>CM046667.1:125656990-125761692 GCA_025594165.1 Tamias sibiricus
CTCACTGGCAAGTGAGGCAGGCCAGTGTAGCAGGAGGATGGCAGTGATCTGAACATACAAATGCCACCTTGCACTGCCATGAATGCATTTCAATAGGGACAGCTGAACACAGTCTGCTTGCGTTTAGCTGAGGAAAGTAAACCGCACCAATGCCAGGATGAATAGTTTTTCCCAAGTTTGGAATGTTGACGATGGAGACTCTGATACACATCAAACTCGGTTTGAGAGGTTTTAGACATTTTTTGTTTACACTTGTGTACGAAACCATGAAAGGCCCCTCCTGATGTCCCGATGTTCAACCCGCCTTATTTTCTGTATTTTACCATATTAGTTTACACTACCACATATGCACTGGACACACATCATGTGATATCAAACATTTAATGCAAATTGAAAACAAATCAAACATATAGCACAGGAGGCACACATCCCATGCCCCTCCCCCAGTTGTGCTGTGTCCAGCATGTTATTATATACCCACCCTTATACTTTATTATATCAATACTGTGGGGCTGGGCATATAGATCAGTTGGTAGCGTGCTTTCCTACCAGGCACAAGGTCCTGGGTTCAATCTCCAGCACCACACAAAAGCATTTTTCAATACTGCCAGTTTTTACAGAAATTGGGTCATGATATATACACTGTTTTACAAAGTTGCTTGCCTCTGTCTTGCAATAATCTATGCGTCTATCATTGCTCCCTGGCACAACTAAACCCAGCACGTCTCCAGTGGCTTCTGTGTAATCCATCGTGGATTCCCCACAATTTATCCAGACAACAGGCCCCTACTGCTAGACATTCCAGTCATTCATGCTTTATAGTTGATGGTCCACTGTGGCCTACATGTGAGCGTTCTAGGAGGATGACAAGGAGATCTGAGTGAGAAAATGTCACCTCCGGCTGTGTAGAATCTCTTTTATCCCTCTTGACAAATTGTTTTTCTTTCTAGTGTAGACTGTCCCCATCTAGCATCATTTCATTAATATATATTCTCAAATGTGGTGCATATCAAAGGCATTTCTCTGACTTACGAATTTCCTGTACCATTGGTCTACATGTCTGTTTTGTTGCCAATCCCATGTTGTTTTTGTTTGTATGTCTCTTTGTATAGTTTAAAGTCTGGTATTGTGATGCCTCCTGCTTCACTCTTTGACTATTCTGGGTGTCTTATTTTTCCAAATGAATTTCATGATGCTTATTCTAAATCTATGAAGAATGTCATTGGGATTTTAATAAAATTGCATTAAATCTGTAAAATACTTTTGGTAGTATGGTCATTTTGACAATATTATTTTTGTCTATCAAAGAACATAGGCGATCTTTCCATCTTCTAAGGTTTTTCTCAAGACCTTTATTGTAGAGATCTTTCACCTCTTTTACTAGATCTAGTCCCAAGAATTTTATTTTTTAACTTTATTTTATTTATTTTTTATGTGCAGCTGATGATCCAACGCAGTGTCTCGTGTGTGTCAGGTAAGCACTCTACCACTGAGCCACAATCCCAGCCCTTATTTTTTTTCGAGGCTATTGTGAATGGGATCATTTTCCTAATTTCTCTCTCAGCTGATTCATCATTGGTGTATAGAAATGGTATTGACTGATTCCTAAATTTCAGGATTTCCACTTGATTTTTTTTTTTCAGAATCTCTACCTCTTTAGTGAGCTGATTTTTCACTTCCTGTATTTTATCTCTGATTTCACTACTTACATTATCCTTTACCTCACAGATCATTTTAACTATGAATTTCTAAGTTACTTCTCTGACATTTCTTCTACTGTGGTGTCAGTGTATTCTGTTACTAAAGTATCTTGGTTTGTTTGGGGTAGTTTTTTCCCTTGCTTTTTCATGTTGTTTGTGTGTCTACCCATCTAACAGTATGGATATGAGGCAGTCAGTAGAGTGTCTACCCTGTGGACTTACAGTGTCCCTGAAGGTTTTCAGTACCTCACCATTTAGGGGGAGACAAATAATAACAACAACCAATGCAAACAATATACAACATTAAACCAAATATTTCCTGCTATGACATCTACAATGCTAATTGTCACAATAACATAAATATTGTGATCTATAAAAACTGTAAGTTTGCAAATGGGTTTTACAATTTAAATGGTTAACAGGGACAGAACAGAAGCAGTGTAGGATATGATGATTATGACAGAGGAGGAGAGAAAAACAGAAGTCAAAAGTTAAAGGAAGAGTGAAAGAGAGAACAATAGAGTTTGGCTTTTGGAAGAAGAAAAGAAGGAAAGAGAATATAGGGAAAAAAGATAAGTTAGAGAAAAAAGTATATAAAATAAAAAGTTTAAAAATAATTAAAAATGAAATACAAAATCAAAATATACAAATCAAACATTCTAGCTCTCAAAATTCTGAGCCATGAAAAATAAGTTCTTTCAAAAAATGCTAGAGCTGGTGCAGCTGTGCATGTCTGTAATCCCAGTGGCTCATGAGGCCGAGGCAGAAGGATCACGGGTTCAAAGCCAGACTCAGCAAAAGTGAACCACTGAGCAAATCAGTGAGACTCTGTCTCTAAATAAAGTAGAAAATAGGGCTGAGGGTGTGACAGCTCAGTGGCTGAGTGCCCCTGAGTTCAATCCCCAGTACCCCCCCATGCTAGAAATGTGAAAAAAGAGACAAATATTTTTAAGTGTCCATGAAACATTCAGGTCACAATTAGAGAAAAAAAAAAAAAAAGAAAAGAAAAGATCTTGATGAAAAGTTCAAAAAATTTTCCAGTGAAGTTCAAAACCTTTTCGGCTTCCCTTTTCAGCAGTCCTAGGTGGTATTGGCTGGAGTATGATTTCTGTTCCACCCTCAGTGTCGGGTCAGTAGCATGTGAGGGGAGAGCCTATATGTGGAGCTCCTGGAGGCTGGGTTTAGGCTTAGGTAGGCTCCAGGTTTTTTGTTGAATTGTGATTAGTCTGAAGATTTTCAATCAGTGCACCTCCAGGACCCAGCAGTTGTTGGTCCACACTGTGGGACTGCACCCCAGGAATCTCCCATGAGTTCCACTCTTGTGGAAGAGGAGCAAATCCTTTGTCCCCTCAGACACCCACAGACGTCCTGTTTCTTGGTCTCTGGAGTTCAATCTCCAAACTCAATCACTCCCACTCCTTCCCCCTCCCTTTCAAATTCCCTGCAGGGCGTGTCTCTCCCAGCCAGTCCTGTAACTGGCTGGAGTCAATCGGAAGGTGGAGCTGGGTGGGTTTCCATGACCTGTATTCCCCTATATAAACCCCTCTCTGCGTCTGATTTTCTCCCAGTCACTTAGGCACTCTCTGTGTCTAGTGGTGTGGGTTTTACAGGTGTGTATTTTGTGCCCAGCTTGGGTTTGTCAGGTTTGCTTCCCCTGCTGCCAGGCCCGTGGTGCAGCTACAGAATAACTTCTTCCTCTCTTTGCAGGCTTCCCGAGTGATGTACCCTCTTTCTGGCACAAGGATATTGTGAAGCACGCCTTTCAGGTTAGTCCAGCAATGTCTTTGATCTCTGATTTCTCCATACCCATAGACCTCCTGAAAATGTGGGTTCCTTTAATTCCCTTATCTTTCTACTTTGCTGGGGGGGGGGCCTGTTCCAGCAGGTGCTGGTGGTGGTGGTGGCAGCGGCAGTGGCTGTGATGGTGGTGGTACTGGTGCTGGGGATTTCTTCCTTATTGTATCCGACCTCCTGAGTCCCTGATCTGCTTTGAATGTCCAGTATTAATTCCCAGTGAAGTCCCCCCATTTTTTTTCACCCATCCTGCTGAGAAGCTGCCTAACTAATTTCTTGGTTTCACACCACTGAGAAGCCAGTAAAGGGACCTCCTCTATTCTGCCATCTTGAAACCATACTTACCTGGAATTTTCCATAGCTAACAGAAACCAAGGAAGACCAGGTTTCTGTAGTTTGGTTCTCTGTCTCCCTAGTTCATTCACGCTTGCGCGCTCTCTCACACTCGCGTGTGTCTCTCCCCCCGCCCCCCTCCCCCCTCTCTCTCTCTCTCTTTCTGGAACCAGGGATTGAACCCAGGCATGCTTAAGCACTGAGCCACATTGCCACATCTCCAGCCCTTTTAAAAATATTTTGTTTAGAGTCAGGGCCTTACTGAGTTGCTCAGGCCTGAAGGGAATGACAGACTAATGCTACTCAACTCATGGCAGCTGTAAAGCAGAGAGGTGAGGAGAGGGAGAGGAAGAGGCCAAAGACACAGGCCCAATAAGCTACTTCCTCCAAGTAGGCCCCATGTTCTCTATATTCCACTACCTCCCTAAAATGCCACTCAATTATTAATCCATTAATAGATTAATCCAGAAATGACATACAGCCCTCATGACACAAACACTTCCCAAGAGCCCCAACTCTGAACATTGCTACATTGCAGACCAAGCCTTTAACAGACAAGTCTTTGAGGCATATGCCAAATGCAAATTATTAATAGGGGTCCTATTTGAGGTGGGCTGATTTGAAGTATTAATACAAGTAGGCTTACATAAAATTCTTTCTTAAAATATTTTTTGGTTGTAGATGGGCACAATACCTTTATTTTATTTATTTTTATGGGGTGTTAAGGCTCAAACCCAGTGCCTCACACATGCTAGGCAAATGCTCTGCCACTGAGATACAGCTCCAGCCCATAAAATTCTTAAATAAAGAACATGTTGTCTCCAGAACCCCCAAATAACTAAAACATGTTGGAATTGTTTTAATATGGGTAGAGAGAGTGAATCAATAGCTGTGACAGATTCAGGGAATGAGATGTGACCTCTGATTTATTATTTATTTATTTATTGTTTTTTAAAATTGTTTATTCTTTTTAATTACACATGAAAGTAGAAAGTATTTTGACATATCATACATACATGGAGTATAACTTCCCATTCTTCTTCTTTTTTTTTTTTTTTTTGGTGGTACCAGGGATTGAACTCAGGGGCACTTGACCACTGGGTCACATCCCCAGCCCTTTTTTGTATTTTATTTAGAGACAGGGTCTAAAGAACTGAGTTGCTAAATGCCTCGCCATTGCTGAGGCTGGCTTTGAACTCGCAATCCTCCTGCCTCAGCCTCCCAAAGTACTGGGATTACAGGCGTATGCCACCGCACCTGGCTTAACTTCCCATTCTTATGGTTGTACATGGTATGGAGTTACATCGGTCGTGTATTAATACATGAACATAGGAAAGTTATATTCGATTCATTCCACTGTCTTTTCCATTCCCAACCCCACTCCCTGACCTCTGAATTTCATAATAAGGTTTATATTTCTGACTTTTACAATTTTAAATAATACATTTGCATAAATTCAAACTACTAAGTTCTTGGAACTTTTTTTATAGCAGCAATAAAAACTAATACAAGGACCTAAATGGGTAAACCTTAACATCAAGGTTTATGATATCCACAGGGAGGCGCCATTCATTTTCTTCCAAGTTTAAGAACAGTCCTAATTGGGTTGTTAAATGGAGAGGCAGCGTGGATAAGCACTTCTCTAAATAGTATATAATGAGTTATAGTATATAATAGTACATAATGAGTTTCAATACTTAAATACACTTTTTATCTTATATTGGGCTATCTTAACTATTCAACTTGCAGGGTGGATGGTGTTCCGTGGTGTCTTTTTAAAATAATGCTGATTATTATTGCCAAAGACTTAATTTTTTTATTCACTGGGTCAGCATATCCATGCCTGCTATAGGATATTTTAAGAAAATGGGTACTATGCTTATGGAAAATTTAGGCAAGGAAATATTTCTGTTGTTTAAGGTGAAGCATACTTCTATAGCCTCTATTTTATGTTTTATAACTGCCCTAAGAGAGTAGGAAGTATTTTGTTTTAAATTTAGTGGGAGTCCCAGATATAGCTGTATTTTGTGCCATAGTACTGATTAAGATCATGAAGGTTTGTCAATTGGTGCATTTTAGTAGATGTTAAACCTAAATCAGAACCCAGAGGCATAAAAACCAATCAACACACTTTTACTTTTCTGTTGTATATTATTTAAGTACATGTTGGCTTTCCAATTATGTAAAATTGTGGACCTTCCTTTCAGCTTCTTTTTAAAAATGTTCTTCCTATATCCAGGTTTTTAAAGGGAATACTAGATACACTGCAGGGTGTGCTTTCTACCCTGCTGGTATTTACTGATTTCTTCTTTCAGATAATCTTAAGTCATTTTCAACAATAGAGGCTTCCCCCACAGCAGTGGATGCTTTACTGTGGTTAAGGATCCCAAGCTTAATTCATGTTTGCGTTAATTAGCCTCTTGGTTGTGCCATAGGAATGCCATGAACCTTATAACCTTGAGGGTCAGGAGGTCTGTTGTAACAGAATCGTGGGTAAAAGCAATACCAAAACATTTTGTAGGGTCCTAGAGAGACATTTGCCTTTAGGAACATTAAATTAGTATCACATATGGTAATTGATCCTCCTAGAAATGAGTAACTGAGGGGCATACATATTGCAAAGGGCATAATTATTTCCATTGAGCTTGATAGAATGTGGGTCAGTGGGCTGGGAGTGATGGTGCATGCATGTAATCTCAGAAACTCAGGAGACTGAGGCGGAAAGATCACAAGTTCGAGGTCAGCCTTAGCAACTTGGAGATACCTTGTCTCAAAATAAAAAATAAAAAGGACAGGGATTACCTCAGTTGTAGAGTACTTTCCTAGCATGTGAAAGGCCCTGGGTTCAAGCCCTAGGACCACAAAAACAAATAAATAAATAATAAAAGTTTGGTGTATAGCTCAGTGGTTCAATCCCTTGGCACAAGCAGGTCGGGGAGAGTGAGCCAATGTCTGAAATGCACAACCTGTGGCCACGTGATAAGAATCATTTCCCTAAGCATAATGCATAGTGCCAGTCATGGTTTATGCTGGAATTGACATACCCAATGCAATCTGAGATACACAGATCTCTGGAATGAGACACATAATCCAGGGTCATTTTAAGAAAGAAGGCCCCAATCCCACAGTTCTACTCCTCAAAGCTAATCTTTGAAATTTCCAAACTAGGCAATTTAAATGGAAGCTTGTAAGACTCATCAAATGCAGATCAAAGCAGCACATCTCAAAGAACAAATGGCCTATAGAAAGCAACTCAGAGCACATCTCTTCTGCCAGTGAGGAAAACAAAGCAAGAGATGAAAGACACCCAGTGGCAGCAGTTGTCTAGACAACCTGCTGACTATACTAATACCTATCACAACCCTATATCTATGCTCAAATTTGCTTTGGATCTTGAGCCTAATGATACCATACATGCACCAAGAGAATATGAACATATTTATGACTCACATACTGAGGTTTTCTGGAGAGTAGAATGTGCTTCTCAAAGTGCGGATTAAATTCTGTCTTCAGTCAAAAATCAAAACTGGAATATGAGCTAGGCATGGTGGCACAAGCCTGGACCCAGTGACTCAGGAGAATGGGGCAGGAGGACTCTAAGTTCAAGGCCAGCCTTGGCAAATTCTGAAAACTGGTCTTTGTGTGTGTGTGTGTATGCACGTGCATGCGTGCACACACATGCCTGGGAGTGAACCCAGGGGTGCTTAACCACTAAGCCACATCCTCAGCCATTTTATTTTTTATTTTTAAGACAGGGTCTCACTGAGTTGCTTAGGGTCTTGCTAAGTTGCTGAAGCTAGCTTTGAACTTGCGATCCTCTTACCTCAGCCTCCTGATCTGCTGGGATTATAGACGTGTACCACCATGCATGGTACTGAAACCCTGCTTTAAATTAAAAAATAAAAAGAGCTGGGGATGAGCTATCCCACTCCTTGGCCTATTCCCAAAGGACATAAAAACAGCTTACTACAGGGACACAGCCACATCAATGCTTATAGCAGCACAATTCACAATAGCTAGATTGTGGAACCAACCCCGATGCCCATCAGCAAATGAATGGATAGGGAAATTTTGGTATATATACACAATGGAACACTACTCAGCACTAAAGGAGAATAAAATCATGGCATTTGCAGGTAAGTGGATGGAGTTGGATAAAATAATGCTAAGTGAAGTTAGCCAATCCCAAAAAACCAAAGGTCAAATGATCTCTTTGATAGGAAGATACTAACTTATAAAGGCAAGAGAGAGGGGATGAGAGGAATGAAAGAGCTTTAAATAGAACAAAGAAGGGGGAGGGAGAGGAGGGGCCAAGTGGATAGGAATAATGGCAGACTGAGTTATCCATGATTACCCTAAATACATGTATGAAGACACAATTGTAAAAATACTTTATATAAAACCAGCAACTTGAAAAATTGTGTTCTTTATATGTAATATGAAATGAAATGTACTCTACAAACATGTATAACAAATTAGAATAATAAAAAATTTTAAAAAAGAGCTGGGGATGTAGCTCAATCCCCAGTACCAAACAAATAAATTCAACAACACTAGAATATAGCACTTTATGAGGGACATCTTCTTAACAAACTTTGGGATAGGAGTGACTAGGACCCCTCTTTACAGATAAGAAAAAATAAGCCTCATAGAAGTCAGTACAACAGTTTATTTGAATATACATGTACTTTGCATTACTAATCATGTTCTTGATCCAGGCAAGGCAAATTCGGAAGCATTTGAGCTAATAACAAGTTGATTTGCAAAATAAGGAGGCAGAGTCTTATTGTGTCTAGATTTCTATAAATTCACTACTAAAGTTGCTCCACTTAAAATACAGGATGTTGCTGCTATTATTTTAACTCTTGTACTAAGTGGACATGAAGCTCACCTTTTCATTTGTGCCTCTTACTACATTAATAAAAGTGCATTTTCTTGCCTGAGGACTCACTTTCCTCCCTACCACCAGCAACTGTATTCAGAGGCTGAAATTCAGTGTGCCTGTAGGCTATAGGATCTCATGATCTTGCACATGACTTTGGGTCATGACTCACCCAAGCACCATCAATATCATTAGTAGCAGTGCTTCAGGCCTAGCTGTGCATATTGGGACCTACTGGGCTCACAGGCAGACCTTGGAATTCCCAGTCCTGGTAAGAACTGGAATTGAGCTCATGCATGACCTCTAAGGGTAGTTGTCTTAGATCTCTGGGAGTTTGACCTATCCTGAATTACTCCACCTGAGGGTCCCAACAGCATGTGTTGGCTAAACTCTCAGGGAATATCCTCTCTTTAGAGAATACAAGTGATTGCACAGCCAAGGACCTGCCTATCAGCTGCGGTATACAGAACAGCTTGACACCCAGGAGGCTTCCTTTTCTGATACTGTGAGTACTGTGAACTTCATCTTACCCCAAGATCTCTTCTTTAGAAGTCAGGGAAAGAGGGAGGAAACAACACCACCAGGGAGGCCAACTTTCAAGGAAATGAATAAATACAATTAAAACTGCTTTATTCAGAGAGGTGGGCTAAGAGGGCCACAGTGATAACTACTAAGGTCAACTGCAAATTCACCACATGCCATCTATTGTTTCTGAGTACTTTGGTAGTATTATCTCCTTGAATACTCACAAACACCCAAGGGTGAAAGTACTATTGTTTATACTTTGCAAATTCAGAACATGAAGATCAGAGAAGTTTAGGAACTTGCCCCAAGTCACCAAGAGCTGAGATTAGAAATGACACCACTTGGCTCTTGAGCCTGTGTTCCTAACCGTTGTGTATGCAAGGACTTTTTACAAATTTCGGCAAAGGACAACCCTACCTTGTCATTATACAGTGGGGATGTTATTCATTAATTTGATTAATTTGTTGATGGTGAATACATTTTCTTGATCTATCTGGATGATTTATCTCTGAGACCACTGAGCAGCCACAGTTCCTGAAGGAGTAGCTTTGGTCTGGGAGAGAAGGTAGGAAAAGAGAGGAAAAATCCTTCCTCTCAAGCTTTTTTCCCTGTGTCCCAGGACCTGATTGGTTGGGAGGAGTCATGGTGATTCATAATGGATCTCAGAATGTTGATACAGCACACAACGGCAAGATCTGAGCCCTGGCCACCACTGCTTGGGTGGCTTTTAATTCAGGGCTAAATACTGTGAGTAGGAGGTGCTGAAAGAGGGGACAGATAATACCTATGTTTAGGTACTACCTCCATATCTCTTCTCTTGACACTTCAGCTATCTTGACCTCAAAGCTCTTCCCTATCTTATATGAGTTCTCTTCACTGAATCTTCTCCTGTGGTAAGACCAAAACATCCTAACTGTGTTCATCACATTTCCACAAGCACACTGGGCAGTAACCACAATTTGTATCCCAAGATCCAATCACCTGTGAGTGCTACAAGGGAACTCAGTCCCAGGTAGGATTCTCTACTCTTTCTTAATGTCTAGATCAGCCTTGATCATGACTCTGCAGTCACTAATTTTATAATACACAATTCACTTCGATGGGTGTTTAATTTCAGAACTGTTGGCTGTGAATAGTCATATTCCTCAAACCATGGTACCTTCTAAGTTTCTGATCCAGAAAAATTATATTGTTACTATTAAAGTGTGACCCATGTGGGTATTATTGAGATGTAGGACAGGGCTCTTTATAGGTTGTCAGATGGTTAGTGGTGAGGACAGGATTTATTTTTTTAATTGTGATGTCCTATTGAGGAACTAATACAGTTACTATAGAGAGATGTGGCTTATCCCCACACTGGTCATCCCACTTGGTCTCATATAACAACAGGAAACTGAAGCACAGATGCTTGTAAGTGGGACCCAGGTCACACCTTCCCTTTGTTGAGTGGCAGAGAAGACCCAGTCATCTATGTTTTCTGCTACCCTAAAAAAAACCATGTAAAGACACTGGTACCATGTTCCGTGACCCTGCCCCCCAAATTGGAGAAGGACAAGAATTATTTGCTTGTCTTCAATGAGGATCAAGAGGAGCATCCTGTAAGAGTAGAAGTCTAGGGTTTCTGAAGCCAAACTAACTGGGTTCATATCCTGGTTTTGTCACCTTGGACCAGTTCCACAACTTTCCTGTGCCTCAGTTTCCTGCCCTGGATAAATAGGAATGATAGTGGTACCCACCCCAAGCTGTTATGAAGTTAAATAAGCTACTGTATATACACATACGGTACTGTCATTGCTACACCCCCATCTCTATGTAAAACCCTTGGATAAGCGAGTGCAGACAAGACATCCCTTAGCAGCTGGCTGGTATGACTGGTGTTATTCTGCTCATTACTGTTGTACTGGTAAAATGGGAGACGCCAAGGGAGCTTAAGAACTTGGAGACTGAGACTCATCACCTCTTCTTTTTCCTCCTAAATAAGAATTTCTTAAAGTCACAAAGTCAAGATTCTTCCCTAAGTCTGCTCTCTTTCATTGAACACCATTGTCAGATTCACTGTGTGGTTTTACTATTTTTTTTTTTTGGCTTTGTTGTTGTTGTTTGTTTGATTGGTTTGGTTTGGTTTTGGTTTTGGGTGCCTTCCCTCTGACCAGCTTCCTTCTTTGTGTTATAGTACTAGTGATAATTCCTTTGGAAGAAACAGGTAAAAAAATGTGTGGGTCAACCTGTGTTGTTGTTGTCTCTCTGTGTCTGTTATAGTTTAGATATGAGATGTTCCCCAAAAGCTCATGTGAAATAATGCAGGAAATGTTCAGAGGCAAAATGGTTGGATTTTAAGAACTGTACACAAATCAGTGGATTAATCCATTTGGTGTATTAATAATTTGAATGGGTTACTGGGTAGTAACTGTAGGCAGGTGGGATGTAGATAAAGGAAGTAGGTCACTGGGAATAAACTCTTGAAGGTTTTTTATATATATATAATCTGCTCTCTTCTAGTTCTTCATAAAATATATAATAGGCTATTGTAAACTATAGTCATTGCACTGTGCTGTAGAACACTAGAACTTACTCCTTCTGCGTTTTGGTACCTATTATCTAACCTCCCTCTCTCTTTCCCTTCAACCCTTCTCAACCTCAATTAATCACCATTATGCATTCAGATTTACTTTTTAGCTCCCAAATACAAGATGCAACATGTGATATTTGTCTTTCTGTGTCTGGATTATTTCACTTAATGTAAATTTCTCAAATTCCATTCATTTTGCTGTACATGACAGGATTTCCTTATTGTTATGGTTCAATAGTATTCCATTATATAATTGCATCATATTTCTTTATCCATTCGTGTAATGATGGACATTTAGACTGATTCTGTATCTTGGCTATTATAAATAATGCTGCAGTGAAAATAGGAGTGGGGGTATCTCTTTGATATGTTGATTTCCTGTCTTTTGGATATACACCCAGAAGTGGGATAGCTGGATCATATGGTACTGCTATTTTTCAGTTTTTTGAGGAATCTTCATACTGTTCTCCACAATGGCTATACTAATTTATATTTTCACCAACAGTGTATGAGTTGTCTTTTCTCCACATCTTTTCTAGCATTTATTTATTCATTCATTCATTCATTCATTTTTGTCTTTTTGTCCTTCTACACGGGGTGAGATTGTATCTTGTTTTATATTCAATGTGCATTTCCCTGATAATTAATGATATCAAGAATTTTTTCATTTATTTGTTGACCATTTGTATTTCTTCTTTTAGGGGATGCCTACTCTGACAGATGTGTACATATTTTAGTTGGATTGATATTTTATTATTAAGGTTATTTTAGTTCCTTATATATTCTGGATGTTAATTCTTTGTCAGATGAATAGCTTGCAAATATTTTCTCTCATTCTATTTTACCCTCATTCTGTTGATTGTATACTTTGCTGTCCAAAAGCTTCTTAGTTTGATATAATCCCATTTTTATCCATATATATGGCTCAGTGAAAAAACAAAACTAAGATAAGATATATACTGGTTTGCAAGCTTCTTTCTTTAATTACCTTTTTTGGAGATCCTATGTATGTACATAGAGAAATCCTTCATTTTTATCAATGTTTGTATTTTATTTCATATTATTGATAAAATATAATCTATGAACAAAAGTATTTTATAAAAATTGCTACTGTCCTCTTTCATCAACCAAATCAATTCCCTAATTGTTTGCCAAAGAATGGTATACATAAATTAAACACATAAAAGATGTTGCATACTCCTCTAAGAATAAATTATGACATAGGAGGAATAATATATCCAGTTCAAACTGACCACCAAACATATATGAATGTGCTGTCTTAAAATAGCAGGAAATATACATTAAATACTTTGTTTCCCATTTGACATTAAAATACTATTTTTTTAGATAGGAAAATTAATTACTATATCAATTCTAGCTCCAAATTAATCTCTGAATTCAGTGCAGTCTTTCATGAACTTCAACAGAATTTTGTCATGAAATACAATAAGTTGATCATTCAACTAAAAGGAAGAGAACATATATGGGGATGATCTTGGTAGGGAGCCTGACCAACAAGATATGAAAACCTACATGATAGATTTATAAATTAAAACAGGAATTGTACATACATCAGTAGAAAAAATAGATTTTAGGCACAGCCTCATGTGAATGACAAAATGGAATGATAACATTGATATTGTGAATCAAGTGATGCCCCATGGTACTCTGTTATGAATAAGGTAGCCTCCCCTTATCTGAGGGGAATTATGTTCCAAAAACCCTGTGGATGTCTGAGACCATATATAGTATCAAACTCTATAGGAACTATGCTTTTTCCTAGGTGTACTGCAACATTGTACCATAAGTTCATCTGTTTCTCCATGTTTATGCCCTGGTACCTCCTTTGCCTCATTGTTCTTGTGCTTTGGAGCCATTATTAAATAAAATAAGGGTTACTTGAACACAGATAGTAAGTGACTAATAAGCAGGTAGCATATACAGTGTGGATCTGCTGGACAAAGGGATGATTCATGTCACTCCTGGGCAGGATAAAGTGGAATGGCATAAGATTTCATCACACCACTTCAGAATGGTAATCAAGTTAAAACTTACAAATTGTTTATTTATAGAATTGCCCATTTAAAATTTTTGTACCATAGGTTGAGCACAGGTAACTAAACCCTGGAAAATGAACCTGTGGCTAAGGAGGGATTACTATACTGCTGGTACCAAGTGGCTGAGCAAGGAGGTGACTGTGAGGAGGTCCATGGGTCCACTTGGTTATCTGGATTTCATTGTCTTTTTTTAGGATTTCTCAGTTGTGCTGTCTTCTTGAGACTGTGTGTGGAGTCAACTAGTCATGGATAAAGGAAGATGTGACGTCAGTTCCAGTGCAGTGGCACGGAGTACCAGAAGGAAGGCAGATGAATACTTACAACACAAACTAAGCACCAAAAATGTGCTGAGTTTTTTGCTCGGTAGACAAATAGGGAGGCATGAAAATGATGTGGATCTGTCAAAGTGGCTGTTGATGTTGCAACGAGCAAAACCTGGGGTGTGGTTGGCCTTTGCCAAAACACGTGGCTTACATGCTTATGCCTGCCCAGAATCTTGGAAAACCCAGAAAAAAAGGAGTAGAATAAAAACTCTTCCTTGTTTCATCTATTGTAATAGAAGCTGTATTTTTACTTCTTTCTGGTCCATGTGTGTTTTCTGACATAGCCTTCTTGTGTTGCACTGGATAAGAGATCCTATTATCCATTCTAACATTCTACACAGGAACTTTCAGACTCAAGGGCATGGTGAGATTGCTCCCCACATCACATCTCTTCCACTATTAATCTGAAGAATAAGTGTGAAGGCATAGATCTGTGGTGCTTGGCCACTCAGAACCAAAGACTCTTCCACCAAGCCATTTTAGAGGGACATACATTCTGTTTCACTCTAAAATCTCCTTGCCCCAGTGACAGACATTTTTAATAGCAGGCCATGAACTGGGTGGGAGATTTCAGACACTTTTTCATTATCATGCTCATGAAAACATGATTTACAAACTAAAGCATTGTGTCTTTGTTGGTTGGTTCTATTTAATATGAAAAATCAGATATGTGACTATTGGAAATGTTATACCCTGAGAGCCTTGTAAAGATAATTATTATCCTCATTGTTCCCAAAGAACTAGAATCCCCAGGTGCTTCTCCCCCCAACCCTCTGTGTATGTGAAATGAATTTGTTCAGACCACAGCCAAATAGAAGAAAATTCATTTGATGAAAGTGAACCCAGCTATAGGTCAACAAGACTGTGAGATATATCCTATTCATAAGGTTCCCTAAAATAATGTGCTGGGAAATTCAGGTACTTGCTTCAAGAAATTTGAAATGAGAATTATTTAGGAAATTTGGCATTAAGTAGTGAAAGCCAGCCAGGTGCAGTGGTGCATGACTATAATCCCAGTGACTTGGGAGGCTGAGGCAGGAGGATCATGAATTCAAATCCAGCCTCAGCAACTTAGCAAGGTGCTAAGGAACTCAGGGAGACCCTGTCTCTAAATAAAAACAAAAGGGGCGTGGGGTGTGACTCAGTGGTTAAGAGCTACTGGGTTCAATCCCTGGTTTAAAAAAAAAAAGACATGAAAGCCAATGCAAAAAGAGGGGCAAGGAGGGTTAGGAGGTGGGAACCCCAAGGGATGGGCAAGCCTCAATTGTTAGACTGAATTGATATAAGATGCAGCCATTAAAAAAAAATCATAAATTCCAAGCATTAATCATGTCCTTAAACTGAGATGCAAAACAAAAGTCCTTTCATCCCATCTTTCCTACTCCCCCTGCAGAAAGTGGAGCTGGAGAAATGTAATGAAGAGACTCTTCTTTAGCCTCACATCCCTCAAAGCATTTTTCCACCTGCTTTCTCTCCTTCTCCTCCCTCTATGTCTCAGAGGCTATTCCTCCCCCCACCCCCGCATTCTAGTCTTTTCCCAGATCTTATTATGCCGAACAGTTGAACCTCTCTATGTCCTTTCCACCCTCCTTTCTGTTTCTGTACCCCTTGCTGTCCACACTCTGATTTTGGCAGTGCCAAAAATATCCCCAAGTGTGTCCTGAGAGGCGCAGGTGAGGATGTGGGACAGAGGAAGCAGGGGGCAGGGGAGGGCACCAACTGCCCTCTGCCAACAAAGCACAGCTGTGGGGAGAGGGAGCAGGAAGCACTGAGGCTGAAGGACAGCAGGGAAGCAAAACCAAAGAGGCAACGAGGAGACAGCTAGCCCCCCTACACTCCATGGCCATCCAAGTGCAGAGAAGATTTAGCATGGTGAGAGCATCAGGTGGCAAAAGGGAGAAATCAGCATAATCCTGCTGAGGGAAAGAAGCAAGTAGCTCAGAGGTGGGTGCTAGATGGTAGTAAAGCCCATGGAGCAGCTGCCGGGTATATAAATGGATCCACACTAGCACAGTAGGCAGCAGGAGCTTTTGGTGGAAATGTCTGCTCTCAACTCAGCTGAGCCTCAGAGAAGTTAGTATCAACTTCCTGTCCTTCCATGGAGGATGCACGAAGAAGGTGATCAAGACAAAGGTGGGAACTCTGAGCACTTCTCCACAGAAGGGTGTGCACTCACACTGTGAGTCTAGATGAGTTGTAAACTAAAAAAGACCTCATCACAGAGCTGGGTGGTGGGATGAATTTCCTGGAGGAAAATCCCTGACATCCCCAAGTTCCTGGAGGGGTGGGTCTTCTAAGTGTCCCCTTAGAGGGCCGCACTTGTGTCCCTAAACTCAAAATCACAAATAAGAAATTTAAAAGAGGAATGACCAGCATAGAAGTAGAGAGAGGAGAGGAAGGAAGATGGGGGTGGAGATTGATTTGCCTGGGCTTTTTCTAAGAGGAGTTTTCTCAGAAGGGATGATTTGAGGCTATATGTCACCTTAACAGAGAAATTCTTGGTGCAGATGAAGTTCAGGGATTCAAGGCTGATTGACAGTGTTTCTCCCTGTGTCCTGCACTCTCTCATTCTGATCCTCAATGTCAGCCTGCTACCTCTCATCCAGATTAGTGTCAGAGGGCAAAGAAGGCCAGGTGATATAGCCTTTGTGTCACCTTCCTAAGGAACAGAACAGTGGAAAGGAAAAAAAAAAAAAGGATATATCTGACTGTATAGAAAACTCAAACATTCAACCACTATTTCCACAGATAGCACTCACTGCTGCTTTGACCAGATGATGAGATGCTTTGCCCAACACAGGGGAACACATGGAGCCCTGTTAGCATCTACATTGTCATGGGGTGAAGTTGTTAAGGAGGAAAAACAAAAGAAACCCTTTAGCTTCATTTGCTCTTAGACCAGATGGGACAAAATGTGGGATGAACACTCAGGCCTTCATTCATAAATTTTACCTGATAAAAATCTTTTCTACTCCCCCAGTTTTTTTTTTTTTTTTTTTTTTTTTTTTTTTTTTTTTTTTTTTTTTTTTTGGTACCAGGGATTGAACTCAGGGGCACTCGACTACTGGGCCACATCCCCAGCCCTTTTTTGTATTTTATTAGAGACAGGGTCTCAATGAGTTGCTAAGTGCCTCACCATTGCTGAGGCTGGCTTTGAACTCGCGATCCTCCTGCCTCAGCCTCCCAAGTGCTGGGATTACAGGTGTGCGCCACCCGCGCCCGGCTGCCCCCAGTTTTACAATGTATGAATACATCAGGTATGGTGCTATGCTAAGAGATACCCTGAAGGAATCATCATACAAATACAAGACCCTTCCCACCCCAGACACTTAATAAAAGGACAGGCCATTAAACTATTTTAGAGTACAATTTTGTCTGCTCTCAGTTGTACTGGCCCCTTTACCTGAAGGTAAAGCCCCCTGTTTTCCATTTGCCAGTGAAAGCTTTGCCTTATATTCCTGCTCACTCAACTTGGATTTCTTTTCTATGGGCACTGAGTCAACATTCTCAGGCTGAAACCTATTGGATTGGGGTCACCAGATGTGATGGCCCTCAGTGAATATGTGGCTGCCCAGAACCTCTTTCTTCTGGAGTCACCATGTGTGGGAGCCTCCCGTGTCACAATCTACTAGTGTTTTTATTTTCCTTTTCTCCCTGCAGGCAAAGCTCCTTCGCCTATTTTTCCTCCTGTATCTCTCTCAACCTGAGATAGAAATTTAGGGACCTCCAGATGGTGTTGGCAGGGTATAAGAAAAATGCTGGCTGGAGTACAGGATGGAGAGATGAGTCATCATGTCTCTGTTTATAAGTCTCATTACCATGACAACTCCTGCCACAAGTTCTGTATTCTAATTAGGTGAAAGTTAAGTAACCAATGGGAACAAATAGGGCAAGGTCTTCAATCAAGTCCATGGGGAGGGGAACAAGACAAAGCTCAGCATGTAAGACAAGACTCACCTAGACATCAGGGCCTTGGCCCGCTCTAAGAAGTGTTATTTTACTTTCAATAAATCTATGCTCTGCTGTTACTTCTGCGTGTCTTGCTCAATTCTTTGGAATTCCAAGAACCTGGATCCCAACTGGACACCTCACCAGAATCACCTCCAACTTGCCATGGCTCCCCTTCTGAGGTGGCTGGGAAATGCCCCAAGTTGCACAGATACAAGTGGCACAGGGGTGATGATTGATGCCCTCCTGGGGACATGGTAGAATTTTGAACTCTAATTGCATGTGAGTCAACTGGTCCTTCTCCTTGAAGTTCTTTCCATTCCTTCCTTTCTCTTTCAGTCCCTGTTCAAATAGGAACATCCATATGAGTTCTGTATATGGGAGATTGTCACTAGGGCTGACCACTGTGAATGTCAGCAACAGGAAAATATGACTGATCCTCTGAAATAGTTGGTGAGCTTACTTATAAAGGATTCAAGTCCCTTGTCATGTTAAATAGGGGGTTCAAGTCCCCTGCAAGGTAAAAAAAAAATTTGGGATTCAATACCCTGATTGTAATTTATTCTTTTTTCCCCTCTCCTTTCTCATCTTCTACTCTGGCTCCCATCTATTTTCCATGTATCTGAAAGTGCATTTTGATTTAATGTAATGGTTTAATGTGTTCTTTGGTCTGTTAATGTATGATGGCAAAACCAGGCCTGGTTCTAAAATGAAATTATAAGAATGTTATGAAAAACTGGTGAATGGGGAAACAGTTAGTTCCTCTTCCCTTCTGTCAGCCTTTCTTGAAGAATCATAATTAACCATAGGACCCTACCTTTGGATTGTAAGTAAATATCACTAGGAAAGTGACTACTCCCCTTTGAAGTGTAAACACCCCTGTTCCAGGCTTCAGACACAGGCTAGAGCTTTACCAGAGGCCTGTGAGAAGTGCCAGGTTTTCCCCTTATCATAGTCTGCTTTGGTAAACACACTTCTGGATACAAATCCCATGCATGGCCTGCTATCATATAGACTAGAAATTTTATGGCAGAAGATATCCTATAAATATTGTGAGAAACAGTGGATAGGTACTCAGAATTTGGAGTTTCATCTCCTCTGGGCCTGCTGATGTAAAAATAAAGTTTGACTTCTCCCACTCTCCAAGTGCCATCTGCTGCTTCTTGACTGGTCTGTTCCCTGCAACTTTTTGGTCCCCTGACCAGGAAGCGACAACCGTGCCATCTTTGGGCCACCAGTGTGGCAGGCTGTCCACACTAAAGTATGTGGTCGCCCTTGGACCAGACAGGACAGTGCCACCTGACAATTTCAGGATCTCCTGAGGCTAGAGGGCCTGTGCCTCCAGAGGGGCCACTAGTGCCTGGACTCCCTGGAGAGTTGGACAGACTCCTGCACAGTCTTCCAGATAAGGTAAGGCCCAGGACCCAGGACCATAGCCAGGCCTGACCATAAGGATGGAAGGGGAGATTGATCACCTCCCACGGCCACCATGAGGGAGCTGTCAGTATAGGGAACCCCCAAAGGGGGGGAGGTTTTAAACTCTTGAGTGTCTGTGTGAGTGAATGCGAAACCATTTGTGGCTCCACAGCTTTATGCTATGGAGTCTGAGTCCTAACCTCTGGCGACTTTGTATGGCATCCTGGTGATTCACGTCCTGTAATAAGGCCTCTGAACAGGCCTGGGGTTTATCTGGGTACAACTTCAGCCAAGAAGCACCCAAGGTCCCTTTGGGGACGTGGCCAGGTGGGTGCCTTGCCTAACATCCCCATTTTCTGTCTTGTGGCGTCAGCACAGAGTGGGACATGGGAGGAACACAGTGTAAACCTACAGTCCTGAACTGTATGGTGAAAAACTTAAAAAGGGCTACTCTGGGGATTACAGGCGTAAGCTGCCAATGGTGACGCCACACTCTCTGTGAGCTTGAATGGCCTGCTTTTGGTGGTGACTGGCCTCTGGAAGGAACCCTCCATATCCCACCATGAAGGCAGTGTTCATTGTCACCAAAACCCCAGGCCACCTGGGTCAGTTTCCTTACATAGATTCCTGGCTCCAGATGGCCTGGACTCTGCCCCGTGGGTGCAGTTCTGCATTAGCTCCAAGGGCCAGTATATGGTTTTGTGAGCCAGAAACATGGCGACCCAAAGCCCACCAAGCCCATCCATCAAGGGGACCCCAAAGAGGAACCACTGCCCCTGCCACCCTACATACCCACCACTCCACCACTGGCTCCCAGTCATCTGGACTCACTGTCTGATACCCCACCACCATCTGTCTTGGTGGCCACCCCATCACCACCTGTCTCGCTGGCCACAGCGCCCCCCTCACCCCCCACAGCGCCAGAGCCTGTGGGAGGAAGACTCAGGTCTTCCCAGCAGCCACAAGCCCTGCAGCTGCCCCTGCATGAGACCCTTGGGCCCCCACAGGTCAATGCAGATGGCACCATTCAAGAAGGGCGCTCCATTTTCTTCTATCAGCCCTTTAGCACTACCAACCTCCTTAACTGGAAGCACCATACCCCTCGTTACTCAGAAAAGCCCCAAGCACTCACAGATCGCCTGGAGTCAATCTTCCAAACCCATCAACCAACTGTGGAGACTGCCATCAGCTCCTCCTCACCCTCTTCAATTCTCACGAGAGAAGACACATTCTGACAGAAGCCCAGGAAGGGCTCCAAGAACAGGCCCCCACACAAGAGGTGGATGCTGAGGCCTGGCAGGAAGGGCAACCCAGAAGGGGACCTGGCCTGGGACCACAACTCTGAAGAAGGATACAACCAGCTAGAGCAATACCAAACTGTCCTCCTCCAAGGAGTCTGGTCAGGTGAGAAGAAGCCCACCAACGTGTCTAACATAGCCTTGGCACTCCAGAAGGCAGATGAGCTCCTTCTGAGTTTTATGAGAGGCTCTGTGATGTACTGTGTGGGCACCAGAAAGGCACCAACCCAGTGATTTATCTATATTCTATTTTTTTAATTAAGAAAAAGAAAACCAATAAATAAAAAGATAAAAGTAAATCACTGATATTAGGATATAGTTTGTAAGGAAGTTTAAAGGAAAAGAAAATGCTTTTGGTTGAGAGCAAATTTTGTACAGTAAAGTAAGGTTTTTGCCCTAAGTTAAAAAGAACAAAAACAAACAAAAAACTGGATTTTCCCAGTAAGGACAGAGGAAAGATGGGACAGGAGGCTGGAAATGTCAACAAGTTGTATTAAGTAGGCAGGTTGCAGAGGGTATGTGAAGGACAGATTTTATGGAGGGAGATTTATATGATTTAGTTGGCTGGAATTTCAAAGTTATTTGAGGAATTTTCTACAACCAAAATTTGTACAGTGATGTGAGGCCATAATCTGGTTCTCTATGTCTAAAAAGATAAGATTTTCTTGAGGTATTGATCTGCTGTTCCTAATATTTGCAGGGAGGCAAACTAAAGAACAGAAATTTTATGCTTTATCAAGGTAATTTCATTTTTTCTCTGACTTTTGGGCTTTTATTATTTAGGGAAACTAAGCTTAGACAAATTGAGGTTTAAGTATTTGTTTTACAGTCTTTTAAGCTGGGCACAGTGGTACACATCTGTGATCCCAGCAGTTTGGGAAGCTGAGGCAGTGGATCACAGGTTCGAAGCCAGCCTTGCTATGGTTGCAAGGCCTTAAGCACCTTAGCAAAACCCTGTCTTGAAATAAAATATATATAAAGGGCTGGGGATGTGGCTCAGTAGTTAAGCACCCCTGGGCTCAATCCCTGGTATCCAATGTAAATAAAATAATGAAGCCTTTCAAATAAACCCCTTATTACTCTGATTAAACAAATAACTATTACTTGAGGTTATTCTGGTATAATTGAAAACATGTATATATCTGTGACTGGAGATATGCATACATCCAAAGGCTAAATATGTTTGTGTATTTGAGTTTTCTCTGAGGGAAAACTTGTTGTGTGTTTGAGTTTTATCCAAGTTTTATACAAAGTTAGTAGAGTTAAAGATATATACGTTTAATTCATAAAAGGTAGCTGATAAAGAGCTCTCTTTTATACAACATACACTGTCTATGGACCTTAAGCATATAAAATGTCCAATAAAAGTTTTAGTGCTCTGTCTCTATTTGCTTTGACTAAATAAGTATTTGTATGTGTTCATATATATATATATATATATATATATATATATATATGCATATATATATATGTATATATACACACACACACACACACACACACACACACATATATATATATATGGTATACTTTTATATTTGGTAACAGATCTATTTTGATTATTAGCAGTGTTTTCTAAATTTATAAGAGATTTAGAACTATTCTTCCAATTTTCTTGGTGCCTTTAAGCTTTGTAGACATGTTAAAGACAAAGCCATATAATTACTGTTAATCTACTGAGCTATAAATTCTAAATTTTGCTTCAAAAGTAACCTGCATAAAGTACTTCTATTGATGATAATGCTAATTATTACTGGCTTCTTTGAATGCTATATATTTATGATCCCCAAGTGTGCAAGCCTTCTAAAATACAAAGCTTAGGAAAACACTTCACCTAGCTGATGTCCTCTAAACTAAACTATAGTGATAAGAGTCTTCAGGTTTATGTTAGTGGCATCCTGGAATTGAACCCAGGGGCTCTTTACCACTGAGCTACATCCCTAATACATTTTTTTTTTTTTTTTTAATTTTGAGACACAGTCTCACTAAATTAGAATCTTGTTAAGTCACCGAGGCTGGCTATGAACTTGCAATCTTCCTGCCTCAGCTTCCCAAGTCACTGTGTTGGGAGTATTACAGTCCACCACATTCAGCCTACTTTATTTTTGAAATATTTCTTTTCTTCTCTTCTCTCTCTCTCTTTCTTTCTTTCATTCTTTCTTTCAGCACTGGGGATCAAGGGGCACTCTACCACTAAGGTATACCCCCAGCACTTTCATTTTTTATTTTGAGACAGGTTCTTGCAAAGTGGTCCAGATGGCCTCAGAATTGCAATCCTCCTGCTCTTGAGCCATTGGAATTATAGGCATGTGTCACTACACCCAGGTTCATTTATTCTTTTTTTAATATTTATTTATTTGCTTTAGTTGTACACAATGCATTTTTTATTTTTACGTGGTGCTGAGGATGGAACCTGGGCTGCGCACGTGCTAGGCGAGTGCTCTACCACTGAGCCACAACCCTAGCCCTTCATTTATTCTTTTTAAATTATTTTGAACTTTTGAAAATATATATTTTAGTTGTAGACACATTAATTTGGTTTTATTTATTTATTTTTATGTGGTGCTGAGGGTTGAATCCAGTGCTTCAAACATGCTAGGTGAGCGCTCTACCATTAAGCTACAACCCCAGCCCTCATTTACTCTTAAAACATAAATTAGAGTGTGGTTTACTTACATCATTTCATATTTTGTGATTGGATAAAGATAACCTATTACTGATAAGTTATATACAGACAATTATGGTTTTTTACAATAAAATGAATATATTTCAGGAAAGATAAGGAGAGGTTGATGGTCATGATGTTATTCTACCAGCCATAATCAATATTCTAATTTGCTTGATATAATAAAAATAGCTAAACTGTTTAGTCAATTGCTAAAATTTCCTCAAAATTCTCACCAGAACTGTTCTATATTTTTGTCATCCAGTTTTGATTTTTCTCTAAAACATTTGCAATCTGATTCCTAAAATAGAGCCTCAGGGGCTGGGGATGTGTCTCAGTGCTAGTATACTTGTCTAGCATGCTTGAGGCCCTGGGTTCCATCCTCAGCATCACAAAAATAAGTTAATTAAAGCACTCTCAGGTACTCTTAGATACAACTTTCTGACAAAACTATACTTATCTCTTGAAGAAATTGACTTTTCTTTAGATATATTTGCTAAAGATTCATATTACTATAGGAATTATGGTTCTAAGTTTAGAACTATTATAGAAAAGTGGATTTGTTTTGCTCTTTGTTGATTTTGCATCTTCCTTGTAAATCTTTGTAACTATTACCTGTTAACATTTTGCAGAAGTACAACTTCTAATAGAACAACCTGAGCAAAATTTTGAGATGATAACCATCACCTTTAGGATGGACAGGATATGACATTGACTTCCATTTCATGAAAGGTGTGAATATACAATTATAAATGTTAAAATTAAAACCCACTGTTGAATAAGATAGGATAGATAGAACAGGCAGACAGTCAAGGAAATAGGTCCCATCAAAAGAGGCTTCTTTAAATGAACAGGCTACTCCATGAAACTAAACTGTAGAAACACCCCAAACATTCCAGCCAACTCCTCTTCCAAAGGCAGTGGGGAAAAGGAGGCATGACATACCTGAGTGAAGGTTACATACTCAAGGGCTAACCAATCAGAATGCTGCAGGCCAAACCAATAATAGCCTTAATGCTTTTCCATTACCAGTTTTAACTAATATTTTGACAATTTTCCAAAACCTGATTAGCATAGATATTGATCTATGCCCAAGCTACCCAGTAGCTGTATAAGCCCCTAGACTAGTACATTTAAGTGGATACTCCTATTGGGCCTCCTCTTTCCCTGCAAGAGCTCTGTCTCTTTTCTTCCCACTTGAGTAAATCCTACTCTTTTACACTCGTTATTTCTTGTCTATGGATTTCATTCTTCAAATTTTCCAGACAAGAGCCCAGAAAGAAGTCACTGGCAGGTGGCTGGGGTCTGCTACAACACTACAGGAGCAAAGGCTATAAATCCAGTTTCACTACTTCAACTTCAAGACTGGTAGAACTGACTTTCTCAGTGTTCAACAACTGACACTTAGGATGGCCAATATTTTGGCCCTTGCCCTCCAGGGTTAACCAGGACCCAGGCCACTAGGGGACCCCTCAAAACAGACCTGCAACTCTGGTTAAATCACCTGGCCCACAGATTAGGGGAATCCGAAGTATCCTAGAGAGACCAGGAGCCAACCAGTGTGCATTCTGCGAATGCAGGGGGTTGGTCATTGGAGACAGAAATGTCCCTAAAACTTTACAGGGAAGCCACATGGCCAGCAAAACCTGACCCATCCTGACAAGTGACACAACTGATAGGGCAAAAACTAAAGAGTCAAGAGACTCTTCCCTAGGCCCTAAAAAGTAACCTCTGGGGACTTTGGCTGATCTTAACAGTGGGGGACAAGGCTGAGTTTGGGCCAATGTAGGGTCTCTCTACTCTGTCCTGAACACCCAGCAGGGAATCATAATTAAAGGCAAATGTTCTACTATGTGGATAGAAGTAATCCGTGAAAGGCTAGATTTAGCTTTATGTCTTAATTCAAAAATTGGAATGGATTCCAAAACAGTGGCTTATTTCTACAAACAGACCCAGTGGCCCAGGAGTGGCCAAGCTGCTTAAGGACAGTGGCTGCAACTGCTTTACTAGTTAATGGGGCCTCCAAATTGGGATCACATAAGGAGGTTCAGGCACCCACCCCCAATTTCAGATAGCATTAAAAGTCAAAGATTATTATCAATGACTAAAGGGGGAATCTAAGGAAATATCAGGCCCTCCTTTTAGATACTCTTGACATCACATTGCAGTGCCCTTACTCCCAACACCAGCCCCTCTAAAACATCAATATATAGAGATCATTAAAAATTTATTCCAGCCAGGCAGACCTAAAATATGTGCCTTTTGATAACCCTGAGGCAGAAAGGCTCACAGATGGAAGGAAGCAGCTCTATTAGAAAGGCAGGATACACTAGTAGTTACCGTAATACCAGAGAAGCAAGTGCTTTCCTCCTCAAACTTCTGCCCAAGAAGAGCTGAACTCATTGCCCTTATTTGGGTCTTTTACTTTAAAAAATTCCAAAGCATCTACGCAGGTCGTGCTCATGTGAATTGTTCATTTGCCTTAGGGCTAAACAGTAAGTTTTCTATAGATATGTCATTTGTTTATCCATCTGTTTATGAATAAGAATAGATAATAGAGCTGGGCAAGGTGGCACACGCCTGTAATCCTAGCACTTGGCAAGCTGAGGCAGGAGGATCACGAGTTCAAAGCCAGCCTCAGCAATGGCCAGGCACTTAGCAACTCAGTGAGATCTTGTCTCTAATAAAATACAAAAAAGGGCTGGGGATGTGGCCCAGTGGTCGAGTGCCCCTGAGTTCAATCCCCAGTACAGAAAAAAAAAAAAAAAAAACATAATGGTTGGGCAATCAGGGCAATGGACCATAATTAAGGTCTTGTTCAAATGCAAAGACAATACCAGACTAACCAAAAGAAACTTTAATGGGCCCCATCAAGAGCTTTCTCAAATGTAAAGACCACAGAGGCTCACCTGTGGGAACATTTCAGCCAACTCCTTGGTCCCAGAGCTGGCAGAAGTAGCGGGGATGGAAGGTGGGAATGAACCCAAAGGGAAGTTACAGAAAGAATTAAAACTCAAAGGCTAAAGGACATAGCCAATGACTTTGGTGTTTTTTCTATGCCTATTTAATAGATTTTGATAAATGCTTGTCCTCCCCCAGTACTATATAAGCCCCTAGGCTAGCACACCAAAATGGATTTTCCTGCCATCAGGTACCCTTCTACATTGTGGGAATTCCTTCCCTTCCCTCCCCTCCCCTCTACTGCCCTCCCCTTCCATTCTCTTCCCTCCCCTCCCCTTCATTTCCTTTATCTTTTCACTTACATCCTACTCTGTTCACTCTTCCCTTTCATTTTTGTCCATGGATTTTATTGTTCAAATTTGTGTGACATGAGAACCTGAAAAGAAATTAGTGAAACAGAGAATCTAGTTTCATCTCAAAACTCTGGTTTCCTCTAGATCTTTTCTGGTTTGGGCCTTTTGAAAATAAAGCTCCTACAAACAAGCAAAATTGCCAGGCATGGTGGTATATACCTGTAAGTCCTCGGAGTCCAGAGGCTGAGGCAGGAGGATGGCAACTTAATGAAACTCTGTTTCAAAATAAACAAAAAGGGCTGGGGATGTTGCTCAGTAGTGAAAGCACCCCTGGGTTGAATCCATAGTACACCACCCCAAAAGAAGATGTGCACAATTTTGTGTGTGTGTGTGTGTGTGTGTGTGTGTGTGTGTGTGTGTGTATATATATATATGTTTGTGTATATGAGTTTGATTTTTCCCCCACATTTTTGTTGGTGCATTATAGTTGTATGTATTAATGGGATTTGTCATTACATATTCATACATGCACATGTATAACAATATAATTTGGCCAATACCACTGTCAAGCACTTTCCCTCTATCCTTACCTCCCCCACCCTTGCTCTCTGCTGATCTTCCTTTGATTTTTAGGAGACCCACCACCATCTTTCTTTCCTTTTTCCTCTGTAGCTTCTACAAAGTAGAAAAAACATACAACCCTTAACTTTCTGAATTTGGCTTATTTTGCTTAAAAGAATGGTCTCTAGCTCCATACATTTGCTTGCCATGCCATCATTTCATTTTTCTTTTTTTAAATTCTAATTTGTTATGCATGCTTGCAGACTGCAATTTCTTTCATATTACATATAAAGAGCACACTTTTTCAAGTCATTGGTTTTACATAAAGTATTTTCACACCATTTGTGTCTTCATACATGTACTTAGGGTAAAGATGTCTAACACATTCTGCCATTATTCCTATCCCCTTCCCCCCCTCCCCTACCCTCCCACCCCCTTTGTTCTGTTTAAAGTTCCTTCATTCCTCTCATCCCCCCATCCTTGCCATTATAAGTCAGTATCTTCATAACAAAGAAATCATTCCACCTTTGGTTTTTGGGATTGGCTAACTTCACTTAGCAATATTTTCTCCAACTCCATCCATTTACCTGTAAATGCCATGATTTTATTCTCTTTTAGTGCTGAGTAGTGTTCCATTGTGTATATATACCAAAGTTTCCCTATCCATTCATCTGCTGATGGGCATCAGGGTTGTGTCCACAATCTAGCTATTGTGAATTGTGCTGCTATAAACATGGATGTGGCTGTGACCCTGTAGTAAGCTGTTTTTAAGTCTTTTGGGTATAGACCAAGGAGTGGGATAGCTGGGTCAAATGGTGGTTCCATTCCAAGTTTTCCTGGGAATCTCCATACTACTTTCCAGATTGGCTTCACCAATTTGCAGTCCCACCAGCAATGTATGAGTGTGCCTTTTCCCCACATCCTCGCCAGCATTTATTGTTTGTATTTTTGATAGCTGCCATTCTGACTGGAATAAAATGAAATCTTAAGTTGTTTTGAATTGCATTTCTCTAATTGCTAGAGATGTTGAACATTTTTTTTCATATATTTGTTGATTGATTGTATATCATCTTCTGAGAAGTGTCTGTTTAATTCCTTGGCCCATTTATTGATTGGGTTATTTGCTTTTTTGGTGTTAAGGTTTTTGAGAGATTTATATATCCTTGAGGTTAGTGTTCTATCTGATATGCTTGTGGTAAAGATTTGCTCCCATTCTGTAGGTTCTCTATTCACCTCATTGATCGTTTCTTTTGCTGAGAAGAAGCTTTTTACTTTCAATCCATCCCATTTATTAATTCTTGATTTTAATTCTTGTGCTATAGGGGTCTTATTGAGGAAGCTGGGGCCTAATCCAACATGATGGAGATTTGGGCCTACTTTTTCTTCTATTAGGTTCAAGGTCTCTGGTTTAATTCCTAGGTCCTTGATTCACTTTGAGTTGAGTTTTGTGCATGGTGAGAGATAGAGGTTTAATTTCATTTTATTACATGAGGATTTCCAGTTTTCCAAGCACCATTTGTTGAAGAGGCTGTCTTTTCTCCAATGAATGTTTTTGGCACCTTTGTCTAATATAAGATAACTGTAGATGTGTGGGTTAGTCTCTGTGTCTTCTATTCTGTACCATTGGTCAACTGGTCTATTTTGGTGCCAATACCATGCTGTTTTTGTTACTTTGCTTTGTAATGCATTTTAAGGTCTGGAATAGTAATGCCACCAGCTTCACTCTTCTTGCTAAGAATTGCTTTGGCTATTCTGGGTTTCTTATTTTTCCATATGAATTTCATGATTGCTTTTTCCATTTGTATGAGGAATGATATTGGGATTTTGATTGGTATTGCACTGAAACTGTATAGTGTTTTTGGTAGAATGGTCATTTTGATAATATTAATTCTATCTATCCATGAATAAGGTAGATCTTTCCATCTTCTAAGATGTTCTTTAATTTCTTTCTTTAGCAGGCTTTAGTTTTCATTGTAGAGGTCTTTCACTTCTTTTATTAAGTTGATTCCCAAGTATTTTATTTTATTTTTTGAGGCTATAGTAAATGGGGTGGATTTCCTAGTTTCTCTTTCTGATGATTTGTCACTGATGTACAGAAATGCCTTTGATTTATGGGTGTAGATTTTATATCCTGCTGTTTTGCTGAATTCATTTATTAGTTCTAGAAGATTTTTGGTGGATTTTTTTTTCTATGTATGGAATCATATAGTCCTCAAATAGTGATAATTTAGTTCTTATTTTCCTATCCATATCACTTTACTTTCTTTCATCTGTCTAATTTCTCTGGCTAGGGTTTCAAGAACTATGTTAAATAGGAGTGGTGAAAGAGGGCATCCCTGACTTGTTCCAGTTTACAAAGGGAATGCTTTTAATTTTTCTCCATTTAGGATGATGTTGGCCTAGGGCTTAGCATAGATGGCCTTTACAATGTTGAGGTATGTTCCTGTTCTCTCTATTTTTTCTAGTGTTTTGAACATGAAGGAGTACTGTGTTTTGTCAAATGCTTTCTCTGTGTCTATTGAGATGATCATATGATTTTTGTCTTTGAGTCTATTGATGTGATGAATTACATTTATTGATTTCCTTATGTTGAACCAACCTTGCATCCCTGGAATGAAACCCACTTGATAGTGGTACACTATCTTTTTTTTTTTTTTTTTTTTGGTACTGGGGATTGAACTCAGGGGCACTCGACCACTGGGTCACATCCTCCAGAACTTTTTTGTACTTTATTTAGAGACAGGGTCTCACTGAGTTGCTAAGTGCCTCGCCATTGCTGAGGCTGGCTTTGAACTCGCGATCCTCCTGCCTCAGCCTCCCAAAGTGCTAGGATTACAGGCGTGCGCCACCGCACCCGGCTAGTGGTACACTATCTTTTTGATATGTTTTTATATTTGATTTGCCAGAATTTTATTGAGAATTTTTGCATCTATATTCATTCGAGATATTGGTCTGTAGTTTTCTTTCTTTGATGTGTCTCTGCCTGGTTTTGGAATCAGGGTGATAATGGCCTCATAGAATGAGTCTGGAAGTGTTTCCTCTTTTTCTGTTTCCTGAAATAGTTTGAGAAGTATTGGTGTTTGTCTTCTTTAAGGTCTTGTAGAACTCGGCTGTGTATTCATTCGGTCCTGGATTTTTCTTGGTTTGTAGGTTTTTGATGCAATCCTCTTTCATTGCTTGAAATTGACATATTTAAATTGTGTTTATCATCCTGATGTAGTTTGGGCATATTGTATGCTTCTAGAAATTTGTCAATGCCTTCTATATTTTCTATTTTATTGGGGTATAAATTTTCAAAATAATTTCTAATTATCTTCTGTATTTCTATAGTGTCCATCATGATTTTCCTTTTTCATCACAGATATTGGTAATTTGAGTTTTCTCTCTCCTTTTCTTCATTAGCATTGGTAATGGTTTATTAATTTTATATGTTTTTTCAAAGAACCAACTTTTTGGTCTGTCAATTATTTCAATTTTTTGTTTTAATTTCATCAATTTCAGTTCTGATTTTAATTATTTCCTGTCTTCTACTTCTTTGGGGGTTGTTTTGCTCTTTTTTTTTTTCCCTAGGGCTTTGAGATGTAATGTTAGTTAATTTATTTGTTGACTTTTTCTTCTTTGAAGGAATGAACTCCATGCAATGAACTTTCCTCTTAGTACTGCCTTCATAGTAATCTTCATAGAGATTTTGATATGTTTTATCAGTGTTCTCATTTACCTCTAAGAATTTTTTAATCTCCTTCTTGATGTCTTCTGCAACCCATTGTTCATACAGTAGCATATTATTTAGTCTCTAGGTAATGGAGTAGCTTTGTTTCTTATTTTATCATTGATTTCTAATTTCATTCCATTATGATCTTATAGAATGCAGGGTATTATCTCTACTTTTTTATATTTGCTTAGAGTTGCTTTATGGCATAGCATAGGGTTTACTTTAGTGAAGGATCCATATGCTGCTGAGAAGAAAGTATATTGGCTCATTGATGGATAATATACTCTATATATGTCAGTTAAGTATAAGCTTTTGATTGTATTATTGAGTTCTATAGTTTCTTTGTTTAGCTTTTGTTTGGAAGATATATCCAGTGGGGGAAAATGTGTTAAAGTCACCTAGAATTATTGTGCTGTGGTCTATTTGACTCTTGAACTTGAGAAGAGTTTGATTGATGAATGTAGATGCTCCATTATTTGGGGCATATATATTTAAAACAGTTATGTATTGTTGATGTATGATTCCCTTAAGCAATATGAAATGTCCATCTTTATCTCTTTTGATTAACTTTGACTTGAAGTCTACTTTATTTAATATGAGGATGGAAACCCCTGCTTGCTTATGTGGACCGTGTAAAACGTATATTTTATCCCCCATCCTTTCACCTTCAGTCTGTGGGTGTCTTTTCCTATGAGATGTGTCTCTTGAAGGCAGCATATTGTTGGGTCTTTTTTAAATCCAATCTATCAGCCTATGTGTTTTAATTGGTGAGTTTAGGCCATTAGCATTCAGAGTTATTATTGAGACATGATTTGCATTACCAGTCATTTTTTATTTGTATTTTTGTTATTTAGCTTGACTTGGTTTCTCCTTTGGTTGGTTTTTCCTTCATTGTAGTTCTTCCCTTTCCAGATTTTCATTGTTGTTTTTCATTTCCTCCTTGTGGAATATTTTGCCAAGAATGTCCTGTAGTGTAGGCTTTCTTGTTGTGAATTCTTTTAGCTTATGTTTATCATGGAAGGTTTTTATTTTATCATCAAACCTAATGCTTAATTTTGCTGGATATAAAATTCTTGGTTGGCATCCCTTATATTTTTTGGGCCTCTTGTATGTTGTTCCAGAATCTCCTGGCATTGAGGGTCTGGGTTGAAATATTTGCTGAGATGCAAATTGGTTTTCCCTTATAGGTAATCTGATTTTTCTCTCTTGCAGCCTTTAAAATTCTATCCTTATTTTGTATGCTAGGCATTTTCATTATAATGTGCCTTGGTGTAGATCTCTTGTAATTTTGTACATTTTTCATCCTATAGGCCTCTTCTATTTGATTTTCAAATTCATTCTTCCTGCTTGGGAAATTTTCTGATATTATTTCATTGAAGAGATTGTACATTCCCTTGGTTTGAATCTCTGCACCTTCCTCTATTCCAATAACTCTTATATTTGGTCTTTTGTTGGTATCCCATAATTCTTGGATATTCTGTTCATGGTTTCTTACCATCTTCACTGTGAGGTCAACTTTATTTTCAGGATTATATATTTTGTCCTCATTGTTTGAGGTCCTGTCTTCCAAGTGTTCCAATCTGTTGGTGATGCTATCTACTGAGTTTTTTTAAGTGGCTTATTGTTTCTTTCTTTTCAAGGATTTCTGTTTGGTTTTCTCTCAGACTCTCTATCTCTTTCTTAAAGTAATCTTTTGCTACCTGTATTTGTTCTCTTATCTCTTTGTTGGTGTGATCAATGGTCCCTGTATTTGATCTCTTATCTTTTTGTTGGAGAGATCAATTTTTGCCTGTATCTGGTCACTTAAGTCATTTTTAAGATCCCAAATAATTTTAATTATGTATATCTGGAACTCCTACTCTGACATTTCATCTACTGTGCTTTCTATGGATTCTATTGTTGTAGTATCTTGGTTTGTTTTGGGCATTTTCCTCCCTTGTTTTTTCATGATGTCTATGTGTTTTCCTCTCTTGCAGGGTAAGTCTGAGGTATTATGGCTTCTGCCCTATTGTTTTATAGCGTCCCTACATTTTACCCGAAACCTCACTTTTTAGGGAAAGATCAATATTACAGCATTCATTGTACCTAACATGTAGCCATATATCAGTTAGCTTCTATTTTTATATTTACAGTTTTGTCACTATAAACATGTAAGCTGCCTGTCACGGCCAGCCACGGCGCCGCCACGGGAGGAAAATTCTCGGAGGCAGAGTTAAGCTTTTACTACTTTTACTTCTACTTTCTTAGAGCTTAGAGAGAGGGAAAGAAAGATTTTTAGAGAGAAAGATTAAAGCGAGCTTTTCTTCTTGTCTTCTTGTCTTCTTCTTCTTGTAGATAGAAAGATAGAAAGATAGAGCTTTTTCTTCTTAGCTTAGAGAGAAAGAAAGATAGAGCTTAGAGAAAGATTATTTTTTAGAGCTTCTTGCTTCTTTCTTCTGTCTTCTTTCTTCTGTCTTCTGTCTTCCTCAGGAGTCTCGGCCTAACTCTGACCAGTCATTACTTCTTCTATCTGGTTTCTCTTCTGTAACCGCTCTGCCTACGTTCTGGCCGCTCTGATTCTTCTGACCGACCGAGTGGCTGCCCGACTGACCGAATGAATTCGTTCTCCTAACTCGGACCTCTTTCACCCGGTTATATACCTTCAGGTTTGCGGGTGCCTACAGGTGCGTCACATACATATCAGGTGGAACTTATGGTTTCCAGCTAGCTACAACAGCCCTTCCTAATTAGGGCTCCTTCATATTCCTTCCCTTTAGTTTAAAAAGGTGCTTTAATTCTATTTTCTCTATTTTATTTTCTCTATTTTCTTTTATTTTCTTGTCCCTACCTAGCTTTTCACCTTTTATTTTTGAAAGGGTGGATATTTGAGCCCTTTTTGAGAAGGTGCTGTGGCTTTAAGGAAGCCTAATGCTGAGGAGCAGCTAACGCACCTAGTTAAGCACAATTGCATAAGCGGCTTTGACTTTTTTTTTTTTTTTTTTTTTTTCTTTATGGCTTTCTTGCCAAAGCTCAATGGCTTTTTTTCTGCATGGTTTTTACCATGCTATTTAATTCTCTATTTTCTTTTAAGCTCATGGCTTTTTTCTTTATACTAAAGCTCAAGGCTTTTTCTCTATATTTTTTATGGCTTTTGGCCGGCTACTCTGCTTCGGCTTAATTCTTAACTGGCCTCAACTAAGTCAGAGGCTATGCTCTCTTGTTTCTACTCTTTTTGCTGGTCTCAACTGAGTCTGGCTTCTTCATTTTTTATGGCTTTTGGCCGGCTCGGCTTTTCACCGGCTACTCTGCTTCAGCTTAATTCTTAACTGGCCTCAACTAAGTCGGCTTTTGGCCGGCTCGCTTTGGCTTTTCGCTGGCTACTCTGCTTCGGCTTAATTCTTAACTGGCCTCAACTGAGTCAGAGGCTATGCTCTCTTGTTTACTACTCTTTTTGCTGGTCTCAACTGAGTCTGAGGCTATGCTTTTTCGTTGCTCTTATTTCTTAGCTTTTCTTCTCTGCCTGCCGAGCCCCAGACGGACCACCATTTGTAAGCTGCCTGTCACGGCCAGCCACGGCGCCGCCACGGGAGGAAAATTCTCGGAGGCAGAGTTAAGCTTTTACTACTTTTACTTCTACTTTCTTAGAGCTTAGAGAGAGGGAAAGAAAGATTTTTAGAGAGAAAGATTAAAGCGAGCTTTTCTTCTTGTCTTCTTGTCTTCTTCTTCTTGTAGATAGAAAGATAGAAAGATAGAGCTTTTTCTTCTTAGCTTAGAGAGAAAGAAAGATAGAGCTTAGAGAAAGATTATTTTTTAGAGCTTCTTGCTTCTTTCTTCTGTCTTCTTTCTTCTGTCTTCTGTCTTCCTCAGGAGTCTCGGCCTAACTCTGACCAGTCATTACTTCTTCTATCTGGTTTCTCTTCTGTAACCGCTCTGCCTACGTTCTGGCCGCTCTGATTCTTCTGACCGACCGAGTGGCTGCCCGATGACCGAATGAATTCGTTCTCCTAACTCGGACCTCTTTCACCCGGTTATATACCTTCAGGTTTGCGGGTGCCTACAGGTGCGTCACATACATATCAGGTGGAACTTATGGCTTCCAGCTAGCTACAACAGCCCTTCCTAATTAGGGCTCCTTCATAAACAGAAATGATGAGATCAGTTATCTTTTACCATATAGTCACTATTTTTGCGTGGTGGTTTACAGTATCTAATGGTAGAAGGGGGGACTTGTGGTTTGGCTAAGACGTTTATGAGGTAGGATGTGAGAAAATATAGGTATTAGACTATTTGATTAGTGAGAGGGTAATCATAAGAATTCGGCTGTTAGTAGGAGAAACAAGAGATAGGCATCCCCAGGTAAGACTCCCTATTAGTTCACAACAGGAAAAATATTAGCACCTCTAGTAGAGCACCCTCTGGTGCAGCCTGGTCCACAGGGACCTTGGTGATGTCTTACCATGACCTGTTTATTGTTTCTTGATAGTAGCAGCGCTGTCTCAGTTCTGTGGGGGTGGCAACCTCAAGCCTATACTTATTTTGATGTTGGGTTGTGTAGCCATGGAACCCTAGTGTGGAGTGCCTCTCTGGGCAGGCGTGGGTTGCCTCTCCTAGTTGTGGGTGTGGGGCAGGGCTCTCTCTCCAGATCTCCTCCTGGCCGCAGTGTGGTGGGGCAGGCAGTCTGGCTTTCCTCTCCTAACTCTTCTCCTATGTCTCTTCCCAGTGTAGGTTTGGCAGTGGGGGTCAGGAAGGTGGTTGGCAGGGCCCTTCCTCCTCCTCCCAGTGGCGTGATAGGCTTGAGGGGATCATGTAGGCCAGAGGGTGGAGTTTAATTTTTTTAATGACTCAAAGTGCAATGCCTGAGACCAAAGATTATTTCATGTTTAAATAATTAAAAGCTTCCAAATTGTCAGCCAAAGTGATTGTTTGCTTATTTAACAGGAGTATTTGAAAATTCTAGTTCCTTGACACCCTTCTCAATATTTTTACAATCTATCTTTTTAAATTTTACGCTGTTAATAAGTGTACAGTACTTTTAACTACACTTTATTAATGATTTGTGATGTTAAAAAAATTTAAATGTATTTTTCACCAATCTATTTTCTTTGGTAAAATATCCCACTCATATCTTCTGCCTATTTAATTCACTTATAGGATTTCTGTCTTCCAGACTTCAACAGTTCCAAGTCAAAATGATGTGTGCTGTGATTTTCAACCCATCCCAGACTGAGAGCCTGAGTTGCCAGTCTTTTTACCTTTAGATCAGGAAATGAGAGATTTTATAATCTCCATAGATATATATTATCAACATCCAATGTCTGCCTGAAGCAGCTACAAGAGGCAGATGATCTCTGGCCCTTTTCCCTTAAGAATAAGGAGAATGACATCTCTCAGGAGGGAATGAGACAGGGACCAGATGGAGAAAAAAATGGCAGATGAACTCTTGGGCTTTCATTCATAATCTCTACCTTCCAAAAGTCTTTTCCTGTTTCAGGAAGCAGAATGGTTGAGAAGCAGCTTGGAGAATGGGAGAACTTACTTTATTTTATGCTAGCAGGCCCAGAGGAGATCAAACTCCAAATTCTGAGCCCCCATCCACAGTTTCTCACAATATTTATAGGGTATTTAGTCTACATGACAAAAGGCAGGGTTCAGGGTTTCTAGTGGGAAGCATGTTTACAGAAGTAGAAAGTGATGAGAGAAACTGGCTCTTTTCATAGGCCTCTGATAAACCTCTAGCCTTGTGTCTGAAGCCTTGGCAAAGGGGTGTTTACACTTCAAGGGGGTGTGGTCAGACTCCTAGGAATAGTTATTTATAATCCAAAAGGTAGAGACCTATGGTTAATTAGGTTTCCTGAATAAATACTGACAAAATGGGAGGAAAACTCACCCTTTCCCAGGTAGGTGTTGGTTTCTCACTGTAACATTCTTATAATTTTGTGTTACAACCAGGTCTGGTTTTGCCATCACATTCCCCCCTTTGATGTCCTTCTAACCCTTTTAAAGGGCATCAAATCTGTACATAATCTCCCATTTAAGGTGCCGGTAACTCCAGAGGACCATTTGGAGTTCAGTTATTTGTTCAGTGATTACATCAAGCCCTTGACAATACAGGAAAGAAAGCAGTTGTACTAAAGATACAGAGTGTCCTCATGCCGTTGATCCCACTCCCACTCCAACAGTGATCCCAAGTCCCACTAGGACAGCTGTTAGCCCAAAGTCTCTCTTAAATCTACTCTTTTGGTATACTGGTATATCAAAGGGATAGGAAAGAGGCACGTAGGTGAGAAGACATATCCAATACACGAATGTACAGGTACCTATTCAGTTTGTGAGAAGGCAAGCATAGACATTATTTCTACAGAAGAACACATTCACCTGAGGGGCCAGACAGCCCTGTAATGAAAGTTTGGCTATTGGGGCTATCTTTTGTAGTACTGACCCATCACTAACTTGGTACTCCAATCTCCAGAATACCTGAAAAGTGTGAGACAGAAGTGCTATGTGTGGGGGTTGGATATGTGGGGCAGTAAATGTTATATGGGGCTCTTATGTGAATATTTGTAAGGAAGGGGGGTGGATATATCTATTTGGGTCCCATTTGGACTTACCAGAAGTTAGAAATCCTTTTGATTAAATTGGGGTCCTGTTATCTTTACTAGGGGAGCCCAAATATCACTTGGCAGTCATCCTTCGCAGAATTGGGATATGGAATTTGTGACTACATATTGGGGCTAGGGAAAATTGGCCTGTAACGGATTTGGGGCCTCCTTATTTCCTCCTTCTGGACTAGGGTGCCCCATGGCTATTCATTTTCTATCTGGTGTTTTCCGACCCCCAGGGTTTACTGTTTGAGGAGTCCCCTAGAACCTGCCTGTATTGTCCATGTTATTTGGTACTGCTGGGCACTTAAATGTCCTACAGGAGTGCTTTCCCTTTGGGTTTATTTCTCTGGATGCACCAATGATGCAGACTTTAGGGTGTACACATTTCCTAATTTCATGCAGGGATTCTCACATAACAGCTCTTGGTAGTGGACCATTTGGGCTCTGGTCAGCCATTGGTGCCCCTTGTAATCCATCAGGTCAGTGGGACTTTTATATTGATATTCTATCCCAGGGTCAGCTTGTCAACATCCCAGACTAAGAACACAGTGGCTGGCAGAGTTCTACCCTGTCCCCAGGGTCAGCTTGTCAACACAGACTAAGAACACAGTGGCTGGCAGAGTTCTTAGGCACAGGGACCACCCTGTCACCACTGGGTCCAGTTGTTTCAATAAATAAGCTATTGGCCACTGCCAGGAGCCAAACTCTTAGGTGAGGACCCCAAGGCAGTACTGTTTTTCTCTACCACACAGAGATTCAATGCTCTTGTTATGTCAGAAATCAAAGAGAGAGTGCCAAGGTTAATTTCATCTTAATCGTCTGAAAAGCATGTTCCTATTGGGTTCCTCAGCATAGGAGATCATTTTCCAATCCCTTGGTGGCCTCATCCAGTGGCTTAGCCACCAATGAATACACAGGAAACCAGATTCAACATAACACAGCCACTCCCAAGAACTCCTATATTTTTTTCCTGGTTTGGGTCTGAGGATGGAGCAGTTGGCTTGTTTTTTTAATTCAGATCCTAAGGACCTATGGCCCAGTGTAATGTGAAACCAAGGTATTTTACATGTTTCTGGCAGATTTGGTCCTTTTTCCAGGAGACTCTGTAACCAGCCTCTGAAAGGAGGGTTATAGTAGGGCTTTAGTTCCTGTTCTGGGCTGGCCAAGAGGACATCATCTATGTATTGTAGCAGACACAATTCAGGAAAGGCAGTTAGATCCCTGCCTAGTACCTCCCTGAATAGGGCGGGAGAGTTCTTAAAGCCTTGGGAAAGTCAGCTCCAACTCAGCTGAGTCTTTCCAGTCTCTGGGTCCTACCATTCAAATGCAAAGAGTTGGCTGATGGGGGCTAATCAGAGACATTAGACTGCATCCTTCAGGTACAGGCATGTAAACCATTTGGCTTGGGGTGGAATCAAGCTAAAGAGTGTGTAGGAATTAGGAACCACTGGGTGAAGAGTGACTACAGCCTTGTTGACTGCTCCAAGGTCTTGTACCCATTGGTAATCTTTGCTGTTTGGCTTTCACAACATCAATGAGGAAGTAGTGCAGTTGGGGCTGGTACTCAATCAGGACCACGGAGTCTCTCAGTCTCTGGAGGGGCTTCCTTATCCCAATGTGTGCTTTCCTTGTAAGGAGATATTGTCTCATTCTGATGGTTTCTGCTCCCAGTTTCAGTTCAACAACTAATGGGGGGTGAATTCTTGGCCAATCCAGGCAGGTTTTTTTCTGCCCAGTCTGAGGGGAATTCTTGAAGCAGGGAGGAAAAGTTTTCAATGGTAGTTGGGTTTGGACAATATACTCTCCAACCATAGCGGGTTCTTTTCCTAGGGCCGGGTAGGTAGAGACATAAAGGGTGAAGGTGATCTGTGCTCCCAGTTTTAAGAGGAGATCCGATTCCAAGGAGGGGAAACAGTCATTTTGGCAAGTACAGGAACTCATGCAACACAGTATGTCCACTGACCTTACAGGTGTGGGATTTGCAGAAAGTTCTGGTTACCTGTGAGCCAGTTGCACCTCTTATGGTAAACTCTTCACCAGTGAATGGGGCAATGAGTCATGTGACCATAGAATGCTCAGCACCTGTGTCTGTTGTAGAGGACAGACGAGGCAGGATGCCAAAGATAGCGGGAAGCAGTTTTATTTGGCTGCAGCCAGGTTCAGAGGGTAAGGCTTTTGCCCTAATCAATTAATTTCCCTGAATCCCAAGTTCAGGCAATTTCAGAACTTTATACGCAGTGTGTAAGGGGAGGGGCTCAGGAGTTCACAGTCTGCAGAAGTTCACATAAAAGCAGCTTTTTCTTTCACTGTTCTGGGCAAGTTAACCCTTCAAGGACAACACCTGAGAAGGCAAGAGCTTCTTCTCCCCTTTCTTCCCTCCCCCTGCCAACTGTTACCATGGAGCCCAATTAGTAACCTCTTCTCTTATCTTTGAAATGTAAACATCTCTGTGAAGCAGGGACTTCCTTAAAGGATCTTCTTTCTTATCACACTTTGTATTTGCAAACACACTTCCTGCTTTAATTTTTTTTCAAATTATTATATATATTGTTACTTATACTAGAGAGTCAATAAATGTTTGTGAAAAACTAGTAAAGGGATGTCCAGCACCTGGAATGCTGATCTCTTTCAGGCCTGTGGCCAAATTTAATTATTGTAAGATATAGCAGCAAGGAAATAAGAAGCTTAACTACATTGAACTCTTTTGTAGAGATCCTTTTGCTGATAGTCCTATGATCAATTATGGTGAAGATTTCTGGAGAAGCTTAATTAAAATTTTCTGTGGAGGAGGGAGTGATACTACATGTCAACCATGAACATCTTTGGATGGTCCCCAACTTTCATTTCAACTGTGGGCTCCCAGGGGCCAAGAATCAAAGAGATTGGTCTTCCCTATTCTAAGTCCATCCCAGCCAGGACAATAAGACTGCTGGTGCTGGACTCCACTTGTTATTGGCCTTCCTGATTCAGCAGTGGGTTTTTATGAGAGGATTTAGCCTTTTAACGGTTTGGGCATTCAGTTTTCCAATAGCCTACATCCTGGTAGTAGGCATATTGGTCCTTCTGCAGTGGGGGGTGACTTCCAGGCGTCTGGTTCTTGCAAGGTGGTCCAGGCCATCTGACTGGGTCCAGATATCTGAGTGCTGCTATGAAGAGGGACACCTATTGTTTTATGCCTCTGTCTGCCTCTCTCTGTGCAGTTCAATGCCAGTTGGCAAAGACCCTATTAGGCACCTCAAACAACTGAGAATCATTCTTACCTGTAAATGCCTCTGACTTCTGGAGTTTCTTCCTGATATCTGGACTGAATGGGAACACAATGGCTGTGTTGACCATGTACATCTCTGGGATTTCTGGATTGAATGGTGTGAAAATTCTTTGCTCTATCCTTTTTTTTTTTTTTTTTTTTTTTTTTTTGGTGCTAGGGATTGATCCCGGGACACTTAACCATTGAGCCACATCTGCAGCACTTTTTTATTATGAGACAGGGTCTTGCTAATTTGCTTAGGGTCTCCCTAAGGTGCTGAGGCTAGCTTTGAAACTGCTCCTTCTGCCTCAGCCTCCTGGGCCACAGGGATTACAGGCATGTGCCAGCATGAATGGCTCCATGTGAAAATTCAAAAGGCTTCACAGAGCCTCTCATAAAACTCAGAAGGAGCTCATCTGCCTTCTGGAGTGCCAAGGCTATGTTAGACACGTTGGTGGGCTTCTTCTCACCTGACCAGACTCCTTGGAGGAGGACAGTTTGGTATTGCTCTAGCTGGTTGTATCCTTCTTCAGAGTTGTGGTCCCAGGCCAGGTCCCCTTCTGGGTTGCCCTTCCTGCCAGGCCTCAGCATCCACCTCTTGTGTGGGGGCCTGTTCTTGGAGCCCTTCCTGGGCTTCTGTCAGAATGTGTCTTCTCTCGTGAGAATTGAAGAGGGTGAGGAGGAGCTGATGGCAGTCTCCACAGTTGGTTGATGGGTTTGGAAGATTGACTCCAGGCGATCTGTGAGTGCTTGGGGCTTTTCTGAGTAACGAGGGGTATGGTGCTTCCAGTTAAGGAGGTTGGTAGTGCTAAAGGGCTGATAGAAGAAAATGGAGCGCCCTTCTTGAATGGTGCCATCTGCATTGACCTGTGGGGGCCCAAGGGTCTCATGCAGGGGCAGTTGCAGGGCTTGTGGCTGCTGGGAAGACCTGAGTCTTCCTCCCACAGGCTCTGGCGCTGTGGGGGGTGAGGGGGGCGCTGTGGCCAGTGAGACAGGTGGTGATGGGGTGGCCACCAAGACAGATGGTGGTGGGGTATCAGACAGTGAGTCCAGATGACTGGGAGCCAGTGGTGGAGTGGTGGGTATGTAGGGTGGCAGGGGCAGTGGTTCCTCTTTGGGGTCCCCTTGATGGATGGGCTTGGTGGGCTTTGGGTCGCCATGTTTCTGGCTCACAAAACCATATACTGGCCCTTGGAGCTAATGCAGAACTGCACCCACGGGGCAGAGTCCAGGCCATCTGGAGCCAGGAATCTATGTAAGGAAACTGACCCAGGTGGCCTGGGGTTTTGGTGACAATGAACACTGCCTTCATGGTGGGATATGGAGGGTTCCTTCCAGAGGCCAGTCACCACCAAAAGCAGGCCATTCAAGCTCACAGAGAGTGTGGCGTCACCATTGGCAGCTTACGCCTGTAATCCCCAGAGTAGCCCTTTTTAAGTTTTTCACCATACAGTTCAGGACTGTAGGTTTACACTGTGTTCCTCCCATGTCCCACTCTGTGCTGACGCCACAAGACAGAAAATGGGGATGTTAGGCAAGGCACCCACCTGGCCACGTCCCCAAAGGGACCTTGGGTGCTTCTTGGCTGAAGTTGTACCCAGATAAACCCCAGGCCTGTTCAGAGGCCTTATTACAGGACGTGAATCACCAGGATGCCATACAAAGTCGCCAGAGGTTAGGACTCAGACTCCATAGCATAAAGCTGTGGAGCCACAAATGGTTTCGCATTCACTCACACAGACACTCAAGAGTTTAAAACCTCCCCCCCTTTGGGGGTTCCCTATACTGACAGCTCCCTCATGGTGGCCGTGGGAGGTGATCAATCTCCCCTTCCATCCTTATGGTCAGGCCTGGCTATGGTCCTGGGTCCTGGGCCTTACCTTATCTGGAAGACTGTGCAGGAGTCTGTCCAACTCTCCAGGGAGTCCAGGCACTAGTGGCCCCTCTGGAGGCACAGGCCCTCTAGCCTCAGGAGATCCTGAAATTGTCAGGTGGCACTGTCCTGTCTGGTCCAAGGGGGACCACATACTTTAGTGTGGACAGCCTGCCACACTGGTGGCCCAAAGATGGCACAGTTGTCGCTTCCTGGTCAGGGGACCAAAAAGTTGCAGGGAGCAGACCAGTCAAGAAGCAGCAGATGGCACTTGGAGAGTGGGAGAAGTCAAACTTTATTTTTACATCAGCAGGCCCAGAGGAGATGAAACTCCAAATTCTGAGTACCCATCCACTGTTTCTCACAATATTTATAGGATATCTTCTGCCATAAAATTTCTAGCCCATGTGACAGAAGGCAGTGTGCAGTCTTTCTAGCAGGAAGAGTATTTACAGAAGTAGAAAGGGATGAGAGAAACTAGTTCTTCTCACAGACCTGTGATAAATCTCTAGCCTTGTGTCTGAAGCCTTGGCAAAGGGGTGTTTATACTCAAAGGGGTATGGTCAGATTCCTTGAGATAGTTATTTATAATCCAAAAGGTAGAGACCTATTGTTAATTTGGTTTCCTGAATAAATACTGACAGAAGGGGAGGAAAACTCACCCTTTCCAAAGCACTGGTTTCTCACTGTAACATTCTTATAATTTCATGTTACAACAAAATGTGTTTTTTCTTTCACATTCCTACTCTCCAACTCTTACAATATATAGAATGCAACTCTTACCCTTCTATTCTTTTTTTTTTTTTCTTGTTTTGGTAGTGGGGATTAAACCAGGGGTGCTTAAGGAGTCACATCCTCAGAACCTTTTATTTTTTCTTTAGAAACTGGGTCTTCCTAAGTTGCTTAGGGCCTTGCTACCTTGCTGAGGCTGACTTGGAACCTGTGATCCTCGTGCCTGTGCTTCGTGATTATAGGCCTGTGCCACTGTGCCTGGCTTTTACCCTCCTATTTTTTTTAAACAACCATGGCTTTTTAAAAATATTTATTTATTTGCTTTAGCTGTACACAATGTGTTTATTTGTACGTGGTGCTGAGGCTTGAACCCAGGCCGCGCACATGCCAGGCAAGCGCTCTACCGCTGAGCCACAACCCCAGCCCCGCCCTCCTATTCTTAACCAAATCAACCATAAGACATCAGATGTGTGGCCATGCCAAGAGATTCCTTGCAGGAATTACTGCACAATTATCAGACCCTTCTTGACCCTGGCACATAATCGAAGTCTGGGCCATTCTTTTGTTAGGGGGCATTTTTGTCTAGACTCTCAGTAAGGACTGTCCACTTTACCTGGAGTTGAAACCCCTTCTCCTCCTCCTTTTCTTGATTAATGCTTTGTCTGTATATTCTTGTTCACTTGACTAACTCAGATTCCATTTATACAGGTACTGAGTCAAAACTCCTATCTCTAGTAACACTCTCAGTTTGCTTAAAATTTATTAATTTTGGAGGTCACATTGTTGAGCAATACATTAGTCTCCCATTTGTTTTGGTATAGTATGATAACACTAACATGTGGGTTATGATGGTAATGTTTGTCTAGATTACTTTTTAGGGACTTGAAGGTCAATTTTGCTGAAAACACTGACTCTTCACTTTGGCCTACAGATGTCCCATGTGTTACTGGAATGAGATGCAAACACTTGGCATCTCTGTCTTCATATTGTTTCTGTCACCTTTGTTGCCTTAAACTTTGTGTCAGATTGTACTCAAGCTTTACAAGTAGATATGTTGATCATTTGAGAAATGTTTTGCCCCAAACTATAATATAGGATTAACTTGCCTAGTCTCTCTTTCCCCTTACTTTAAGGCTAAAGACACCTATATTCACCATTACCAGAAACACCAAACCATGAAAGTGTTAAACATGTGTAGTGAGGTAACATATAGGCCCAGTCTATAGAATTATCCCCTTAACTTCATGTTCCTATGGCTCATGTCTATCTGAAACCTTTCAAAAGAAGTGAAAAGAAATGGTACCTGAGCTCCTGGAAGATCTCCATTTATGCCCAGAAAAAAACATGAATATGCCCTCCCTTTTTTAGCCTATTCCTCTCCCAGGGTATTTCTAGCCTATATCTATGACCCCTAAAGCCCTTGGAGTTGAGAAGTTGATTTGCGAGCATGGGCTCCCATGTCTTCATTCTGTGGCCACTGAATAAGATCAATCTCCAACAAGTGTCACTTGGACATTGGCTTTCCATGGGATGAGCTTCCAAATTTGGGTTCAGTAACAAGTTCACTTTTTAAAAAATCAGAATTATTCAAGGAGCTTAAATCGAAACCTTAAGACTGATGAGAAATTTCCCAATACAGGTTCATGGAATGGAAAAGAGACAGGTCATCCCAGGCTGATTCTGCCAAAATTTCAAATTGCAGGTGGTCCTTTTTCTGATGAGGTAACTGAGGTTTTCATTACTAAAGGATATCAATCTTTCAATGTGATGAAATTGCATCCGTTTTCCTTTGAACATTAGACATGAAGCAGGAGGGTCTGGGGTTGTAGCTCAGTAGTAGAGTGCTTGCCCAGCATGAGTGAGGCACTGGGTTCAATCCTCAGTTCTACATAAATAAATAAAATAAAGGTATTATATCCATCTACAAGTAAAAAATAAAATAAAAAAGAAAGAATCAGGAATGTTAGGCGGTACCCCAGTGAACTCCATCAGTTATAATAGTCCTTTTTTTTACCTAGTTGGTCCTCTCTGGAAGTGTCATGGTGGCCATCCTATTTAGGGGGGTTCATCTACAAGTCAATCCCATGCTGAGGTGGGCATTGGAGTCAGTAGCTGAACAGAGGTTACCTTCCTCTACCCTGTCACTAAAGAATACCCCCTTCTGAGCTAGTAGAGACACTTGGCATCATAACTTCTATTTTTATCTTGACCTTTACAGGTCCTGTCAAGAGTTAGTCCCATAAATCCTTCTTTTTGGGGGCACCACCCAATCTTTTTTACTTTTGTTTGTCCTCAAGGTCTGTATTCAATGTTTGTCCATAGGTTATCTGCTACAAGTTATTTTCTCATCTGCCTTGGCAGTAACTTAAAGAAAACTTTAAGAGTAACTTAAAGTAAACTGGTGACATTGTCATGCATTTCACAGCTCATGGCTAGCTATTACTTAACATAGTACCTGGGGAACCAATGCTAAATATCCAGGGGGACCTCCTATCCCTCCCAGAGGCTCTATAAGAGAAGGACACAATGCTCACTACTCCTTGGCCTTCTTGGGAGGGTAACAGGAACAGAAATAAAAATGAAATGAGGAAGTGTGGACTTCTTCTTCCTCCTTTCTTTCAATGGCTACTTACTCCCCTTTGCTCCACTCCGCATTAGTGTCAGCTTGAAAGAAAAAGAAGGAAGGGGCTCCATGATCTGTTTGGAGGGGCTTGTGTACTGGGAAATAATGATCAGAGACATTGCACTGGAAGACAGAGCTGTGTGCCTTGTACATGCACACACTGCCCATATGTTATGTGTATTTATGCATGTACATGTGCACTAATACCACCAGTTCTTAACATCAAGTAATCCATTGCTTGAAATCCCTTCACTTTAATCTCATATTTACCCTCCAAAACAACAGTTATGAAGGGTTACGTGACCCAGAGAAGACTGGGGACTCAGAATATAGCTCTTGACCTTCCCTGTGCTCTACTCTTGGCCCTCTTGGTACTGTCATAACTTCCAAATCCTTTTAACTTCTAGCCTCTTTTGTGATCCCACAGCAAGTAAATAAACCCTCTCACCCCAATCTCTGTAAGTATCCTTATTTTTATTTTCCAGTAAAAGACTGTATGGTGTTCAAGAGACAGGAGGGCAGAATGGCTGGGGCAGTGGTGGGTTGGTGTTGGAGTTTGAGAGGAAGTAGGTTGGGAGAAGTAGGCACTTCAAGGTTCACATAGGACCTTGTTTTGTCTGCGAAGGTTTGGGACCTTCTACATGTGATGGAGAGCATTAACTTGCCTGTTCAGTGCTCCCTATAGAATCCGATCTGGATGCTTCTTCCTTGGTCTGCTCCAGTTCCACTACCAAGACTTGTCTAATTCCTTTTTGAAGTGATCCTCTGACTCTGCTACTGTCCCTCTGGCTAATTTACCCTCCAGGGCACCCTCCCTACTTCAGAGGTATAAGATTGACCTCCTCAGGCAGTTCCAAGGAAATGTTGAAGTTGTTTACTCCCTTGCTAAGAGAATCATGTACTGAGTGCTGAGCCTGTGATTTACCTGCCCCAGCAAGGTACACAAAGACAACTCGCAAGTCCTGAGCACACAAATTTATACACATTCATATATAACTGTAATATATACATATGTATATGTGCATGTGTGTATAAAATAGGACCTCCAGTATATACATAGCTCAATGATTTATCACAAATAAAACCTGAAACTACCATACAAATAAAGAAATCCAACTTGCCAACAACTTTGAACCCCCACATCTGGTCCCTCTTAATCACATTATTCTTCCTTCTTTTCAAAGGTTGTCATTATCCTGAATTTTCTTGCAATCATTGACTTGATTTTTTTGCTTTGCTACCTAAGCTTGATTTTTTTCTCTCTCCCTCCCTCCCCACCCCCTCTCTCTTTGGTTGTGTGTGTTAATGGGGATTGAACTCCAGGGCATTCTACCATTGAGCTACATCCCCATCCCTTTTCTTAATTTTTATCTTGAGACTGGGTATTGCTAAGTTGCCAAGGCTGGCTCAAAGTTGCAATCCTCCTGCTTCAGCCTTTTGAGTCACTGGGATTACATGTGTGTGCTACCACACCTGGCTCTAGGCTTGCATTCTGTCATTCTGTTTTTTTTTTTTTTTTTTTTTTTTTGAGGGGGGTACTGGGGATTCAACCCAGGGGCACTTTATCACTGAGCTACATCCACAGCACTTTTTATTTTACATTTTGATACATGGTCTCACAAAGTTGCTCAGGGCTAAATTGCAGAGGCTGTCCTGGAACTTGTGACCCTCCTGTCTCAGCTTCCTGAATTGCTGGGATTACAGGTATGCACCACTGTGTCTGGTTAAACTTGCATTCTTAAATATATCCTTGTGTTTTGTTTGTTTAGGAAACAAAAGTTTTTGCTATCATGGTTGCTAGGGTCTGAATGTTGTTACCGGCTCTCAGCCCAATTCATAAGTAGGAACCTAATCCTCAATGTGATATTATTACGAGATGAATCTTTTTTTTAATATTTTTTTAGTTGTAGATGGACACAATATATTTATTTATTTTTATGTGGTGCTGAGGATTGAACCCAGTGCCTCACAGATGTTGGGCAAGTGCTCTACCACTGAGCTACAGCCCCAGCCCCAAGAGAGATGAATCTTATGTGAATAAGTCATGAGGGTTCTAACTTCTGAATAGAATCAGTGCCTTTAAAAAAGAGGCTCAAGTGAGCCCCCTACCCCTTCTGTTACATGAGGATGCAGTCATAAGATTCTGTCTACAAAGCAGAGCAAGTCATCACTAGACACCCAATCTGCTTGCACCTTGATCTTGGACTTCCCAACCTCAAGAATTTTGTGTGATAAATTTCTATTGTTTATAAATCACCCAGCCTAAGATATTTTATTATAATAGCCTGAGTGGTCAAATACAGTAGTATATTGCATGCAGGAAAGTGCTCCAAGGAAATTAGAATGCAATCTCTAACTATGTCTGACAAGTTTGGCTTCTGACCAAAAACCTACCTGTGATATTTCCGGCAAGCCTCATGGATGGCAGTAAAGAAGCTGCCCACTCCACACCAGATCAGACTTTGTGCATAGCTGGTGTACTGCAATATCCAAAGAGAGTCTCAAACCTCATCATGGCTAGGCATCTTCTTACCTCTATCTAGATTCCCAGCCCTAGCCTATTCCAAGCCCATTTATTGGGGGCCTTCAGCCAAAGTTTTCTCTAGGTATCTTTGCCTAAGCCTTCTTCTTAGGTGGGTGGAGGGGAGGATCTTGAAGTTACCTTTCTCCACTTGGCTCAGTACTTTTCTATTTGTAGGCCATCCCTTCTTCTTATTCCTGGGTCCACAAAATCGTAGGAGTCTTTTATTCAGGGCTCCCTCAGCAGTATAATTATTCATGTTCCTGCTGACCCACTACCCACCTAAAACTTGACCTGATGCTATTCCATGGGGAAAAAATGAAACAGGAAGGAGTGGGTACTTTCTCTGGTTTCAACCTCTTGCTTATAGTATTACAGTGAATGATTAATGGCTTCACTGTCACTTTCACTCTGACTTGTCTAGTAGCTACTCTGACACCTACCAGCCTAGCTCTTGACAATGTCAAGAAAGAGAATGTTGCCATAACTTCCAGAAACTTCCTGCTCTCCATCCCTATGTACTCCTCCTTCCCTCCTGCCCAGTGGTAGCTAACTGCTACCCTAGCTTCCAACACTATAGTTTTATCAGTTTCTAAACTTTATTTAATTTTGACACCACTTGGAAATTTTATTGCCATCTAGCAGATTTGTAATTTCAAGTAATAACTCAGCTGGTCAAAATGTAACATTCTTTATATCTCTATAACTGATTACAATCTGTTTATGAACCCCCATTTCTACTTATGGAAATATTGATAGAAATTATCAAACCTTGCCATTTTACAGTGACTCAATCTTAAAACCTCCTATATTGGGGGTAGTTGACTATTTTGTTCAATTGTGCAGAGTCAAAATCTAATGTCTTTCTCAAGGCAGTTCTGTCCAATCATGTATTCTCATCTGCTCCTTCTTCTTCCTCTTCCCTCCCTTTACTCTTCATCCTTCACTTCCTCATCCCCTCCTTCCTCTCATTTCCTCCCTCTTGCTTTTCTACTACTTTTCCTCCTCTTCCCCCTCTCTACTCAATCTTCTTCCTCCTTACCCGTCTCTTCTTACTTGCACTCCATTTTCTCATCATTCTCTCCAAGAAAATATCTGGCCACCAATGACTGCAGCAAGGAGCATGGGCCTGTACCCTGGCTCTCTTATTTCCTCTGATCTTTGGATTTTTGCCATTTCTCACTGTATACTTGATAGATAAAACTAATCTTCCTGGCCCTTGGCCTACAATAATACCTCATGCTGGTGTCTGCACTTGCAATTATGGCTTACAATTAGAAGAGTCATATATCTCAGGCCTTTCTCTTCCATGTCCCAGGCCTTGTATTGTTGACCAATCCTCCCAGCATCTCTGTGGAGTCTCTGGGGCCTACAGCTGGAATTCATCCATGCTACAAATAAGTCACAGGGAATTTAAGTGCACCACACCTCAGGACCTCTCTTTCCTAAATGCCAGGATGTCATTTCTGACTCCCTGTTGCATTCTCCTATTGGGGTGGGGTAATGAAGGCAAATCTCCCCCACATAGCTCTAGTTAGGATATTGGACCAGGTGCCATTCTGGGAATCCCAATCTTTCATGTTTCCTATCATTTCTTAGCTTCTCCACGCAAGGTCAAAAAGAGTCCTTCCTTCCTAGGGGACAGAAATCAGTACTCATATCCAATCCTTATCCAACAGATTTTGGGTTAAGAGAAAAATGAGGTTAAAAGGTCAAAAGTCCTATTGATGTGCCATGCTAAAAAGAAAAAGAATGAAATCCTCACTCAATTTTTAGCAAACACAGACTTAAACACAAATCCATCACTAAGAAATTTTGCTCTGAACTTCTGTCCATATTTGGTCCCCACTGAAAGAGCAGTTGCATTCAAATATGGGCACTACAGCAGTCAAAAAGTGATATAATAGAGAACATGGAGATGATCCCAGTGAAAGAAAACAAATTCAGAATTAGTGCAAATGGTTTTATAGTTGCAAGTCACTTTGTGTACTTGATATCTGAAAACAAATTGAAGTATTATTTCTTCCCATGTGTGTTTCCACATAATCATATTACATATATATATATATATATATATATATATATATATACACATATATATCTTCTTTTATGTTGTTTTCCCAAACTTTTTCTCATGAGGATTCTCCTTCATAGAAAAAAGTTGGAAATAAATTAAATAGTGAACACCTATTTTTGCCACAATCCAAAGATTCATTTTTGGTCATATTTTATAGGTGTCATTTTAAATCTCTAGTAGTTCACCAAACTGATCTATATTAATTTATTTAAGCAATCCTCCTATTTTGGAAATATTGTTTCTAAATTTCCAAAATGAAAAGTAATGCTTGATGACAGTCTCTGAGCGTACTTCCCTCCTGAAGTTTTTAGGTCTGTGACATAGTGAAATATTGATAGCAATGTCCCTGAAAATTTCATCTTTGAGGAAGGGCCTAAAGATACTAAAGGAGAATATAAAGTATAAACAAATCCAGAGAATAAGTAAACCTTAAAGCAGGCACAGTCCCCAAGGACTGTGAAATGTATGTGTCTGTATGGGGGGGGGGGTGCAGGTTGTCACTGGATTCTATTTGTTCTGCCCTAGGAAATCTACTAGGTTCAGCGTCCCTTCCCTGAGCTCTGGCAGCTGGATCCTGAGTGGTGAGCTACTCAATTAATCCTAGTCAAGGAAACATTACATCAAGGAAAACCCAGTATGGAAGCTTAGTGGCCCAAATCAGATATTTGTCAGGGAAGTGACTGAGTAAGGGAGAGGATCCTGGCCAGAAATGGTGAGTCTTCTTTTTTTAAATATTTATTTATTTGTTTTAGTTGTACACAATGCTTTTATCTTTATGTGGTACTGAGGATCAAACCTAGGCCGTGCACGTGCTAGGCGTGCACTCTACGCTGAGCCACAAGCCCAGCCCGAAATGGTGAGTCTTTATCCCTGGAAAAAAAAAAGGCCTTACCATTGAGTCTACTCTCCCATGAATCTCTTGTACCCTGGCCCTGAAGAGAGTCCTCTTGCTAAATCATAATGCCCACTCCTCTTGGGACATGGACACAGTAACTTTCTAAGTCCTCAAATTTTCCTTCAGCACCAGAATCATCAAGAATAGTTTTACAAGAAAATCATGGGATAAAGGGTCAAAGAGGAGTGGGGGTGCTGAGAACATATTGCAGGGGGAGAAGGGTAGTAGCCCTATTAGTAGTGAGTAGAGGAGACAAATTCAGAAGGAGACAGAGCTGTGTGGGTGAGAGGCAGCAGAAAAAGTCCCCTTAAGAGAAACACTTTGAGGAGGAGGAAGGCACTGGGAGGATAATAGGAATTTCCACATTACCTGGAGGATCAGTCATCTCCTTGTTTTCCACAATTCCCTTAGGAGGAAAGAGGAATGCAAGGAGCAGGTAATGCAGAAGATGACAGAGATCAAGATGAGAAGAATATTCCTAATTCTTGACATCTCGTGTATTATTACAACATAGTATGCATTCCTCAATGTCTTTTTTTGTTGTTGTTTGTTTTTTTTGGTACCAGAGATTGAACCCAGGGGCATTTAACCACTGAGCCACATCCCCAGCCCTTTTTATTTTTTTTTTATTTTGAGACAAGGCCTCAATAATTTGCTTAGGGCCTTGCTAAATTGCTGAGGCTGGCTTTGAACTCGCAATACTCCTGCCTCAGCCTTCCAAGCTGCTGGGATTATAAGAATGTGCCACCATGCCCAGCCCAAGACCCAATCTCTATTCCTTAGGACTAAAGGAAACCAATGTTTTGAGGCATCAAAACATTCGAAATGATGGGTTGATGGGTTACAGCAAAAGAACACCAGCAGACTAGAAGACTTTTATTTCTTTCTCTCTCTTTTTATTTTATGCTAGTGATCCATCCTGGGGCGTTGCACATACCAGGCAAACATGTTACTACTGAGCTATACTTCCATCCCAGTAGATTTTCTTGCTGGACTCTAGTACCTTAAGCTCCCAATCATCCAAGTAGCCCTCCAACTACATAGAAAAGGACTCTGCAACAACTGTTTCATACTAGGCTCAGGACTTTTGAATGATGGAATTATATTATTTAACCATACACACAAAAAAGACTGGCTGCAGGTCTGAGGCTTCCTTCCACCTACAGAGATACTTTGTAACTGCTAGCGCTAGCAATGGAGAGCTTACTACAACAAAGTGCCTGGTCTAGGAATCCTCTCCTTCACCATTAGGCCTGAGATGGACCTCCTCCAGCCACAGATATATTATTATTGGTCTGTACAGCATGATGAATCAGGTACAAATGCCAGGTTTGGGAAAATTTCCCCATCTGATAGAGGGAATTCTGCCTCTAGAAACTAACAACATTGTGAACATTCTTCTTACAGAAGTCAGCCGAAATCTCTTATCCTACCTAGAGCTGCAAGGTAGTCAGGCCTGGGGAAACACCTTTTACCCTGTAAAGTAGCACTGGCAGCAAAAATATGTGCTAAACCAAGAATAACAACATAGCAAAACATATCTCTGAAAACTAGACTGTTGTTAAAATCTCAGCCCACAAAAATAGGCAAGGACCTGCATTTTAAACTTAAATGGGTGATTGACTGCTAAAATTAAGTTTTAAAAGGATGCAGTGTCTCATAATACTTCAAATATCTAGAATATTATAAAAATCATTTCTCATACTAAGAACCAAGAAATTCACAATTTTAATGAGAAAAGATAATTGACTGATCCTAACACCAAGATGAACCACATCAGAATTATCTGACAAAGATTTTAATGCAGCTGTCAAAAATTATTCAATCCCAGTATTTTGGGAAGCTGAGGCAGAGGATCATGAGTTCAAAGCCAGCCTCAGCAACTTAGTGAGGCCCTAAGCAACTCAGTGAGATTCTGTCTAAATAAAATGCAAAGAGGGCTGGGGATGTGGCTCAGTGGTTAAGTGCCTCTGGGTTCAATCCCCAGTATAAAAAAAATATTCAAAAAAGGAATTATAAATCTCTTGAAATAAAATAAAAAAGAGAAAATATCAGAAAAATTAATAGAAATTTTAAAAAACCAAATGAGAATTTAAAGAACTATAAAAAACTAGGAACAAGGGGGAAAAACCCTTGCAAGATGTACTCTTAAAGTGGAGATGACAGAGGACAGATCAGAGAACTTGAGGACATATCAGTAGAATTGACCTAATCTGAAAAACAGAGAAAATAGACAAGATCAATAAATAATAGAGCCTTGGGAACTGTGGGATGATAACAAAACATCTAATCTCCATACCAAATATATGGGTACATACAGTGGGACCACCCCCTTCATGAGCTTTCTAAATCATATGTAATGACTGAATGAAGAATTAGAACAGCTGATAGCCAAGACAATGATATTTAAAATTGTAGAACACAAAGGGACCTAACTAGGAATAAAGTTCCCATACTTTATGAGGTGAATTGAAAATGTTGATATAAATAGATGGTGATACGTCATTGTATTATTTAGGATGCTCCAAAGGAACAAAACCAATTTATACACACACACACACACACACACACACACACACACATTCTATTGTGTATATAGAGAGAATATATATTGCATATACACATATACTTCTATCAACATATACAGTAGAATATATATAGAATACATATATAATATATGCCTATAGAATACAGTACATATCATCTCTTGGATGGATTCTTGGTCATTGGGACTCTCTTCCAACATGGCACCAGACAGCTCTTCAAACAGGAATGAATCCATGGGAGGCTCCACCACTGAGCTCCATCCACAGACTTTTTATTTTTGATTATGAGATTGGGTCTTGCTTGCCAAGTTGCCCAGGTTGGCCAGGAGCTTACAATCCTCCTGCTTCAACCTCCTGAGTCCCCAGGACCCAGGGCCCATGCCAGGGAGTTGTAGGCGTGTTTGCAGTAAATTCACCAAAGAGCAGCTGAAAATCCTCATCAACACCTTTAACCAGATGCCATACCCAGGTTATGCTACCAAACAAAAACTTGCTCTGGAATTCAACACTGAAGAGTCAAGAATACAGGTTTGGTTTCAGAATCACAAAGCTAGACACAGATTCCTGAAAAGACCAGAACTTAAAGAGGCTTTGGAATCAAGCCAAGGACCTAGGCGAGATCACCTTCCAGAACAAATTCAATGTGAGCAGGTCTGATGGTGCCACACCACCTACAGCCCCTCTCAACTGCACACCCTCACCAAGGCCTTCAGGAACAACCCCTACCTCAGGATCCATTACAGGGAACAGCTTGCTAAGGAAGTCAGAGTTCCTGAGTCAAGAGTCCAGATTTGGTTCCAAAATAGGAGATCTAGATTACATATGCAGAAAAAAAAAAAAAAAAAAAAAAAAAAAAAAAAAAAAAAAGAACCTGATGAATCCTTCAAACAAAGCTAGGGACAAGATCTCTCACACAAAGTTCAAGGAATGGAAGGCACACAAAATGGCACCAACTTGATCCAGTCACTTCCCAGAAGTCCCACCTCTGAACACTGCAGACTGGGAGCCCAGCCTTTAAGGAACCTTCTGGATCTAAGCTACAATGGTAATGTTGACGGTGACCAGCTTCCTTCACAAACTGAAGGGTGCTTTGATATTGTTGGTTCTAAAGGACAGACACTGCTAGTGTGCTTCATCCTCCGCCCTCTCTCAACTTCTGTTAACCTTCTCTGTGGAGTTTAGAAAGACGTTTAAGAGAAGACAGGAGCAAGGACAACACCCCAAGAGCAAGGAAGGCAGGAAGCTTGCACTGGGAAAAACCAGAGGCAGAACTCAACTCTAAACTCAGTTGGCCAAGGTGTCCTGCCACCTGCATCCATGGCCCACTGAGGAGTAAGTGGTTGCAAGTTAGGGGCCTGGAGATGCACTTGAAAATACTGTGGGGGCAGATCTGGAACACCTCTAACAGAAGTCCAACGGCACCAGCTCCCCAGCAGTTCAATCCAGAACATGGTGACACAGACAAACCCAGCATATTTGGCATCATCAAACTGGGCCCTGGGGCACTTCAGTCCTCCTGGGCGTGTCCCCTGCTGCTGTGACTTCAAGCAAAGTCTTCTGCAGATGATAAAAGATGATAATCAGGACTTCAGGGGACAGACAGGCCCCCAAGGCCCCGCACAGCCCTGAGATTCAGCCTGGAGTCAGAGTTCAGCTGACCTTGGAATGAAAAAATAAACAGTAATAATCATTTCTCAGTCATCACAGTAACGATGATGGACTGAGGTAAAATCATAACTCATGTTGAAACCATAAAATGAAAATTTGAAGAACAAAATATGTATACCATCTGGAGGAAGTTCCTCACACTGTTTTTTTAGTTGAAAAATTAATAAATCAAAAATATTTATGGAAAAAAGTATACAGTACATATGTATATACAGGGTGTGTATATATTCACAAATACATATATTTGTATACATATAGGGTATATCAAATATATATGTGATATACCATATATAGGGGATATATATATGCATATATATATATACACACACACACACACACACACATGATCATAGACACTGAAAAGTTTCACAGTGACCAACTGTATGCTAGACAGCCAGGGAAGACAGCCAGGGAAGCCAATAGCAGCTCAGTCCAGGAAGCCAGAAGCCTGAGAATGAGAAAAGCCAATGAAGCAGCCCCTAGTCCAAGACAGAAGGCCTAACAGCTCCCCAAAGGGTTGCTGATGCAAGTCTCAGAGTCCAAAGGCTGAAGAACCTACAGTCTGATGTACAAGTGTAGAACCAGGATAAAAGATGCTCACTCCAGAAGAGAGAGCAAGAGAGTAAGAATGTTTTCACTCTTTTGTCTCTCTCTACCATCCACAGTGACTACCCACATTCAGGGCAAATCTGCTGCTCTCACTTCACTGACCCACATGCCAATTTTGTTTGGAAACAAGACAAGTTTTTCCTAATACATGGAAAGGCACAGGCCCTAAAATACTTTTTAAACATCTTGAAAAAGAAGAATAAAGGAAGTTATTACTCTGATATTAAGTTCCATTTGGAGAATATAGAAATTAAGATGGTGTGGGTACACATACGTAAATCCCAGTGACTTGGGAGACTGAGACAGGAGGATTGCAAGTTCAAAGTCAGCCTCAGAAATTTAGCAAGGCCCTAAGGAACTTAGCAAGACCCATCTCAAAATAAAATATTAAAAGGCCTGGGCATGTAGCTCAGTAGTAAAGCACCCCTGGGTTCCTCAGCATCAAAAAGAAAAAAAGAAAGAAAGAAGCAACTACCCTGTACCACATGTTTCCATCAGTATCCATCAGCTCTAGTTGGAAACTTTGCGATGTTCATGCATTTTTCTGAGGCAAAGGCTCTTACAAAAGCACTTCCATTCCCAGCCCATAATTTGTGATCTCAGTACCAACTTGTTATCACTTATCACCACCACAAGGCCCAATAGAAAGGAAGGCCATTACAAGAATCTGATGGCAAACCTTCCACAAAATCCAGTCTCTTTGGACTCATTAAGAGAGAGAGATCGTTGAAAATTTTAAGTTTTTTTTTAAAAATATTTATTTATTTGTTTTAGTTGTACACGATGCCTTTATTTTTAGGTGGTGCTGAGGATCGAACCCGGCCCACGCACGTGCTAGGCGAGCGCTCTACCACTGAGCCACAACCCCAGCACCACTTTTAAGGTTTTTAGGATGCCATGTCCATGGGCAAAAATGTGTCTATGTGATTGCATGTGGAGGGTGTAGGAAGGGCATCCATGTTAGCACACACCTTCCCCTCCTAGGTCTTCTGATGGACTCACTTCCCCTCCCCCCCAACCTTTTCTAAGTACTCCTGTTCTCATGACCTCATAAACTAACTTTAGTGCCCTGGGGACAATGACCTCAAAGCTTAAGTGCAAACTACTTTTCCACATTCAAGATTAGTGGAGACTCGTATCTGCAGAGGAGACTAGACTGCTGACCCTGACATGGCTGCTGATAGTTTAAGCACTAACCAGGTGTCAACAGTGTGATCAAAATGCACCCTCTGACAGAGCACAGTGGTGCATGCCTGTAATCCCAGCAGCTCAGGAGGCTGAGTCAGGAGGATCACAAGTTCCAGGACAGCCTCAGCTACTTAGTGAGACTGTCTTAAAATAAAAAAAAAAACAAGAGGGGCTGGGGTGTAGTTCAGTGTTAAAGAGCCCCTGGATTCAATCCCCAGTACTTGGCAAAAAAAAAAAAAAAAAAAAAAAATCGGCCATTTCTTGAATTCTTGAAACAACCCCAGAAGCTTTTACCACTGTCATTTTACCAATGGGGAAAGTGGGGTCCAGGGAGAAATAGTGAATTATCCAAAGTAACATAGCTAGTACCTCAGCAGAGCCAGGATTTCAAACCACCTTTGGATCTAATTCCACAGCTGACACTGCTTTGAAAGCAATACTGCCTCCCTGTGGAAAACAAAAGCAGTACCACACTATTCACTGTCCTGGAGCCAGAAGTGGGGCATCTGGAGGACAAATGTTCCAGACTGAAATATATAAGGTCACTTGCCAGTGTATGGTCTACTAAGTGCAATCAAGAAAATCTGAATCTGGAACTAAGACAGCTAAATGCCCTAAACTTCAGGGCCAACCAAGAGGAAGTTAAAACCTCCTAATTAGACGGGTTTGGTGCTACACACATGTAATCCCAGTGGCCTCAGAGGCTGAGGCAGGAGGATCACAAATTTAAAGCCAGCAATTTAGCGAGGTCCTGTCTCAAAATAAAAGATAATACGGGCTGAGGATGTGGCTCAGTGGTTGAGTGCCCCCTGGGTTAAATCTCCAGTACCAATAAATGAATATATAATAAAGGCTGGTGATGTAGCTTAGTACTAGAGCCCCCAATCCCCTGGGGGTTCAATTTCCAGTTTAGGGGGAAAAACCCAAATGAAAAATACCTTTTAATCACCTAGTCCTTCAGCCTCCTGAATTCTTTTAATTTTTTTTAAAAAAAATTGGGGTGGGGGGTTTACTTGGAATTTAACCCAGGTTTGCTTTACAATTGAGCTCCATCCAAGCTCTTTTTATTTTTTGAAACACGGTATCACTAAGTTGCTTAGGGTCTCTCTCACAATTTCTGAGGCTTGGGCTGGGGGTGTAGCTCAGTGGTAGAGTGCTTGCATAACATGTGTGAGGCCCTGGGTTTGATCCTCAGCACCACATACAAACAAAATAAAATAAAATAAAATAAAGGTATTGTGTCCACCTACAACTAAAAAAAATATTTTAAACAAATTTCTGAGGCTGAACTCAACTTGCAATCCTCCTGCCTTTGCCTCCAGAGTTGCTGGGATTATGAGTATGAGCCATAACACCTGGGAGAGTTATACTTTAAAAAGAGTCCCAGCTTTCCCAGCACAGCATCTGCACCTTGCTGTGACAAAATGGCCAGGGACTTCTCCAGCACCAGCAACTCCAAGACCTCCTTCCTGGAGTGCATGTCAGGCTCAAGCCATTTATGGTAACAGTCCAGGAGATGCCTGAGGGTTTTCTGAGAACCAGGGGCCTCTTGGAAACAGAATTCTCAGATGCATATATAGATAGTTTTCAGGCTGGGCACTGGGTCAGGTGGAAGTAGCTTCTGGCTCCAGTGCAGCTACACCTACAGTTTCACTATCACAGGAGCCCTTTCCTGAGTGTGGACCAGAGCCACCCTCAGGTTCTCAGACCATGTTGGCCCCAAATGAGCTACACCTGTGTAGAAGGTAACCTAGGCCAGGTGAGAAAAAAAAATGTTGGCTTCAGAAGACTCTGAGTGCCTGGGGCTCCAAGTCATCTACAGAGAACAACTTTGGCCTGGGCAGAGCTGCCTCCAGTACCTTGGTTTCAGTGGGTTCAGGATAATGCAGTGCCTGCCATCCTCCACACCAGGATGCTGAGTCAGGAGGATCACGAGTTCCAGGCTAGCCTCAGCAACTTAGTGAGACTGTCTTAAAATCAAAAATAAAAGGGGCTGGAGATGTAGCTCAGTGTTAAAGAGCCCGTGGATTCAATCCCCAGTACTTGGCAAACAAACAAACAAAAACCTTCCACCACATTTTCCACCTCCACCCTAGTCTGTTACTTACCAGAGCCTCTTGGAGGCACAAGAACAGGGGCCTTTTTCCTTTCTATTGTGGACCCACTATGTCTATGTCGTGGGTCCCAGGCAGTAAGTCCTAGCTCTAAAGTTTGGCATTCACATACCAACCGTGCTAGCTTGGGACCAACATGAAGACTATGTTTTCCAATTAAAACCACTGCCATGTAGTAGCCATTGTATCAGGCCTCACCACAACCAGCTTCAGATCATTGAAAAGGAAAATTCTGCTTCCAGAGATGGGATCAGTGAAGGACAAATTGGAACACACAGGAGGCAGTGCCAGTGGGCGAATTCTAAGACGCAAGAGAAAGAACTTTCTGGTGGTGGTTGAAGGTGGAGAGGAATGGGCAGGGTTGACTGATGGAAGCTCCAGTCTTCAAGAGAAGGAAACTAGGAAGCAAACCCAAATCCCCTGTGACTCGCGGGCACATGGCCAGAGTCGGAATCCCCAAGAAAACTTACTAAAATGCGAATCCTCAAGCTCAAACGAGACCCAATGCGTTAGTGTCAGGTTGGGCCCAGAAATCTTAATATTTAACAAGCTTTTCTAAAAAAAATCCTTCCACATACAGTTTTGAGAATCATTGAGCAGGCCATGACAAATTAAAGAGATGTTCCAGACCCGCTCTGGTTACTCTAAGGCTGTTGGGGAAAAGCCCTCACATGGTCACAACTCCGCACTCGCCTCACCCAAACCCCAGGGACCAAGAAGAGATTAGACCGGAAATGGGAACGTTTCCAAAGCAGCTCGAAGCTAGGAAGCCCGGGAGAGTCCCAGCTCCTCCCACGTCAGCATCCTTGTGGGCCTGGAGCGTGGCGGGCGACAGAAGGCCTACCGGGAAATGTAGTCCACAGCGCGGCTCCGCGCCTGCGTCCTTGGCAGTTGCCGGTGAGCTTGGGAGAGCCTTGGGCGCTGAGGCGGTGAGTCCCGGAGCGGCCAGAGGGCGTGGCCGTCCCTGGGGCGCGGGCGCGGGTAGCGGGGTTCCCTTCGCCTGCCTGGGCTAAATGAACTGGCAAATTCCAGATGGGCCCCGGGCGGCAGCCGCCGGAGCAGCGAGGGGCGGCGGGCCCCTGTCGGACCAGGGACCCCGCCGCCGCCGCCGCCGCTCCCTGCGACCCGGCCAGGCCTTCCTGGGAATCCTCACAGGCTGGGAGTGCCCCTCTGGGCGGCGGGACCTTGTCGCCCCGGAGCAATCGAAGACCGCGCCCGCGACACCAGCATCCGATTTTAAACCAGCTTTTAGACTTTTCAGGGACATGTCACTCTTGCCGTTCCTCAAGTGCCCTCTTTTCTCACATTGGTTTACTCGTAGGCCATGTGAAGGCGGGTTCACAACAGGGAGGTTTTGGGGGAAACTATTAGCCCCATAGTGCAGGTGAACTTTTAACTGGGAAGGACAGATGGAAGGAAACCCGGAGGGTCACTTCCCTGGTAGACGTGGTGGAAGGTTTTGGGTCAGTGAGGGGAGGGCTGGCCAGCTGTGAGGCTGGAGGGGATTAACGGGTGGGTCCACAGCCAAAAACCCGCAGTTCCTGGATGTCCTCCAGCAACGGTTAGATGCCTAGGCTCAGGAAGGTAGAAGCTTCCTAGGAAGGAGTCGTGACCAGCAATAAACTTTAATTGAGCCCTTTCCTTGTGCCAGGCATGCTGCTATTCGCTTTCCCTGCAGTTGGATCTGGGTGGGATATTTTACAAAGTTGATGCTGTGATTATGCATGTATTGTAGACAGAGGCATTGAGTGTCAGAGTCACACAGCTAGCAAGTTATTCTAAATCTATCTGCCACTAAAATTCAGGCCACCATCATGATAAAGGGTGATAAAAGAAACAGAGTTTCAATTCTGGTTAATAGGATGGTAAGAAAGTCTTGAGTTGTTCTTTTTCTTGAATTCTCTCCAGAGAGCTGGTTCAGCAAATGCAGAGAGGACCCGTAGTATACATGGGCAGGTACAGATCCTGAGACCTGTGGAGACATGTATGTGACCACCTGGGTGACCTCAGAGTTATGCTAAGAATACTTTGATTTTTTTTAAGTTGTTGATCAACCTTCATTTTATTTGTTTGTATGCGTTGCTGAGACACCCAGTGCCTCACACATGCTAGGCAAGTGCTCTACCACTGAGCCACAGTCCCAGCCCTACTCTGATGTTTTTTTAGACTTCTTAAAAACAGAAGAGTATGGGTTTAACCTCATAGACATTTTTTTAATATTTTTATTTATTTGCTTTTAGTTGTACACAATGTGTTTTATTCAATGCATTTTATTTGTATGTGGTGCTGAGGACCGAACCCGGGTCGACCACGTGCTAGGCGAGCGCTCTACCGCTGAGCCACAATCCCAGCCCCCTCATAGACATTTTCCCCTGGCACTTACCATGTGACATTGGACAACTTAATTTAATTGCCCCTAAGCCTCAAACCTCTATTCCCTAATCTGCATTCCTGGGATAACACTAATGTAGAACACCTAAGATTGAGTGAGGGTTAACTGAATTAATACATGCACGATGCTTAGAACATTATCTGGCATATAGCATGAACTTGATAAATGTCCTTCATTATAAGTGAAGAGCAAATTCCTGTTGTGCTGCCATATAGCATGTATTTTTCACAAACGGGAGCTACTTGAAATACTACTGAAAGATGAAGATCTTAGTGATATAGGCTGAACTGTACATAACTAGAATGGAGAAGAATGAGGGATCAATGATTTGCTGCCCTTGAAAAGTATGGTTTTACTTAAATTCACTTTGATCAAAGTGGTCCTTAAAGCCTGATGGTGAATGTTATTCAAAAGTATTTTTTTTTTTCTATACTGGGAATTGAACCCAGGGATTCTCTAGAGCTGAGCTATATCCCCAGCCCTTTTTATTTTTTATTTTGAGAAAGGGTCTGGTTAAGTTGCTGAGGCTAAACTCAGACATTCAATCTTCCTGCCCCAGCCTCCCAAGTCACTAGGATTACAGGCAGGCATGACTCAAAAATATTGTTAATATTCCTCCCACATTTCTTTGGAGACCTTCATATATTCAGAAACACATAAAACTCGAATTAGACAAGGAATAGGGTTGAATGCCAACAGATCTTTAGGGGCATATTTAAGGGTAGAATTGTTAGCCTTGGGAGGGTGGAATTCAAGATCAGAGATGTTCAATAGAATTTCTGGCAGTGATATTTATTGAGCTCTTGAAGTTTTTAGTTACTGTGACTAAGAAACTAAAATTTTAATTAAACCTAAAGTTTCACATGGGACTGTTGGCTACTATATTAGACAAAACAACTCTAGAGGGTACGTGGATAAACTCTGAGATTCTGTAAACTTTTAAAATGTACACAGAAGTGGATATGTATGTATTTTTGCCAGGAAGTGAGTCCTCAGATTCTCAAAACCACTAGAAAGATTACAAAGTGCTCATTTAGGTCTTTGGTAAAGATAAATAAGTTAAGGACAGTGAATATGTCCTCTTGTAACCATTGCTGTTTCTCTTTTCTCATTTTTTCCCTGTCTTCAGCTGTAGGTGTTTCCCCCTGATTATTACAGAGAAACAAACTGAAATCCGAGACCTCAGGTCCCAGATAAACTCTAAGCTTCTGAAAGAGGCAATGGCTGTGGCCCTGGGTTGTGCAATCCAGGCCTCCTTGAATCAGGGCTCTGTGCTGCAAGAGTATGACACTGACTGTGAAGTGTTCCGCCAGCGCTTCAGGCAGTTCCAGTACACAGAGGCCGCGGGGCCTCATGAAGCTTTCAACAAACTCTGGGAGCTTTGCTGTCAGTGGCTGAAGCCAAAGATGCGGTCTAAGGAGCAAATACTGGAGCTGCTGGTGTTGGAGCAATTCCTAACTATACTGCCCACGGAGATAGAGACCTGGGTGAGGGAACATTGCCCAGAGAATAGAGAAAGAGTTGTGTCACTGATAGAAGATTTACAGAGAGAACTTGAGATACCAGAGCAGCAGGTGAGAAAAGAGTATGGAGTCTTTGTTGTTAGATCTGAGGCAGCTGGATCTAGACCAGACATTTCATCTGTGTACCATTCTCTAGCCTTGACACTTCTCCACAGTTCTTTTTGTTTTTCCCTTTTGCTAGAATAAGCATCAAGTCAGTGTTTCTCAACCTGTTCTGATCTTACCCCTTTCTGTAACACATATTTTATAGTGTCTCTTTATTATCCATAAATGAAATTTACACATAACAAAGTACCTATCTGTATCAACCAAATGCTTTTATGTATTGCTCTATGACCTGCAGTTCAAATCTGACCTTGGCATGTTTCTGTGTATATTGTGAGCTAATAATGATTTTCACATTTTTACAGTGTTTTTTAAAAAAGAGGAAGAAGAAATAAGAAAGTAAACATGGTTCAAAAAGCCTAAAATATTTACTATCCAGCTTTTTATAAAAATATCTTGTTGACCCTGAAGACAGTAGAATCTAGGAAACATATAAAGAAAAATGAACATAGTTTATTATTGACTAATATGCATATCTGTTTGGCTTGACTTCACAAGAAGATATCATGAAATTGTCAGATGCCTACATCTCTGCTTAGAATTGTTATAGTGCCACAGCCAGTGTTCAGGCTAATACAGCTCAAGTACTATATACTATGGCTGCTTGTCACATGATTTCCCTAAGTGGCAAACAAGTCTTGGTAAATTGGAACAAGTAGTGTAATCTTCCTTTGATTTGCACAGTAGTGCATTCCTAGGAAATCCAAGTCATCCTAAAATATGCAAAAATTCTATCTTTTCAACATGATGTTTTTCCTGGCAGGTGCTCTTTAACTACATGAATGTTTGAGGGGGGAACTGCACTGTTGGTAGAGACCCAGAACAACTCTGCTTTGTGAGCAATCCTCCCACTCCGAGTCCACTAAATCCCAGTAGCCGGCACCAGCCAGCATATGTTGGACACTCCACGGGGCAGTGGTACTGCCCTGGGTTCAGAAATACCACATGATGCCTGTGTTTGGGGAGTGCAGGGCTGAGGGGAGGGAGGGTGGTGTGTCTGGGAGAGGGGAGCGTGTGCTTCCAGCAGGGTGTTGGGGTGCTGGGTCCCTGTGGGGCAGAGCTGTGCAGGAGCTGTTGGCTTCAGGGCTCAGAGAGGCCGGAACAGGAGGCTTCTAAAGGTTCCTGCCTCCCCAGAGTGGAATGCATTGGTGGTTTCCCTTCCCTTCTGTCTTCTGAGTTTTGTTTACCATGGAGGATTTCGTCTTCAAGCGGTCTAGACTTGCCCTGCCCAGTACAAGAGCCACTAGCCACGTGTGGCTCTTGAGCACTTGAAATGAGGCCAGTGCTGGTTGAGACCTGCGGTGGGTGTAACCTGCACAGCCCATGCAGAAGCCGTGAGGGGAAGAGAAGGTAGCACTTGGTAATTGTTTGGATTGATTACATGTGTATGTCACGTAAAATATGACAGGGTATTAAGATTGAGGGCTCCTCGGTTCCTTTTTGACATTGTGTCCTGTGGCCACTGGAACATTTCAAACTACACATGTGGCTCTCACTTTACTGCTAGTCAGCAATACTTTGCTTTAGAATGATGTTAAACTAACTTCACTTCTTATGGATAACTCTAAAGGGATGGGTTCTGTCATTTCCCTCAGGTCGATATGCATGACATGCTCTTGGAAGAACTGGCTCCTGTAGGAACAGTACCCATGCCAAACATGCACCTGGAAGCATCTGCACTCCAGGGAATGGGACCTGTCCAGGAGGCCCCAGGGACAGAGGCCTGGATCCCACAGGCAGGGCCTCAGGATCTGAACTTTGGTGCTCCTGGGGAATGCCAGCCGTTTCTGGATCCTGGTAAGGCGAGGTTTTCTTTCTGCTCTTTTGTGTCTGACTGAGCGCTCAAGAGCTCCCAAAGGTTGGGGTTGGTTGGAAACATGGATTCCCCAGTGGAAATGGACCACGTGGGTGAAAAGGAGGGGGAGGAAGAGGAGACGTCTCTGTGGGATCAGCAGGGGAAAATGCATTTGGGGTACGGTGGCATGGGGAACAGGTGAAACGAACGACCCTTCTCAATAGCAAGCAGTCGCTCAGCCTCAGCATCACCTGGGGTACAGGTTTAACAAGGTCTCTGAGCAAGTGCTGCACACACCACCCTTTGAGAACCACGGCCCCAGACACAAATGGGTGAGTGCTTGCAGGAGAAAAGGCCAGGTGGAGAAAGGCAGCCGACTTGGTGCCCTGGGTGTCCCTGTTTCCCATCCCTTTGCGGTTTCCTTACATTGCTACCCATGCCCTGTCCCAGCCCTCCCCTCCCCCACGGAAGCTTGGGGCCAAGTGTGGTGGGAATCCTCTCCCTTTCCCCAGCAGGCTCAGCCTCAGCATGCTGGCACACTGAAGTCACTGTGTACGCCTGAGACCACCAAAGAGCCCTGCAGATGAAGCTAGGCGGAGAAGGTCCATGTTACAAAACAGGAACGTGGGATGCCCCCATCACTAGCACAGTGCCAGGGATTAGCGGCCGTGTCCCCTCCCACTTCTCCACATTTATTCCCAAGATCAGCATTGTGAGCACCCGTGTAGAGCCAGGGCATCCTGCTGCGCCCTGTGACTAGACAGTCCACGAGGCAGAAAAGCAGCCCCAGCTGTCCCTGCACTCACTTTGGGTGGAGAGTGCAGATATGTCGTATGTGTGATGGGAACGGTGTGTCGGAGGGCGTGGGATGCTGGCGGAGCACACAGCAAGGTCCCTCGCCAGGATTAGGCTGAGAGGGAAGACCTCTGGAGGAGGGGGCTCCGTGTTAGTAGCTCCAGGACGGACTGGAGTCAGCCATCGAGTGGTGCGAGTGGGGAGGGGACCTTTGGCAGAGGGGGCTGCGTGTGCAGAGGCCCGGGGGCAGAGAAGACCTGCTGCTGCACTCTGAGGGGTGGGCAGGAGTACAGAAGCAAGGGTAAAAATTGAAGAAGCTAGAGAAAGAAGCAGTGTCCTAAGTCATGAAAAACTTTATCTTGTGTTTGAGGAATCTATTTAATATCAAGCTGGGCACTGTGGTATAAGCCTGTAATCCCAGCCTATAATTTCAGAGGCTGAGGCAGGAGGATTGCAAGTTTGAAGCAGCCTCAGCAACTTAATGAGGCCCTAAGCAATTTAGTGAGACCTTGTCTCAAAATAGAAAATAAAAGAAAAGTGCTGGGAATGTTGCTCAGTGGTCAAACAACCCGGTGTTCAATCACTGGTATTCCCGGAAAAAATTTAATATCAAGGCTGTGGGGAGTGTTTGAAGGTTCTCAAATATCAGAGTTATGTAGATTTACATTTTCGGAGATAATTCTGGCTACAGTACTAGTGAGATCCAGTGGAAATGGGGACACCTTTGGGAGGTTATTGAAATCCTCCAGGTGGGAGAGAATAGTTTTCTGAACCATGGGTGTATTGGTGATGATGGAGTGAAAAGGGGTAATTCAAAAGATATTTAGCAGGTGTGAAATATAGGACTTGGTGATTGACTGGGTGTCCATGATGAACCAGAAGGTATGAAGGATGGCATCCAGATTGTAATGTTATCCACTCACATGGAGAACACAGATAAAGATCAAATTTGGTGGGTCAAGGTGAGTTTAGATTTGAACATATGAATCTGGGGTGCTTATGGGTTTCAGGTGCTTTTTCTTTTGGTACCAGGGATTGAACCCAGGGGCACTTAACCACTGAACCACATTCCCAGGCATTTTATTTTATTTTTGAAACAGGGTCTCACTAAGTTGTTTAGGGCCTGCTTAGTTGCTGAGGCTGGCTTTGAACTTGCAATCCTCCTGCCTGTGCCTCCTGGGATCACAGGCATGCACCACTGTGCCTGACACATATTTTTAAATAATGCTGACCAGGAGAGGAAAACCCTGAAATACATTTTTATACATATTATGGTCAGTGCAGAACTATATGATGTAATCATTTATGTTCCAATCTTTACAATACCTTCATTTAAGTCTTCTAAATAATTATTTTAAAAATCTGTGTTTATGTATGTATGCTTGCCACAAATAGTAGAGTTTCATTAGTCCTATTAAATTATAGATCTTTTCACATGCATTCCGATTCTGCATGTTAATTTGCTTCTTTTATCAGTATTACACGTTCAAAGATCAAAGAGCAGCAGTATTCATCATGGTGTAAAGCACATGAAAATTCAGTGTGCTTAGTGAAAGATAGGTATAGTTAGTTAATCAAGTAATAAATACAAATTTGGAAGAGAGAAAGTATCCTGTTTTCCCTGTTTAAAGTATATAACATACTCTGAAAAATGATGTAAGACTTATTCCTCCATTATTTAAAGGTTACTTAAATATTTAAACATCTTGAAGTATTGTGTGAAGCAGATCCCATTGGGGATGGAATGAAAAGCACAGGATACTGGCCAAGTGAAGAATGCATTTCAAAGTAATGGAAGAAATCAATTGAGTTTATGTTAAAGTTTGCAATATATTCTCTGTCAGCAAAATATTAGGATGGTTTGACTATATGAAATGTATCTGTGTGCACACAAGTATTTTGGTCACTTAATGATATTCATTTACTATAACTGAAAGCACACACACGTTCATTGCAAAATAAAAAAAAAAAAAAAGACCTTAAAGGAATGCAGAGTGATCTAAGGAAGATATAAACAAAAAATCCTTCATTTAAATAGAAGCCAGACACTCTAGATCCTAGGGGTGGTTAATGGTATTAGAATGTCTGTAATCAGAAAGAAAAGAGGCAAGGAGGCAGTGGTCCTAAAAGCATAAAGGTTATCATGCAAACTATATCTTTGAGAATGTGGAATTCAAAATTATTACACCAATACTGGAACATATTTTCAATTATCAAAGCTTTGGGATTTTGTTTCAATCAATGACTTTTCACTTGGAATACATGTGAGATGTCAACGATCACATCCTTTTGGTGACGAAGGTTATGAGAGATGAAAATTTAAATATGAAACACTATCTACAAAACATCAGAACATTCTTGTCACTTAAGTCTCTCCAGGTTATCCTATTATGTGAAATAATTAACCTTAATGTATATCTAACCCCCAACTGTAGTAATAATGTTTCACTGTGTAGTGGAACCTTTATGATAGATTTTGCTAATGGAGCTTGATAAAGTCATTCCGTAAGTATAGGACATGGAGAGCATTCTTCAGTGAATCACCTTTTTAGTTGCTTTTTCCTTCTTTGTATTGTTTAGCTTTTGTTTCAAAATAAATTATTCTGGCCCCCAAAATTTAGCAACTTAAGGAAAAAGCATTTATCACAGTTTCTGAGAGGAATTTGGGAATTGTTTACTGGACGTTTCTGGATCAGAGTCTGTTTTATAATGTTAATCAAGGTGTCAGCAGGGCCTGGCGGGCAGCTTCAATTCCTTGCTAAGGGAGCTTCTTCAGAGGTTACCTGAGCATCAGCATGACAGGACAACAGGCTTCTCCCAGAGCAGATGATCCAAGAGAAAACAAGGGGCATGCCATAGCATCTTTGGTAACTTACTCACACACCAGCTCTTCTACCATATTCTCTTCATTAGAAGTGAGTCACTAAGGGCTGGGTTTGTGGCTCATTGGTAGAGTGCTCACCTTGCACATGTGAAGCACTGGGTTCTATCCTCAGCACCACATAAAAACAAATAAATAAATAGAATGAAGATATTGCATAAAAAAAAAAGAAGGGTGTCACTAAGTTCAACCTACACTTAAGCGTTAAGTGAGGAAAAGGAAAAATCCTACCTCTGGAATGGATGAGTATCAAAGGATCTGGGAACATATTTTAAAATGACCATGCATCCCATGTTTTCTTATATTGAAGGGTCTCATCCATTTTCAACCATTTTTTAAAAATGATTTTCTTTTTTCTTTTTTTTTAATATTTATTTATTTGCTTTAGTTGTACACAATGCAATGCATTTATGTTTATGTGGTGCTGAGGATCGAACCCGGGCCGCGCAAGTGTTAGGCGAGCGCTCTACCGCTGAGCCACAACCCCAGCCCCTCAACTAATTTTTATAGGGTGTGAGGTAGGGGTCCATCGGATACTTTATTTGCATGTTGATAGCAAGGTGTCTTAGCATGATTTGTTGAAAAGGCTATTCTTTCTGCATTGAGTGTCTTTGAAACCTTTGTTAAAAATCAGTTGATCAGAGGTATATGGGCTAATTGCTGGATGCATTATTTCTATCCTACTGATCCATATGTCTATTCTCATGGATGTACCAGACTGTCTTGATTATTATTGCTTTGTGGTAAATTTTGAAATCTGAAAATGCAAGAATTTCAACTTTGTTCTTATTTTTCAAGACATTCTGGATTCATTGTAATTTCATCAGTTTCTACACAGCAGTCAGTTGGGATACTGTTACGGATTATATTAGATGTGGATCAATTTGAGGAGTATTGCCAATGTTAACAATATTAGATTTTGTGGTGCATGAGCCTGAGATGCTTTTCTATTTATTTAGATTTTCTTTGATATCTTTTCACAATGTTTTGTAAGTTTCATTTTTGGTTTTGGTACTGGGAATTGAACCCAGGGGCACTTTGCCCAATGAGCTATGTCCCCAGCCCTTTTTATGTTTTCTTTTGAGACAGGGCTTGTTAAATTGATGAGGGTCTTACTATATAGCCCAGGCTGGCCTTGAATTTGTGATCCTCCTGTTTTATCCTCCCAATATGCTGGGATTACAGGCGTTTGTGTCACCACACCCAGCTGTAGTTTATAAAGTATAAATTTTACACTGATTTGTATTAAATTTGTTCCTAAATATTTTATTCTTATTAATGTTATTGTCAGTGAAATTGTTTTCTTAATTTCAGGTTTAGATTTTTTGTTGAAAGTATATAGATATAATTACAATTGATTTTTCTATATTGACGTTTTATCCTACAAATTACTGAATTTTCTTATTAATTCTGATTGATTCTCAGTAGATTCTTTAGAACTTTCTATGTACAGAATAATGTCATCTGTGAAAAGAGATAGTCTTACTTCTTGAGATTCAATCTGAATACTTATTTTTTTGCCTAGTTGCCCTTGTCAGAACCTTAGTATTCCATTGTCTTCTATTGTCAGGAAAAGATTATATAGAATTGGTGTTAATACTTTAAATATTTGGCAGGTTTCAACAGTGAAGCCATCTTGGGCTTGGACTTTTCTTTGTAGAAGGTGTTTTGATTACTAATTACATCTCTTTAATAATTATGAGTCTTCATATTTCTACTTCTTATTGAGTCAGTTTGGGTAGTGTATATGTTTCTAGAGATTTGTACATTACATTTAAATTATCTGATTTATTTTCAAACATTTGTTTATAGTATTCCTTTATAATTATTTTGTAAGGTTAGTGGTAGTATTGCCTCTTTCATTTCTGATTGTAGTAATTTGAGTTTTTCTATGAACATGTTTTTATGACATAGCATCTTATCTATCCTGGAGAATTTTCTGTTTGCACTTATGAAGGATGTATATTCTGCTATTGTTGAGTGGAGTGTTTCATGAATGTTTGCCATGTTTAACTTATGATATTTTCTTTGTCTTCTATAGTTAATCAGATTTTCTATCCATTAATACAAGAATTATTGAAATGTCCAACTTCTATACTATAGAATTGTCTAGTTCTTCTATTTTTGTCATTTTTTTTTTTTTGCTTCATGTATTTTGGTAGTTTGTGATTAACTGCATACATATTTATATCTGTTTTCTCCTCCTGATAGATTGATCCTTTTATCATAAAATGATCCTCTTTTAAAAATATTTTTAGTTGTAGATAGACCTCTATTTTATTTATTTATATGCAGTGCTGAGAATCGAACCCAGTGCCTCACACATGCTAGGCAAGTACAATACTGCTGAGCCACAGCCACAGCCCACTAAAATGATCCTCTTTAGTAGCATGTTTTGTTTTAATATCTGTTTAGTCATCTTGTGGATGTTATTTACAGGATATGTATTTTTCCATCTTTTACTTTCAATCTATTTGTATTTTTGTGTGTGTGTGGTACTTGGGATTGAACCCGGGGCCTCTTACCACTGTGCTACACCCCCAACCTTTTTATTTTTTTAATTTGAAACAGGATCTCATTACGTCGCTGAGGATCTCTCTAAATTGCCAAGGATGGCCTTGATCTTGAGATCGTCCTGCCTCAGCCTCCCCTATTGCTGTGACTGTAGGCATGTGCCACTGTGCCTGGCTTCATTTCTTAATTTTTTTTTCATTTGTTCCTGTGGATTTGAGTAACCAATTGGAATCAGCCAGACCAATACAACTTTGTTCTCACCCACCTCACTTGTGCTATTATTGACAAATACATTATATTTCTATATATTGTAACTCTTTTTTTTTGGGGGGGGTACCGGGGACTGAACTCAGGGGCACCGACCACTGGGCCACATCCCCAGCCCTTTTTTGTATTTTATTAGAGACAGGGTCTCACTGAGTTGCTAAGTGCCTCACCATTACCGAGGCTGGTTTTGAACTCTCAATCCTCCTGCTTCAGCCTCCCAAGTGCTAGGATTACGGGTGTGCACCACCGCGCCCAGCTGTAGCACTTATTTTTTAAAAATATTTTTAAAGAAAGAAGCAGAATTTTTTTATTATAATTTCCCTCATTACATAATTACCTTTATTTGTGCTATTTTTTCATGTGGATTCCAGTTACCATCTGGGGTCACTTGCCCAGATGAGGAACTTTGTTAGTGTGTTTTTTTTAACTGTCTCTATAGATTATATAATATATATTACATAAAACATTATATAATTTATAATATATATGTTATATATGTATATTTTTAGATAAGTCTGCTAGAATTGAATTCTCTCAGTTTTGTTTCTGAGGAATATATTTATTGCATATTCATTTTTCATAGTGTTGGGGATCAAATCCAAGCCCTCGTGCATGCCAGGCAAGCACTCTACTACTGAACTATATCCCCAGTCCTTACATATTCATTTTTGAAAGATAGCTTTGCTGGTTATTAGATTCTTGTTTGCCAGTTTTTATGGGACTGGGGATTGAACCCAGGATCCTTTGCCACTGATCTACATCCCCAGATTTTTTAATTTTTTATTTTAAGACAGAGTCTCACTAAGTTAATTAATGCCTCACTAAAGTTCTGAGGCTGGACTCAAACTTGCAAACCTCCTGCCTCAGCCTCTCAAATTGCTGGGATTACAGTAATGCACCAACATATCCAGCATACAGTTTTAATTTTTCTTTGAGTACTTTGAATATGTCATCACACTGCCTTCTAGCTTCTGTTGTTTCTGATAAGACCTCAAATTTTAATTCCCTCATGTAACTAATGAATCATTTTTCTCTTCTTGTCTTTTAAGTTTTTATCCTTTTGTGCAACTTTTAGATTTTTATTTTATCTGTGGATCTATCTCCTTGTGTTTTTCCTACTTGAAATTCATTCTGCTACCAAACAAGTAGAGGCCTTCATTTGACGTGAAGAGCCTGGATGGCTTTGTGCGTGATGGACATAATATTTGTTTCTTGTGCATATTTGCTGCATTCCCTTCGTCTGTGTTGTTTACTATCCAGTGATGCAGATTTCTTGTTTTGTGATACTTGAAATTTTTCTGGGGATGTAGAATCTTTTTTTTTTTTTTCAAGAAGCCCTTGTGAATTTCTTGAAATCACATAGAATTATCAGTGTGTCCCTTCCTGGATATGCAAATTAATGTTTTTCAATGTATTTGGGGAATTGGGGGTCATTATTTCTTTTAATATATTTCTGCTTTCCTGATAACTATCATTCCATGGAGACTGTGCATAGAAGGATATGCCCCAGGGAGAATGATATCAGGTTAACATTGCTTAATAATACTTAGTATTGCAGGGGGATAGATTTCACTAAATTTACCCAGTCATTTGATAATAAATAAGCATATAACAATGAAAGACCTTGGGGAGTGGCATAGAGTCACTACAATGTATTATCTAAAATGTCCAATTACCAACAAAAATTTATGAGACATGCATGTGGACAGAAAACTATTGGGACAGGGGAAATCAGGCAACAGAGTCCATTTATGAGAGTGATTAGAAATCATATTTAACAGAAAGTCACTTCAAAGTAACCATTACGAGCTGGGCACAGTGATGCACGCCTGTAATCCCAGAACTTGGGAGGCTGAGGCAGGAGGATCACGAGTTCAAAGCCAGCTTCAGCAGTGGCGAGGCACTTAGCAACTCAGTGAGACCCTGTCTCTAATAAAGTACAAAAAAGGGCTGGGGATGTAGCCCAGTGGTCGAGTGCCCCTGAGTTCAATCCCTGGTACCAAAAAAAAAAAAAAAAAAAAAGTAACCATTATGACTATATTCTAAGAACTTGAGAAAACCACAATTAAATAAGTAAAGGAAGTTATGTCAATAAAGGAGAATGTCAATAAAAAGAAATTAGAAAAATCAAATGGAAATTTTAGAGTTGAAAAATATAAAACCTGTATTTGTTGGCTTTCCATTACTGTAACAAATACCTGAGATAATCAACTTTGATCTACCTTTTTGGAGGTTTCAGTCTGATCAAGCTTTTGGGCCTTATTGCTTTTGGGCCTATGGCCAGGCAGCACATATGGTGGAGAATGCATGGTGGAACAACTGTTCACTTCATGGCCAGGAATAGAAAGGAAAGAGGAAGAGACCAGTGTCCCACATTTCCCCTCAAGGTACAACCCCCCCAGTAACTTAAAATGTCACACTGGGTCCTGTATCTTTAATTTCCACCACCTCCCAACAACATCTAGCTGGGGACCAAACCTTTAACACTTGGACCTCTGAGGGACACATATAAAATCTCAGAATTAAAAAAAAGGGGGGCTGGAGGATGTAGCTCAGTGGTAAAGTGCCCCTGGATTCATTTCCTGGTTACCACTCCTCCACAAAAAAAAAAATAGACACAGAACTAATTTAGTGCATTGATGTCAGCACACAGTTGGTTCATTCACCTCCCATAGATTAGAGAACAGCCTTGAAGTGAGCGCAAAAGAATGTTTTCATTTTTCTTTTGTTCTTATCTTAAAAAAAGAAAAAAAACTTCCTGTGACTCCAGATGAAGTAGTATTAACTGAGGAGGAAGTAGATATCAAGAGGCCCTGTGTCTACGAAATCAGCCCAAATTCTGGAACAACCTTTGAAGAATCAAACTATCATTCTTTCCTTCTTTTCTTTGACCAGGATATCCATTACCAAAGCTTGATGTGACCTTCCCACTGGAGCATAGAGAAGAGCCATGGGTGAAAGAATTACAGGATTCCAAAGAAATGAAACAATTGCTTGATTCTAAGCTAGGTAAGTAATTGTTCATTAATATACTAGGGAAAAAGGGAAAGGAAATGCCAACTTAATTGGGGTAAAGAACTAGGAATTCCATTTAGGAATTTATATTCCTGCTAATGGTTTAATATGACTCTTTATTTTTCCTTCAGCTTTTTCCCCCTTTTGGAACATGATGACATTGGCAATTTTCTATTTCTTCTCTTAGGTTTTGAGATTGGGTTAGAAAATGAAGAAGATGCTTCAAAACAGAAAAAAATGGAGAATATGTATCCATTTGTTGTAACATTAGAGGGGAATGCTCTACATGGTCCCATTTTGCAAAAAGACTATGTACAGTTAGAAAATCAGTGGGAACCACCCCCAGAGGATTTACAGACAGATTTAGCAAAACTTGTAGAACATCAGAACCCCACTCTAGGAGAGACACCTGAGAGTTCCAACCTAGAAGAACCTCTCAACCCTAGGCCCCAAAAGAAAAAGGGTCCAGGAGAGAAACCTCACCGATGTCCTCAGTGTGGAAAATGTTTTGCACGGAAGTCACAACTTACTGGACACCAGAGAATTCATTCAGGAGAGGAACCTCACAAATGTCCTGAATGTGGCAAAAGATTCCTCCGTAGTTCAGACCTTTATAGACACCAACGGCTTCATACAGGGGAGAGACCCTATGAATGTACTGTATGTAAGAAGCGGTTCACTCGGCGGTCACACCTTATTGGGCACCAGAGAACACATTCTGAAGAAGAAACATATAAATGCCTGGAGTGTGGAAAAAGTTTTTGTCATGGATCAAGTCTTAAAAGACATCTGAAAACTCACACAGGTGAAAAACCTCATAGATGTCATAGTTGTGGGAAGAGTTTTAGTCGACTGACAGCACTCACTTTGCATCAGAGAACACATACTGAAGAGAGACCTTTTAAATGTAATTACTGTGGGAAAAGCTTTAGACAGAGACCAAGCCTCGTTATTCATTTAAGAATCCATACAGGGGAGAAGCCATACAAATGTAGTCATTGTTCTAAAAGCTTCAGACAGAGAGCAGGGCTTATTATGCACCAAGTTACTCACTTTAGAGGACTTCTTTAAGAATTGTTAAGGGAAACAGGTCCTACAGAGATTAATATTGGCTCAAAAAAAAAAAGTCATAACATGCAGCAGCCTGCTTGTCTTGGAAGAAGCTCTTTGAACTTAAAAAACTGCATTTTTTTTGTGGGGGAGGCTATTTTTAAAACTCATCTTCCAAGGCGTATGAGTTCTAGAGTATCCACCTATTCTTGCAGCTATCCTAGATTTGATTTATTCTGTCTCCACGACTTTTCTTTTTTTTTTTTTTTTTATTACAATGGAAAACTTTGTGTTCCAGGGCAACCATATCATAAGTATAAGTATATAAAGGATGACTATTCTTTTAGGGGTAGGGTCAATATAATGGATAATCATGTCTAGCTGACATATCTATAATAGAATACTTATTCTGCTGTGTAATTATTAAAGGTGACTACATGAGCTCGGAGCTTTAGATGTGCCCCAAGTGGCAAGAAAGGAGACAATGGATTTCGTCAAACAATAAAATGTGTAAAGAACACAAGGATGAAGGGGGATATCATTTGCCTGGTAAAAATAGTGTTATTCCCATTGAAATGTTTATGTTTAAGGAAATTAAGATTGTAACCTTTCCTTTTGAATTTGCCAAGTTTACTGGTCTGCTTAGTTGGAACTCTATGGTGATGGTGCTTAGAGAGGATTATTGATTTGGTAATTAAGCTATAGATCTGGAAGAATTCACTTGACAATTAAAGTTGTACAAGTAGAATATAATTTTATTTCATTTTACTAGAGAGCCAGTATCAATGGGTTTTTCATTCTCCTTTGATATTCACTAATGTGTCTTTCAGTGCTTTTGAAATTTTACCCAGTTTTAAAATTCAGTGTATGTCATGGCACACTTAATTCTGCAAGATGTTTTGCAAGTAAGTTTGGAAACTGCTTCCTGGTCTTTCTCCTTCGTAGATTCATAATGCATATTGGTATATGAGAATCTCAAGAAAGGTCCTCTACTAAAGGAGGATAAAGCACCTCTTTGGGCTTAATGTTTTCCAAACTTATTTACCCCAGAACCTTTTTCATATACACTTAGTATTAACTTATGGAACTAGTATTCTGCAAATATCCCTTGGAACACACTGCCTTAAATAAATATTTATATAGCTATCAGTGTAATCCTGTTGCTCCCAAGCTAATAATCTCCAGTTATTTCAAGGGTATTATGGACATTTCTTCAAAGATATACGTTTTTGTATAATATACAAAACACACAACACATCATTTTTTAAGGAGGGTGGGTATCACTAATTCAGATAATTGCCTAGTGATTTTGAACCTCTTTGAATTTTACTCATAATCACACACACCATAGTAGCATATACACACAGACCCATACACTCATCAGATTAAGGAATTGAGGGTCACTCATTCAGATAAATTGTAAATTGTCCAGTGATTCTCAAACTCCTTGAATTTTACTTATAATCTTACAATTACACATATACATACACACACAGTTACCACTTATATAAACATTCTCATATAATCATGGTAACAACTCCAATTCTCATAGTGAGGGAAGAAGTCTTATCAGTTAAAGCTATTACTATGTGAAAATATTCATTGAGCCTAATTTCTTGTTATAAGATACCAGAAATAGGACATTCAGCATTTTCCCTTTATAAAGATATCCAGTCATCCTTTCCTTAAACTAGAACTAGGGAAAGTGTATCTCTTCTATTGCATTGAAATTCTTGGAAGTGATAATATAAGTATTTTGGGGATATCTACTATGTGCCTAACTAGTCCTGTTCTAGGCTTAATGGAAGCTAGTAAAGAAATATAATTCATGGATCAGGCTCATAAAGAGTTTATAATATCTGTAGTTAAACAAGAGTTGGGAAACAAATGGACAACAATGCAAGAGAGCTTATAATTAAGTGCCAAATCATATCAAGTGCCAGAGCCAGGATGTGTCTAATTCTTAACATCCAGGTCCCTGTATGATGCTGCTATAAGTCTGGGGTTAAATTGAGATCCCAGTAGCAATAAACATGTAACATGGGAGGAGTATGAATGTAGAGATGAAAAATGCAGAATGTAATGGCTTCCCTTTTCTCTCTTGTGGAATTGCATTCAAACCAGAACAGTGCCTTAGAATGGATGTGCCCAACTGCTCTGTATTTATACAATATTTTAATAAAGTGGAAATGTATATGCTCTTCCTGCTTCTCTTACATTAAGTAATTGTTTGAACAACCTCAAGCTGCTTCCCTGAATAGTGGCAACAAGCACCACAATTGATTCCTATCCCCATCCCAAGCTGGATTCATTTTTCTCTTTGCAAACATAGTGCTGTAATTATGCATTATTTTTAGTGTTTAATACAGTCAATTTTAGCTGGTAGGCTTAATTGCAATCATAGTATGATATGCCTCTTCCCCCTCATATATGTCAGAAAACACACTATATTTTTACAGGGTAGAGAACACCTTTGAACATCTTTTTGTTACAGTGCCCTGTTTACAGTAAGCATTAGTATTTGTGGCATTGAATTGAGAAGCTTGTGAAATAGTTCTTGGAAACAGATTACACAATTAGATGTGCTTAATTAAGGCATATACAGTACCTACCTCCTAACTGTTATGAAGGACAAAAACTAGTACCCACTTCATAAGTACTATAAAGATTAAAGGCAATATATTTTGTTCAAGTCTTAGAGTATAAGCTTTTAATAAATACCCAGCATATTGTATTTGCGTTCTTTGTTGTTTAATAATAAAAGCATTTCATTCTATGGATTTCCTTCTAAGTGTGGCTTTGGTCATATTCCATCATTTTTATATAGATTTTTATTTTGGTACTGGAGATTGAACCCAGGGGCATGCTGCACTGAGCTATGTCCCCAGATATATATATATTTTTTAAATTTTTAGTTGGGGTCTTGCCAAATTGCCAAGCCTGGCCTTGAACTTGCAATCCTCCTGCCTCAGCCTCCCAAGTCACTGGGATTACAGGTTTGTGCCACCACCACACCCAGCTTCAAATAGAATGATTTTTATTGATGATTTTAAAGTTGTTGCAGTTTTCATTATAATTCCCCTTTAGCCCAAGAGCTGTACAGTGTTGTCATTTTCCCTTTGCTTTTTGGTTTGGCTGGATTGTGACTAGAAAATATGTTTCATTCAATTTCTTCTTTCAAGCTTAAGGAATTTGTTGTTCTTGTTTGGTTTTGACCCTAGAGATTAAACCCAGGGCATCCCTAAATTGCTGAAGCTGGCCTTGAACTTACAATACTCCTGCCTGGTATTACAAGCATGTGCTACAACACCTGGCTCATATAAGTATTTTTTTAAAGACATATGTTACAAAATTTGCCAGGTATCCTAAAGACTCTATAAAATAAGAATTCTATCTGTGGATACAAATTTAGAATAGTCTTTGGCTTCTCAATTACTTTAATATCTTTAGGATTATTCTTGTGAAGGAGCAGCAACATGGAGATTGGAAAGCTCTCCTGTCTGTGTCTCTACTTTTATACTCCCTCTTCCCTTGATTTTCAAAAAAGTTTTTTGATCGGGAGCTACCAGGGATTGAACTCAGAGGTGCTTAATGACTGAGCCACATTTTCAGCTGGTTTTATATTTTATTTTGCAACAAGGTCTTGCTAAATTGCTGAGATTGGCTTTGAACTTGTGACCCTCCTGCCTCAGCCTTCCAGGCTACTGGGATTACAGGCATGCACCACTATGCCCAGCAAGGAGTCTTCTTTTTTGCCATGTTCTATGGATGTTATGCGGCAACTGTTAATAGCTGCCTGAGTATTGAGGCTACCGTAAACACAGGAGGCTAAAGTACCTAGGAGAGACCTAGCTTCTTCAAACCAGGATGAGAACATTCTCCTAAGGATTCCATAACTATTTGTCCTCCTGCAGGCAGAGAGCACCTGCAGGGGACCCTGGGTGGGTTTTGTGGCTGTGAACCTCATGAATCAACAGGGGGTGTTTCACAGTGCGCCAAGGAGGTTAATCCAGGACAATAGGAACATACATGGGAGTGGGTTCCCAAGAGTCTCACCACTAGGTGGCGGAGGAGAGTTGTTGCTCTTTGCCCTCCTACACCTGAGGTCCCCAGGCCTTCTGAAGGGACAGTCTCCTGCACCTCCAGGAAACTGTGTGAGCCTTGGTCCTCAACACTGTCTCTGTTCTAGCCTTTGACATGGGTGGAATCTTCTCAAAATTTACCAGAGCTCACCTTTAAGGCTGGGCCCAGCCTTGGCTCCTGTGTGGTCCAGACAGCAGGTGTGCAATGGGATGGGAAGAAAATTCATCTCTTAGTCTCTTCTTACTGTTAATAATCAGTTTGCTTACCCCAGATTCTGGGACTTTAACCACTGAGATTGAGGAGGATGGTAAATTCCCTTCTCCCCTGAGTAATATACAAATTAGCCCTTATCAAGTCTTTTCCAGCTACATTGTCAAATGGGATTTCTCTGTGATCTAGAAAGACCTAAGTTCACATACTCTTAAGGATCCTACGATAGTAAAATATTACAATTTTTTTTATATTTCAAATATTTATATTTAATAAACATCTATCACTTAGTACAGGAATATGAATGTATGAATTATTGTAAATAACTTCAAAAATCTAAAATTTGAGGTCTTCTCTGAAGATCAGACCATAGCCTGTTGGCCATGGGAGAGACCTGTTTACCCCTACTTCAAATTTTTTCTTTTTCTTTTTTTTTGTACCAAGGATTGAACCCAGGGGCACTTAAGCACTGAGACACATCCCCAGCACTTTTTATATTTTATTTAGAGAAAGGGTCTTGGTGAGTTGCTTAGGGCCTCACTAAATTGCTGAGGCTGGTTTTGAACTTGCAATCATCCTGCCTCAGCCTCAGAGCTGCTGGGATAACAGGCGTGTGTCACTACTCTATAATAATTCTTTAGCCACATCTCCCCAGTTAGGTTGCCCTCCTTCAAAGGTAATATGGTAGAGGGAAAACAAGTGAAGAAGTAGCAGCCCCTCACTTTGACCTGGAGTGGAGGGAAACAGTTCATTCTGGGAAAAGAGGAGTTCCTGTTCTAAGATGTTTCTTAGATGTTGCTCTCCAACATCCTCCCAGACACACCAAGGGAAGAGAGATGGAGGTTTGTAATGCTTACTCCAATTCTCCAATTCCTTCACTTTCAAGCTGAGAAATAGTATAATTCACAGAGAAGTTCTGTTTACCAAAAAAGTCTTCAAGTTTAATTTCTTCACCTGTTGTGACAGTTTTAAGTCTTGTGTGCAAATTATTTGCCCATGTTTTTATCTCCCTAGTACCAACAATACAGCTCTAAAGTACATGAAGCCAAACAGAGAATTGAAGTGAAAACTGGACAACTCAATAACAGCACTTGGAGACTTCAGTATTCCTCTTTCAATTATGAATAGAAAAACTAGGCAAAAGATCAACAAGTAAATAGAAAACTCGAACAGCACACACCCAACAACAGTAAGAAAGCACATTCCTCTCAAGTGCACATCAAATATTTTCCAAAATAGATCATATGCTAAGCCATGAAACAAGCCTCAATAAATTTGAAGAAATGACATCATATGAAGAACGTTTGCTGACTCCAAAGGAATGAAATAAGAAGTCAATAAGAAAGAAATTTAGAAAATTCACATCTACATAGCAATTAAACAATACATTCCTGAATAATTATTGCCTCGAAAAAATATTACAAAAATCAATAAGAAAATATTCAAAGGTAGTTGGGCACGGTGGCTCATGCCTGTAATCCCAGTGACTCAGGAGGCTGAGGCAGGAGGATCTAAATTTCAAAGCCAGCCTCAGGAATTTAGTGAGGCCCTAAGCAACTTAGTAAGACCCTGTCTCAAAATAAAATATAAAAAAGGGCTGGGGATATGGAGTTTCCCTGGGTTCAATCCCTGGTACAAAAAATTTATAGAAAATACTCAAAGATAAACAAAAATCAAAACTGAACATACTAAAACTTATGGGATTTTTTCCACCCTCCCCCTTGGGGGCTTTTTGTTCACTTCAAAGAAAGCTGGTATTTTCATACAAATTCTTTCAGTTGCTACCTGTGTCTCTTTCCCTGGGGCCCTGCCACATGGAGGCCAAAGGGATCATCCCAAACCAGCACTTGAGATTTTGTAATCCAGCAGACATACTTCCCAGAGACCAAAAAAGAGGGTGGTTTTCATGCCTACTCTGTCCTCTGTGGTCCTGGGATCCAGGACAGCTCCATCTCTTCACTGCCCTTCGGGGACAGGTTCTGTTGTTTGCCTTACCCAGGGCACTGAGAGCTCAGCAGCTGGGAGGTCCCCAAATGGAGGTATTGGTATCCTCAGGCTCCAAGGGACTGGCCACTGGAGTTGTGCCTTCCAAGGGTTTCCAACGTAGGTCTCTGGCTCTTACGCCTGGAGAAGAGGAGTCCTGGGAGAAGCCAGAGTGAGGGTGAGGATGCTCCAGTGTGTCAAATCACATGGGGGCCTGACACTGGCAGGCAGAAACTCAGGGTCACTGGTGGTTTGGGAATCTCAAGGGCAAGAAATGCAGGAAAGTCATGCAAAGGGACCAAAGCAGGATGTGAGGAAGAATCACCCCGGTGTGCTAAGCTCCCTGGCTGACTCCACTTCATGGGGATCCTGTGAGGAACAGGGATCATATATAGGGATTTGTGGCCAGTTCTGAGGCCTCCCCTTCATCACCCCACCCCCTGGTACCTGCCTGCTAATCATCTTGGGAAGGGGAGGTTTCTCGGTGTGATCCCCATGGAGTGGCATGTAAGTTAACTCCTCTCATGGGCCCCTTGGTTCAATCCAGACCTGAGGAGAGTGTCATCTACACTAGTGGTCACACTTCTTCTCCTGGAAGAATCCCCTTCCCCTCTTAGGCCTGGGAGGACCCTCCCCAAGTCTCTCCCCTACACACTATGGAGACTCCTGTGTGTTTGGGCAGATTCTATTATGGTGGCTCTTGGCTGGGTGTGGGGCTAAGGACCTAGACATGAGAACCAGTGTCTCTTCCCAAGTCCACAACCCAAGGGAGGAAGACAGAGCAGGGAAGGAGGACATAGCAGGTTACCCAAGTGGTGGGAAGTATTCTGGGAGCTCTTCCTGGAGGAGATAGGCCAGGGTAGTGTGGAGGGCAAGTGGCCTAGGGCTGGTTATCTCTTCTTACTCTCTCTTTTCCTTTTCTCCACTTTCTGTCTTGCCAGTTAGGGGCATCGGGACCAGAGAGTTCCCAGGCACTAGGCTGTATGAACTTTTACCTTTTGTTCTGTTTGAACTCACCTTCCAGATAAAGGGAGTTTCTGGTCCCCTTTTTCTGGGTAGATGAGGCTACTAGGGTCTTCATTCTAGATAACAGACACCACCTAAGGCCAGTATCTCCAAGGGATACTATTGGCTTCATAAAGTCAATCATCAGTTATTTTAAGTAGTCTGGTCAAAACTGAAGATATGACATTCCAGGCACATCCTTGGTAAAATAACCATTGTTGCTAATTGCACAGACCAGTTTAGTCAGGGTTCAGGGTCCCCAGCCACAGCCTCTGAAATGAGCAATGATTTTTATCATCCCATCTGGGTCACCAAAACTGTAGGGAATTTGTTTTGTTTTGTTTTGTTTTGTGGTGGTGCTAGGAAGTGAATGCAGGGCCTCACTCATGATAAGTAAATGTTCTACCACTGAGCTACACCTCCAACCTGAAAGTTTTTAATTTACTTTTTCCTTCTGAAAGTTTGATAATTTTGGTCTATGAAATGAACTGAAAATAGACGACAAAAGGGAAAAGAACACAGAAATGGGAGTATTAGACTCAAAGAGGGGCATGATAGTTGATTCTTATATACAACTTAAATGGATAGGGACTTGGGCTTCTGGAATAAAGGTAGGTGGTCTTGTCTATGGAAAGTTTTCTAAAGCAGTTGTTAGAGGGAAATTGAGAGCTATAAACACCTGTATTTTAGAGGAAGAAAGGCTGGTGGTATCCACCTGTACTCCCAGTGACTTAAAAGGCTGAGGCTGGAAAATCACAAATTTGAGACCAGCCTCAGCAATTTAGCCAATCCAAACAAAAAAAAAAAAAAAAAAAAAAGGTCTGAAGATGTAGAGCAGTTGTAGAGCGCCCCCTAGGTTCAAACTCCAGAACTGAAAGTTTAAATAAAATAAGGAAGAAATAGAAAATCTGAAAGGTTAATGGAACTTTATCAAATTTTAAAAGTTTTGCTGTGTGTGGTGGTACAGGCCTGTAATCCCAGTGACTCAGGAGGCTAAGGCAGGAGGATCGTAAGTTTGAGGTCAGTCTGAGCAACTTAGCAAGACCTTGTCTCAAAATAAAAAAAAAAAATAAAAAGATCTGGGGATATAGTTCAGTGGTAGAACTTCCCTGAGTTCAGTCATTGGTACCAACACGCGCGTACGCGCGCACACGCACGCGCGCGCGCACGCAGTTTTGTATCCCAAAATACTCTTAAGAAAGTGAAAAGATGATCCACAGAATGTCCAAGGGTGGGCTGGGGTTGTGGCTTAGTGATAGAGTGCTTGCCTAGCATGTGTGAGGCACTGGGTTCGATTCTCAGCACTGCATGTAAATAAATAAATAAGACATAAGGTCCATCAGCAACTAAAAAATAAATAAATAAAAAAGGATGTACAAGGGTTACACAGCCCAAGAAGAAACAGAGTGAAACTTTGATCAGCATTGGCTGCAAATATCCATTTTTGCCCATTCCTTTCAGCATTTTGGCAGACAGGAAATTTTTATTTTTTATTAATACATTTTTTGTTGTTACTGTTTTGTGTTTATTTGTTTTCTTCTCTCTTTTGTCCTGTTTTTAATAATCATATTTTCTTTCTTTTCCTTGTTTCCCCTCTCTCATTTTTACTTTTCTCCTGCTATCATTTTTCTCTTTTATTAATCTTATTTTTATTATTTTATCTTTTTATTTTTATCTTATTTTATTTTTTGGTACTGGGGATTGAACCCAAGCGTGCTTAGTGACTGAGCCACATCCCCAGCCCTTTTCTATTTTCAAACAGGGTCTCCCTAAGTTGCTAAGGTTGGCCTTGAATTGTGATCCTCCTGCCTCAGGCTTCTGAATCCCTGGAATTATAGGTGTGTACCACTTTGCCTTTCTCACAAAAATTATCTTGAAATAGGTATCTATCTTAGTCCATTTTCTTCAGCTATTACAGAGTATCACAGACTGGGTAATTTATGAACAATAGAAGTTTATTTGGCAATTAGTTATAGAGGCTGAGAAGTCCAAGAATATAACACTGGCATCTACTGAGGGCTTTTGTGCTGTGCCATGATGTGTCAAAAAGGACAAGCAAGCATGCAGAAGATAGAGGAAATCAGGCCAATATCAAGAGCCCATTCCCATGATAATGACATTAATCCACTTACAAGGGTAAAACCTCTGTGACACAATCACCTGTTAAAGGTGCCACATTTCAATACTGTTATAATGACATCCAAATTTCAACACAAACTTTGTAGGGAACACTAAAACCACAGCAAAAACAGGCCAAACTATAAAAATAAAACCATAGATTTCTATAATAAAACATAGTCGATTTTGGTAACTGGGACAGGCATAGGTATCTTACACAGAATCAAAAAACTTGAACCACCTGGATGCAGTGGCGCACACCTGTAATCCCAGCGACTTGGGAGGCTGAGGCAGGAGGATCACAAGTTCAAAGCCAGCCTCAGCAACTGTGAGGCAGTAAGCAACTCAGTGAGACCCTATCTCTAAATACAATACAAAAAGGGTTGGGGATGTGGCTCAGTGGTTGAGTGCCCCTGAGTTCAATCCCTGGTACCAAAAAGTAAAAAATAAAACAAAACAAAACCTGAACCAAAAAGAAAATACTGATAGTGGGGCACAGTGGTGCACACCTATAGTCCCCAGCAACTGGGAAGGCTGAGTCAGGAGAATCACAAGTTAGAAGACAGCAAGATCCTGTCTCAAAATAAGAAATAAAAAAAGGCTGGGCTGGGGATGTGGCCCAGTGGTAAAGTGCCCCTAGGTTCAATCCCTACTAAAAAAATAAATACTGAATATTACTCAGCCATAAAGAAAGAATGAAATTATGGCACTTGACAGCAAATGGATGGAACTGGAGACTATCATGCTAAGCAAAATAAGCCAGTCACAAAAAAATTAAAGGCTGAATGTTCTCCCTGATATGTAGATGCTAACACACAATAAGAGGGGAGGGGAGATAGTTCACTGGATTAGACAAAGGGGAATGAAGGGAAGGGAGGGGGATGGGAATAGGAATGATGGTAGAATGAATCAGACATAACTTTCTTATGTTCATATATGAATACATGACCAGTGTAACTCTACATCATGTACAACCACAAGAATGGGAAATTATATACTCCATGTATGTCAAAATATGTCAAAATACACTCTACTGTCATGTATATCTAAAAAGAACAAAAAAAAGAAAATATACTGATAATTTAACCTTTATCAAAGATAAAAATGTCTACTCTGAAATATAAGGTCACTGTAATTAGAAGGCAAGCCACAGACTGGGTATTTACAAAAAGTATATCCAACAAATGCTTTATATATAACATATGTAAAGACCTCTTATAATAATGGACAAAAACCTGATTTTTAAAAATATTTTTACTTGTAGGTGGACACAATACTCTTATTTTTATATGGTGCTGAGGATCAAACCAAGTGCATCACATGTACTAGGCAAGCGCTCTACCACTGAGTTACACCCCAGCCAAAACCTGACTTTTAAGGCAGTAAAAGATTTGAATGGACACTGTGTGTGTGTGTGTGTGTGTGTGTGCGCGCGCGCGTATGTGTGTGTGTTACCATATGCCCAGCCTTAAGAAAATACATGTTAAATGGCAAACAAGCATATAAAAAGATATTCAGCAGCAGTCATAAGGAAAATGTGAAAGAAAATCACAATGAGTTACCACAAAATACCCATTAAGGTGGCTAAAAGTAAAAAGACTCACAATACCAAGTATGCTATTAAATGTCTCATATTAATTGGTAGTAAGTCATTTAATTCAGTTTACATTCAGTGCTGGGAATTGCCCAAGGGAATGAATACCAAGATGTGGTGATCACTGAGGCCATCTTAAAGGCTACCTACCACAAGAAGAGAATGTGTAAACAATTTGTGGTATATCCCTACAATAGAATACTATTTATCAGTAAAAATGAAGTAAATATTCATATGTGCAACAGTATAGATGAATTTCAAAAATGTTATGCTTAGCCAAAGAGGCCAGGCAAAAATGAATTCATATGATTCCACTTATGAACCCCAAGAAAAACGAATCCTACTACAGTGGCAGAAAATAAATCAGGGGTGGGCTGGACCTGGGTATGGAAGGAAGGTGTTGACTGGGAGAGACACAGAAAACTTTCTGTTGTGATGAAAATATTCAATATCTTGATTGTTGTGGTGGCTACACAGATATATAAATTTAACAGAAACCATGAAAATGTATACTTGATATGGTTGCATTTTATTGCATTGTTACCTCAAGCATAGGAAAACACTGAAAAATGTGGTAAAGCTAAGTAAACGGGAGGTATTGGTCCAAGGTTGTCTCTATAACCAGAGCTCTTCTGTAAGCAAATCAGATTTTAACTTAGAAACATTTATTGTGAATGACTTAAAACAACCCTCAACCAATCACAAATGACCAACCAGCTGACTTGTTTATACAATCATGGACTTCCTGTCAGACCATACCAAAATAAGATAACACCTGGATATAGCCAATAGGATCATCTCTCTACTTTGCTTCCATCGTCAGCCTATAAAGTGTTACTGCTCACACAGATGGGGAGAGCTGTCTGAGCCTCTTCTGGTTTTGAGCACTGCCTGATTCATAAATCATTCTTTGCTCAAATAAACTCTGTTAAATTTAATATAACTAGCTGGGATTACACCTGTAATCCCTGTGGCTTGGGAGGCTGAAGTAGGAGGATCACAAATTCTAAGCCACCCTCAGCAACTTAGCAAGGTCCTAAGCAATTTAGTGAGACTCTGTAAATAAAATACACAAAAAGGGCTGGGGATGTGGCTCAGTATTTAAGCACCCCTGGGTCCAATCCATAGTACCAAAACAACAAATAAAAACATAATGAGATATCATTAACACTGAAATTAAAAAAATAGTGCTAATACCAAATGCTGGAAAGAAGCAGAGTGCTATGTTTTGGCTAAGTGTCCCCTAAAGGTCCATGTATTAAAGGTTTGGTCCCTCAGCCTATAGAACTATTAGGAACTGGTGGAACATTTAAGAGGTGAGGCCAATTGGGAGATCTAGGGGCAGGTCAATGGGGGCATGCCCTGGAAGGGGACTGTGGGAGTCCAGCGCCCTCCTTGCTCTTTCGTGTCCTGACCATAAGGTGAATGGTTTTGCTATGCCATGTCTTCTTGCCATTATGTGCTGCCATAGGCCCAAAGCAACCCAGTCAACTGGTCATAAGACAAAACTATGAGACAAAATAAAACTTTTGATAAGTTGATCCTATCAGGTATACATTGTAGTACTGAAAGAAAAAAAATAAGATTTGTCTTTATAAGCTGATTATATTAGGTAACCATTATAGTTCTGAGGAGCTGATTAAGATACAGAGAAAGTGGATATACTTGTAAATTGCTAATGGGAATGTAAAATGTTCTAGCCATTCTCAAAAACAGATTGGCAGTCTTGTTATCAGTGAAAACCAAGTTCTGTTTCCCCAAATGTGAAGATTGAACACCCGAGAAACATCAAGGCAAATGTAGATGGTTTCTGTTAAATTTATGTTATCTGTGTAGCCACCACCACAATCAGTTTTATTTAAAGGATAGAAACAGACTTCTCCCGGGAGGAAGAAGGGGACCCAGAATTGGTATCCAAAGAAGTGGGAGTGTCCTGCCCCTTTTATACATTTTAGATTATCTTTGTTCTCATACCCTCCTTTCTCTTATCTTGCATCTCTCCTCTCCCTATCCTGTGTACTTGACCAGTGGCCAGGAGATGAACCAAAAGGTGAGAAGCAAAATGGACAGGGGAAAGGCCACCCAGGAGTTGCTTCACTAACAGACTTTTGGGAGGAATAGTTCCCTATAGGCAGGTACATTTGGTAATGGGTGGAGGAAGGAGGAGGGGGGAAGGGCTATGGAGGTTTTTTTTTTTTTTGGGGGGGTGGGGGGGCGGTAACAGGGATTGAATCCAGGGGCACTTGACCACTGAGCCACATCCCCAATCCTATTTTGTATTTTATTTGGAGCAAGGGTCTCACTGAATTGCTTACCATCTCACGGTTGCTGAGGGTGGCATTGTACTCAAGATCCTCCTGCCTCAGCCTCCCAAGCCACTGAGCAGGCTTGAGCCACCACTCCTGGCAGGTGTTAGCATTTCAAGCCCTCAGAGGCATCTCTATCTTCCCAGACCCCAATCAGCTTTCATCTTCCTGATCCAACCCAAACACCTATGGACACTAACTGCCTGTTCTTTGTTCTTGCTTCAGTCTCATAAAACAAAATATGCACTTACCTTACGATTCAGCAGTCTCAGTCTTAGGCATTTATCCCAGAAAAATGGAAATTTAAGTTCACATAACAACCTGTAAATGAATATTTATAGTAGTTTTATTCCTGATTGCTCCAAACCAGAAACAACCCTGATACACTTCACAAGTGAACATTTAACAAAGTGTGGTATAATACCTAGCAACAAAAAGAAATAAAACATTTCCATTTGCACTTCCAATAAATTGGGGGGAAAGGTCAATTTCAAAAAGTCATAATATGTTTCCATTTGTAAAACATTATTGAAATGGAAAAATTACAGAAATACACAACAGATACCATCAAATAACATCATATGCATGTAAAAAATTGTCACAATAAAATCCACTATTTTGTACAATTCATACACACTAATAATTATAGTTAGAAAAGTCAAGGAAAAATAAAAAAGATCTGGGCATGGTGGTGTGCACCTGTAATTCCAGTGGCTCGGGAGGCTGAGGCAGGAGGATTGTGAGTTCAAAGCCAGCCTCAGCAATTTAGCAAGGCCTTAAGCAACTTAGCAAGACCCTGTCTCTATATAAAATATGAAAAAAGGGCTGAGGATGTGGATCAGTGGTTAAGCATTCCTGAGTTCAATCCCTGGTACTAAAAACAAAAACAAAACAAAAACAAAAAAACAAGCACTTTCTCTCTATAATCTGGCCCTGTTTGATTTTGGTAAGGTTTGACAAGTGACTCCATATAAACCTCTCCCACCTCTCTAAATGATTCCTCTAAAGACATTGCTGATTATTCATCAAGTGGTTCAGTCCCATATTGCAGGAGCTCTGTCCTGTTCTTTGATCTGATTGGTCCTATGTCAGAAGGGAAGTGACAGACAGCCATGAGTTAGTGTTAGAATATTAACCAGAGGAGTTTCCATGAAGGAGGACCTCAATTGGGGATAAGTAGGATCTTTGGCATAAGTGATGGAAAATAATTTCAGCAGATGCCATTCAGAGACACACAGATTAGTTTAGGAAAGCAGATACTCATTCATGGGAGAATGTGGGCTAAATCAAGAAAGAGTCTTTGAGGGAGTAAAGTAAGAGTGAGAATGTGGGACATCTCCAGAGGAAAAGACAGCAACCCTTCAATGTGTTGTGTTAATATTTATAAAGGGAGAATAGATAGAGGATGGACTGGAGGCGAAATCAGGGCAGAGTTACACAATTTCCCAGCCAGTTTTCGCTGCATTTGTATATTGCTTCCAACCTGTTATATTTTGTAGGCATGGGCATGGGACAAGGGCATGGGTCAAGGATGCAGGCCAAAGGTCGGGGCTGGGTTACTTAGGAATGTTTAGTTTGCATTTCAAAGGTTCATGGGCACTTCTGTTATGAAGTTCAGTTTCTTTTTCTGTATTAACAAATTGCTATCTCCAAAAGACCCCCTTTACCTTTTCATCTCATCAGCTGACATGCCATCCAGACTGAGGAAGGCCCAGCAACTTCGGGGACATGTAAGTCACGGCCGCGGCCATATTGGCAAGAACTGGAAGCACCCAGGAGGCTGGGGTAATGCTGGTGGCATGCATCACCACAGGATTAACTTCGACAAATATCACCCAGGTTACTTTGGGAAAATGGGTATGAGGCATTACCACTTAAAGAGGAACCAGAGCTTCAGCCCAACTGTCAACCTTGATAAATTGTGGACATTGGTCAGTGAACAGACATGAGTAAATGCTACCAAAAACAAGACTGGAGCTACTCGCTCCCATAATTGATGTAGTGCGATCGGGTTATTACAAAGTTGTGGGGAAGGGAAAGCTCCCAAAGCAGCCTGTCATGGTGAAGGCCAAATTCTTCAGCAGAAGAGCTGAGGAGAAGATTAAGGGTGTTGGGGGTGTCTGTGTTCTGGTGGCTTAAAGCCACCTGGAACTCTGTGAATTATGAGGTTCATTAAATGCTGGAGGTTAATTAAATGCTAACAAACATTTAGAAAAAATGACCCCCTTTTAGGGCTGGGGCTGTGGCTCAGTGGTAGAGCACTTGCCTAGTATGTGTGAGGCACTGGGTTCGATCCTCAACACCACATAAAAATAAACAAATAAAATAAATGCATGCCGTCCATCTACAACTACCAAAAACATTTTTAAAAAGAGATCCCCTTTTAAAAAAATCAAATGTAAGGTTTAGAAAGAGTAGTCCTTAGACTAGGGATACCTAGAAGTCCATTGTTAAGAATTTTCACAGTCAAGAAAAATAAAAAAAACACCCAAAAGAGCAAAGCAGTTGGGGATTGTGGTAAACACGTGTAATCCCAGTGATTGGGAGGATAAGGAAGAAGGATCCCAATTTCAAGGCCAGCCATCCTGAGCAATTTAGTGAGGTCCTGGTGAGACGGAGACCACCAAAGGGACAAAGGGCAAATGCATCCCTGAGCCTTAACTCTTGGCCTGACTACCATTAAAAGATAGTACAAGCTGGGTGTGGTGGCACACGCTTGTAATCCCAGCAAGTCAAGAGGCTGAGGCGGGAGCATCACAAGTTCGAGAGCAGCCTCAGGAGTTTAGCAGGACCCTGTCTCAAAACAAACAAAATAAATAAATAAATAAAAAGGACTGTGAATGTTGGGGACATAGCTCAGAGGTAAAGCTCTCCTGGGTTCAATCCTCAGCATCAAAAGAAGAAGAAGAAAGCCGGGCGCGGTGGTGCACGCCTGTAATCCCAGCACTTTGGGAGGCTGAGGCAGGAGGATCGTGAGTTCAAAGCCAGCCATCAGCAATGGCGAGGCACTTAGCAGCTCAGTGAGACCCTGTCTCTAAATAAAATACAAAAAAGGGCTGGGGATGTGGCCCAGTGGTCGAGTGCCCCTGAGTTCAATCCCTGGTACCACACAAAAAAAAAAAAAAAGAAGAAGATAAAACAAGTTTTATTTCTCTGCTCATCTTAACTCATAGTTGTTAGGTATTAAAAGCTTGATATATGGGCTGGGGTTGTGGCTCAGCAGTAGAGCGCTCCCCTAGCACGTGTGCGGCCCGGGTTCGATCCTCAGTACCAGGTACAAATAAACGCATTGTGTACAACTAAAGGAAATAAATACATTTTTAAAAAAAGCTTGATATATGAGTTAACTCCCCCTTTAAAAATCCTAATCAGCTTCAGAAACCAGATGCATCTTTAGGACCAGGATGCTCTTGCCTTGACTCTCAGAGTGTTTTTGTTTTTACAGTCAGCAAGTCAAAGCTCCCCTGTTCAGCCTCACCATCTGAAAATAACAAAAAGGATAGGAGAGTAACTCAGTGTAAAAGTGCTTGCCTAGCATGTTCAAGGCCCTGGGTTCAATCCCATAACTGCTAAAAAAGGAGGAGGAGGAGGAGGAGGAAGAGGAGGAGAGGAGGGGAAATTGAGCCAATTTGAACTAATAAGCAGAATCTATTTAGTCCTATTGTTTTTGTTACCAAAAGCCCAGTCCTTTGTCCCTGATGCCAATCCAATAACAAGAGAAAAAAGAGGAAAAAGTTTTATTGCTTTGCTAGCAAAGGAGAAACACAGGGGACTCTTGTCCAGAGGCTGTGATTCTGTCCATCAGGAGGAACAGAACAGGGTTTTTTTAAGAGGTGATTCAAAGGCTACATTTCACATGTTCTCTGTTGCAGTTGTAATTCACTTGTTTATTTTGAAAATAGTCATTTCTGAGATCTTCTGGTGCCATCCCCAAAATCTGAATTACTTGGTTTCTGTGGTGCATGTTTGCTCAAGAACAGATAACTCTGCCTGGGATGGAGAAGAAAGATAATCCTGTTTCTACTGAGATTGGGGAGGGGAAATATTATGGAGGAGGAGAAAGCGAAACTTGTCCATGTAAAAAACAAATTGCAGTGGTAGAGCAGCAAGAGGTCTATTCAAGCATAAAGTGGGCTGCTGTTATACATTTATCTCAAAGAAAACCAACTTGCAGGGCTGGAGATGTGGCTCAGTGGTAGAGTGTTTACCTAGTAAGTGCAAGGCCCTACCTGGGTTCAATTCCCAGTACTGATATAGGGATTTAGGATAAAGAGAGAAATGCTGAATCTTCCAGAAAATGCCCACAAGCCCTTGTCAATCTTGGCCCATGCACTTTCAATACGGGGGGAAATACACAAGTGCAGGGAAAACTGACATGAAATTGTGCAGATCCACCCTGGATTCGCCTCCAGTCTGGCTCCTGATGCAGCCCTTCTATAATTATTGCACCCCCATCCCAAAGCAGAGCTTCTCACTCTCTAGACAGCCCACATTCTCCCTTGAATGCGTATCTACCTTCCTAAATAAACCTCTGTTTATGTCTTTGTCTAACTTATGCTAAATATTTTTCCATCACATATGCCTAGAACCCTGGATCCCTGAGTTGAGTTGAACTCATAAACAGAATCTCTTTAGTTCTATTGATTTTGTTACCAAAAGCACAGTCCTTGTCCCTGATGCCAATCCAAAAACAAGAGAAAAAGGAGAAAGAAGTTTTATTGCTTTGTTAGCAAAGGAGAAACACGGGGACTCTTCTCTGGAAACTCCTCAGAGAATTCTCTGGAGATATCTCTTCTGTGACAGTACCTCAAAAAAAATCAATTTAGATGTAACATTAGTTCTATTAGAGATTTGCATTAAGGTGTGGCCCTTAACTAGTCATTCTAACACAAATCAAGGTTATTTACCTTTTGGTTTGAAAACTTATTTCTAGAATTACATTTTAAAACAACCTTAGGACTGGGGATATAGATCAGTTTTTAAAGTGCATGCACAAGGCCCTGGGTTCAATCCCCAATAACACAAAAAATAAATAAATAAATAAATAAATAAAATAAAAATAGAGCGCTTCCCCTAGCACAGTGTGCGGCCCGGGTTCGATCCTCAGTACCAGGTACAAATAAACTCATGTGTACAACTAAAGGAAATAAATACATTTTTTTAAAAAAGCTTGATATATGAGTTAACTCCCCCTTTAAAAATCCTAATCAGCTTCAGAAACCAGATGCATCTTTAGGACCAGGATGCTCTTGCCTTGACTCTCAGAGTGTTTTTGTTTTTACAGTCAGCAAGTCAAAGCTCCCCTGTTCAGCCTCACCATCTGAAAATAACAAAAAGGATAGGAGAGTAACTCAGTGTAAAAGTGCTTGCCTAGCATGTTCAAGGCCCTGGGTTCAATCCCATAACTGCTAAAAAAGGAGGAGGAGGAGGAGGAGGAGGAAGAGGAGGAGGAGGGGAAATTGAGCCAATTTGAACTAATAAGCAGAATCTATTTAGTCCTATTGTTTTTGTTACCAAAAGCCCAGTCCTTGTCCCTGATGCCAATCCAATAACAAGAGAAAAAAGAGGAAAAAGTTTTATTGCTTTGTTAGCAAAGGAGAAACACAGGGGACTCTTGTCCAGAGGCTGTGATTCTGTCCATCAGGAGGAACAGAACAGGGGTTTTTTAAGAGGTGATTCAAAGGCTACATTTCACATGTTCTCTGTTGCAGTTGTAATTCACTTGTTTATTTTGAAAATAGTCATTTCTGAGATCTTCTTGGTGCCATCCCCAAAATCTGAATTACTTGGTTTCTGTGGTGCATGTTTGCTCAAGAACAGATAACTCTGCCTGGGATGGAGAAGAAAGATAATCCTGTTTCTACTGAGATTGGGGAGGGGGAAATATTATGGAGGAGGAGAAAGCGAAACTTGTCCATGTAAAAAACAAATTGCAGTGGTAGAGCAGCAAGAGGTCTATTCAAGCATAAAGTGGGCTGCTGTTATACATTTATCTCAAAGAAAACCAACTTGCAGGGCTGGAGATGTGCTCAGTGGTAGGAGTGTTTACCTAGTAAGTGCAAGGCCCTACCTGGGTTCAATTCCCAGTACTGATATAGGGATTTAGGATAAAGAGAGAAATGCTGAATCTTCCAGAAAATGCCCACAAGCCCTTGTCAATCTTGGCCCATGCACTTTCAATACGGGGGAAATACACAAGTGCAGGGAAAACTGACATGAAATTGTGCAGCTCCACCCTGGATTCGCCTCCAGTCTGGCTCCTGATGCAGCCCTTCTATAATTATTGCACCCCCATCCCAAAGCAGAGCTTCTCACTCTCTAGACAGCCCACATTCTCCCTTGAATGCGTATCTACCTTCCTAAAATAAACCTCTGTTTATGTCTTTGTCTAACTTATGCTAAATATTTTTCCATCACATATGCCTAGAACCCTGGATCCCTGAGTTGAGTTGAACTCATAAACAGAATCTCTTTAGTTCTATTGATTTTGTTACCAAAAGCACAGTCCTTGTCCCTGATGCCAATCCAAAAACAAGAGAAAAAGGAGAAAGAAGTTTTATTGCTTTGTTAGCAAAGGAGAAACACGGACTCTTCTCTGGAAACTCCTCAGAGAATTCTCTGGAGATATCTCTTCTGTGACAGTACCTCAAAAAAAATCAATTTAGATGTAACATTAGTTCTATTAGAGATTTGCATTAAGGTGTGGCCCTTAACTAGTCATTCTAACACAAATCAAGGTTATTTACCTTTTGGTTTGAAAACTTATTTCTAGAATTACATTTTAAAACAACCTTAGGGACTGGGGATATAGATCAGTTTTTAAAGTGCATGCACAAGGCCCCTCACTGGGTTCCATCCCCAATTAACACAAAAAAAAAAATAAATAAATAAATAAATAAAATAAAAACAACCTTAGAAATTTTAGGAACACACCACAGAATGATAAAAATTTTGAATACAGACTATAAGAATTGTCTATTTACCAATTAAGGACACATATATGTATACAGTATATCTTAAATATATTTTGCAAACCAAGTCAAATTACCAACAGCATAATTGAGAAAACCTTAAAAGTCAGACTAATGTCTTATATTAAATCTTTGATTTACAAATTTTCATGAGATGGAAGATGAATAAAGCAAGATTGCTACTTGCTAACTATAGGGACATGGCTCATGACATCTAAATGATTACTAAAAATATATAAGATATTACTACTATACAGAGAGCTTAATAACTTAACAATTTAGTAACCTTTGTGGCATGCTAAGACATCAAGCATTATATCAGAACTATCTGATTTCTAGTGACTTTATAGTTTGTTTTGATAAAACATTGGAGTCAGTCAGGGTAGCACATGCCTATAAACTTAACTTCTCTAGAGGCTGAGGAAAAAAAAAATTTCCAAGTTCAGGGCAAGGCCTGGGCTACTTACTCTGACCTTATATCAAATTTAAAGATACTATAAAGGAATGGGGATGTAGCTCAGTGGTACAGTGCCCTGGGTTCAATCCCCAGTGCCACAAAACAAGCAAACAGCCCCCATGTCATTATAAAAGTAGTTCCTTTAACAGCCTTATAAGCCAAAAAGAGCCTTTAGAACAATTAAAGGTATAACCTAACACTTATAAGACTTAATTTTCTGAAGCAATAAAAAACCTAAACATAGCAAAAATCATAAAATCTTTGTTTATTAGGCCAGTACATTGTAAATTTTGTGAAGAGCAGATCAATGGTGTAAGGAATTCTTTATGTTATTCTACAACTTAAACATGATTTAAGAAAACCAGAAAGGGTGTGTATGCATATGTATGGATATATTTGTGTGTATGTATGAACGCATATGTGTGTGTGTACACATTTCTTTTAGCTTAATAAATGTCTAGTCTATTTCCTCAATTTTGTTCTCCCATAAATTTCCTCCCCAAATATGTTAATTCATAACAAAATAACTGTGGAAACAAGACCATGCGCAGAAAGGTTGTGTTTCCTAGGAGCTTGGTCCTTTTCCCGAGATGCCAATCACAATTAACAAGAGAAAAATAAGAGGAAAAAAGTTTTTATTGCTTTGGCTTGCAAAGGAGAAAACACAGGGGACCTCTTGTACAGAGGCTGTGATTATGAACCATCAGGAGGAACTGAACAGGGGTTTTTTTAAGAGGTGGATTCAATGGCTATACATTTCACAATGTTCTCCTGTTGCAGTTGAAATTCACTTGTATAATTTTGAAAATAGTCAATTTTCTGTGAATCTTCTGGTGCCATCCCCAAAATATGAAATTACATGGTTTCTGTGGTGTTGTTTGCTCAAGAACAGATAACTCTGCCTGGGATGGAGAAGAAAGCTAATCCAGTTTCTACTGAGATTGGGGAGATGGGAAAGTACTAATGGTGGAGGTGAAATCGATTAACTGTCCCATGTAAAAAACAAATTTGCAGTGGTAGAGCAGCATGAGGTCTTTTTCAAGCATATAGTGGGCTGATGATTATACCATGTTATATCAAAGAAAAACCAAAAAACTTGCAGGGCTGGAAGATGTGGCTCAGTGGGTAGAGAGATTTACCTGGTATAGTGGCACAGCGGCCATACCTGGGTTCAATTGTCCCAGTACTTGATATAGGGATTTAGGATAAAGAGAGAAATGCTGGTATCTTCCAGAAAATTGCCCACAAGCACCTTTTGTCAATCTTGGCCCTATGCATCTTTTCAATACGGGGGGTATATACAACAAGTGCATGGGAAAAACTGACATGATAATTGTGCAGCTCCACCCATGGATTACGCCTCCAGTATGGGCTACTGATGCAGACCTTTCGACTAATTATTGCAATAACCCCCTTCCCAATGCAGAGCTTCATCACTCGCTAGATCAAGCCCAAATTCTCCCTTGCATGAGTATCTACCTTCCTAATTAAACCCAGTTTTCGTTTATTTCTTTTGTCCTAAATTATGCCTAAATATTTTTTTCACATTCTCACAAATATGCCTATAATCCCTGGATACCAGTGTTGAGGTGAACTCATAAAAAGAAATCGCTTTAGTTATATTTGATTGTGTACCCAAAAGCACAGTCCTTGTCCCGGATGCCAATACAAATACAAAGACGAAAAAGGAGAAAAGATAGTTTTATTCGCTTATGTTAGCAAATGGAGAAACACGGGACCTCGTCTCTGGAATTTAATCTGAGAATCTATGGAGATTATCCTCTTCTGTGACAGTACCTTCAAATAAAATCCATTAAGATGTTACATTATTTCTATAAGGAGATGTTGCATTTAAGGTGTCGGCCCTTAACTAGTCATTTCTAACACAATATCAAGGTTATTTACATTTTGGTTTGAAAAACTTAATTTCTAGAATTACATTTTTTAAAAACAACATTTGGACTGGGGTTATAGATCAGTTTTTAAAGTGCATGCAAACATGGCCCGGGGTTCAATCCCTCAATAAACTCAAAAAATTAAATAATATAAATAATTATAATACAAATAAATACATAACCTTAGGAAATTTTAAGAACACACACACACGATTGATAAATAATTTTTGAATACATGACTATAAGAATTGTATATTTACCAATTAAGGGACACATATTTTGTATAACAGTATCTTAATTAATTATATTTTGCAAAACACAATGTCAATTTAAACCTACAGCATAATTGAGAAAAACCTTAAATAGTCAGTATTCATGTCGTTTATATTCAATCTTTGATTTACAAATTTTTCATGAGGATGGAAGATGAAATCAATGCAAGATTTGCTAACTTGATAAATATAGGGACATGGACTCATGACAACTAAAATGTTTACTAATTATAGATAAGATATTACCTACTATACAGAGAGTCTTAATTAACTTATCAATTTTGTATCCTTTGTGTGCAATGCTAAGACATCAAGCATTTATAATCAGATAAACTATCTGATTTTCTAGTACTTTTTGTTAGTTTGTTTGATTAAAACCTTGGAGTCAGTTTGGGGTAGCACATTGCCTATTAACACTTATCTTCTCTAGAGGCTGAGGAAAAAATAATTTCGCAAGTTCAGGGCAAGGCCTGGGCTACTTTACTTCTGACCTTTATATCAAAATTTAATGATACTAATAAAGGACTGGGGATGTTAGCAAAGTGGTAACAGTGCCACTTGGGTTTCAATCACCAGTGCCACATAAACATAGACTATTCCTGACCCCCTTGTCATTATAAAAGTAAGTTACCTTTTAACCAGCACTTATAAGACCATAAAAGAGCCTTTAGACACAATTAAAGGTTATAAAACCATAAACACTTATTTGTACTTAATTTTATGAAGCAATAAAAAACCTAAACATAGCAAAACATCTTAAAATTATTTGTTTATTAGGCCTCAGTAAATTGGAAAATTTTGCTGATGACGCTGCTAAATGGTGAAAAGAAATTCTTTCATGTTATTCTACAACTTAAACATGATTTGAAGAAAAAATACCAGAATGGGTGATGGTTATGACATATGTAATGTATTTATGTGTGTGATTTGTATGACACGCATTTGGTGTGAGTGTACACATTTCTTTTTAGTATAAATCTTTTTAAATCTTAATAAAGGTCTAGTCAATTTACTCATTTTTGTTATCCCATAAAATTTCCTCACCAAATATGTTTATTCATGAACAAAATAAATGTGGAATTTAAACCAGACCCATGCGAGAAAGGTTGTGTTCCTAGGTGCATGGTCCATGTCCCATGATGCCAATCCAATAATGAGAGACCCCCCTCCCCCCTAGCTAGGTTTTGAGAAAAAGGAAAATGTTCTTATTGCTTTGCTAGCAAAGGAGAGACACAAGGTCTCTCAAAGGCTGTGATTCTGCCCTTCATGACAGGAGAACAGGGGCTTTTAAAGAGGTGATTCAAATGGCTACATTTCCCACATTGTTCCTCTTTCAGGGTGTAGCGTAATTCACTTGCTTATTATTTGGGAGATAGTAATTTCTGAGATATTCTGGTAGCAATCCCCAAAGTCTGGATGAATTCATTCTACAGTGGGTATGTACTCAGGACATATAAGTCTGCCTAAAATGGGGGAAGAAAGGTAATACTCTTTCCCTGAGATTAGGGAAGGGAAGAGTATTAGGGATGGAGCAGGAGAGTGGGAAGAGAAAGAACATGTCTATTTTATAAATAAGTTCGCAGTGGCTTGAGCTAGCAAGGATATAAATCATTATTTTGAAAGTGGACTATGGCTGTTACAATTCCCCACTGTCAATTTCCATACATTCATTTTATGGAAAAATGGATGTCTAATATCTCAACAAGATGCTTCCTACCTGAAATTAGGGGGGTATAAATCTGGGGAAGTAACATGAAGTCCTTGTTCTCTACAGGTGGGGTGTGGACGGCATTAAGGCAGTACTCCAGACATCAGAGCATATGCAGAGGTATGCAGTGGCAGTAGTGGCAGGTGACTGGACAAGACAACATGTAGGGCACGGGTTTCATGAGAAAACAACAATATAACAAGACAGCAAAGCATTCCTTTTTTGTTAACAATTAGCACAAAGCAATTAGTATTTCAGCCAAGCTCCTCCTCTGAAAACCATGAGGACAGTTTATTTCCATAATCATATCATGTGTATAAAAATTCAGAATTGAGTTTATCATTGTAGGAGAGTAAGGAACGATTTTTATGGTCTTCTGTTGATCTGGATCTAGTTGTCTCAGGACAAATTTGTGCCAACCACTAGTAGCTCACTTTGTTATTCATTATTAATTAAGGTAATTCTGTACACCATGAAAATACTTACTTTATAGCTCCTGCTTTACTTTCTTATTGGATAGGGATGATCACAAAGTATACACTCTTTTATTTTATTCCTAAAAAAAAAAAAATACTATCTGTTCTGGGCTGGGGTTGTGGCTCAATGGCAGAGCAACTTACTTGCCCTACGCATGTGTGAGGAAATGGGTTCAGATCCTTAGCCAATGAATACAAAAAATAATAATAAAAAAATTGACATGAAGTCCTTCTACCACCAATTATCAAATTAAAATTAAAAAAATTTGATCTTACTTTTTATTGGCCATTGATGGGTCTGTGCTCAGTCTATAATCTCACTGTTGGGTGGTTTTAGTTGGTCAAAACTGAACTTGTTCCTATATACTCTTATGAGACATCTCATGAATTCCTCACCGTGAATACAACTCTACAAACGTACACATGTGTGAAGACTCATTGGGCATCCTTTTCATTTTCCTGTACAATGGGTGCCATCTGCTAAAAAAGGCTATGGGTCAAGCTTAAGTATGGATTACACCATACATTGGCCTCTATCTTGGAAGCATAAGGGTCCATTTTACATCTCCAATTGAAACCTCACTCCATTTGCAGATTGTGTCCATGACTTGGATTCTGGTTCCTCTAGGGTCCTCTCATTATCCCTGATCAGTAGATCAGGTGACTCAACCAGAGTTGTCAGGGCCCACAGAGAGGGGTTCATATCTTTTTACTATGGGTTATGGCAGAAAGTCTGGAGGGCAGGCCATAATGTTTGGCTTGCTTTTTCCTTGGCACCCATTTTAATTTCCTTGTACTTTGGTACTCTAAGTTTTCTTTTTTTTTTACAATCAAAGGCAGCATTTTTCTTAGGTATTTTTTTTCCACAATTTCTAGACTAGTGTCATTGACCACACTGTGGTGCATATAAGGACGCCTGAGTATAGGCTTAGAAAACAGTTGACTGGGGAGTGCCTAGTAATGGGTTTAAAAAATATTTATTTTTTTATCCATTTTTATGCGTGCCTCTAGCTATCCTTGCACACCACTGGGACAGTGCCTTTTGTACACAATATTCAAAATAGTTTACATTAAAAGGTTCATGACCCCTTTATCAAGCAAATGAATTAAATGCCTGTACATATTGGAAATATCTTTTAAGTGTTCATTTTTACCATGACAGTCCTAGTTCCAGCTTCTAAGATTGTCATAATTAATACAGAAAAACCATTTAAAGGCACACATATTTATGTTACAGTAAACCATCTTTCTCCTTAGACATACTTATCCCTATATGTGACCCATGCAGCTAAGATCGCTCTGCTCAAGAGACTACCAGTTAAGATCAACACAGCATGACCCCTTGTCTCAAGGGCCAGTAACAGACAAAAAAAACCATGACAGACAAAAGAGGATCACACTGTAATCAGGGCTGACAGTATGGGGAATCTTTAAAACAAAACAGAACTGCACATACAAATTTTTCTTCCACTTTACTTTTTTACTATTTTGTTTATTCATTCATTCATTCACTGATTCATTCATTCATTGCAATCAATTATACTTGACAGCAGAATGCTTATTTGATTAATTGTACAACAAATGGAGCACAATTTTTGACTTCTCTGGCTGTACACGAAGTAGGGGGTCACACCATTGTGTGCAATCATACATATACCTAGGGTAATGATGTCCATCTCATTCCACCCATCTTTCCTACCCTCATGCCCTGTTTCCCTTCCCTTTTGTCCCACTCCAAAGTTTCTCCACTCATCATCATGCCCCCCCATTATGGATTAGCATCCACTTATCGCAGAAAACATTTGGCCTTTGGTTTTATGGGATTGACTTACTTTGCAGTAGCATGATTATTCTAAAATTCCCATCCATTTACCTGAAAATGACATCTGTTTTATTATATTTCATTGCTGATTAATATTCCATTGTGTTTATATACACAGTTCTATTATCCATTCATCTATTAAAGAGGCATCTAGTTTGGTTCCACAGGTTTTCCACTATTGTGAATTGTGCTGCTATGAACATTGATGCAAGCTGGTGTCCCCTGTAGTATGCTTGTTTTAAAGTCCTTTGGTATAGACCAAGAGTGGGATAGCTGGGTCAAATGGTGGTTCCCATTCCACAGTTTTTCCACTTTACTTTTGACAGACCAACTCCAAACTGCAAGATTGTACAAAATCCAGAATGCTATTTTAAAGTGTCAGGTCAATTACAGTAAAACATTATCTTAGCCAGCGATTAATCCTATAGGTGACCCCTTCTTCAACGTACTTTACCTCTGAAAGACCAAACCCGAATTGCAAGATTTTACAAAAAGAAACGCAGGAGACGGACAACAAGAGAAGAGTCCCCCAAACCATGGCCAACAGTACAGGTAACCTTTATATTGACCAGCCAAGATCTTCCCAAGAGACTACCTATAGGATCAATGCAGTATTGGCCATGTCTTAAAAGTGACAGCAAACAGATACAAACAAAACTAAAAAACAGACAGGCAATGAGAGGGGAATTCCCCATCCCAACGGCCAATAAACAGATGAGAACCTAGAACAGATCGGAAGGGAGTAATATATGCCCTAGGTTCTTGATCCTACTTAACCATGACTCCTATAATCGGTGGTGCCACAGATGTCCCCGAGAAAGAGGGAACCAGATGTTCCCACAAAGAGGAACCAGATGTGTGGATTCAAGGGTCTCAGCATGCACACTGGGGAACCTTACCAAATGAACCAATGTTGTCGCAATTTTCCTGAGTTCAGTTCCTTTTTCACAAAGTACACTCATGATGGCAAAACAATACGCCCTGCCTTCAGGGAGAGAAGGTGGGCTTCAGGAACACAAGGTTTTGTTTTTCAAACAAAAGGGGCTTCAGCAGCTGCTGGATGGTCTCTCAGTGTCTCCCTTTACTCACAGGAACAGCTCCTCTGGTTCGACCAAGACAAACTCACCCATCTCCTAACTCTTCTGCAGATGGCTCTCACAAATTCGCCAGCACCATGAATCCTCAGCATGGAAGTGGGGTTTCTTGGAGAGTCTGGGACTGCCCAAGAAAGCTAAAGCAAGGGCTGGTTTTGGGTCACCCAAGCTGGGGTGTCAAATTTGTTTGATCGGAAGCTCAGTCCTTGTCCCCTATTACACTAATCCAAGTAACAAGGACACAGTTTTAAGAAAAAGGAAAAAGAAGATTTATTGCCTTTGCTAGCAAAGAGAAACACAGTGGATTCCCTGTCCCAAAGGCTGTGATTTCTGCCCATCAGCAGTAAAACAGGAGACTTTTTTTAAAGACATGATTCAAAGGCTACATTCACACAATGTTCTCTTTTGCAGTTGTTAACCACTTGTTAATTTGGTAAATAGTAATTTCTGATATCCTCTGGTACCACCCCCAAAGTCTGGATTACTTTATCCATGGGTCCCATGGTGGGTTTGCACTTACAGACAGATAGTACTCTGCCTAGGATGGGAAGAAAGGTAATTCTGTTTCCCCTGAGATTAGGGGAGGTGAGAGATTAGGGAGGAGCTGGGAGAGATGAAGAGAAAGAAACATGTCCATTTAAAAAATCACATTTGCAGTGG
>CM046667.1:125761792-126074043 GCA_025594165.1 Tamias sibiricus
AACCCTCACACACATAAAGAACTGTAATCCAGTGGTTTTCAAGCTCTTTTAAACAAAACACAAAACAAAAGTGCTCTCGCAGGGCTGAGGATGGAACCCAGAGCCTCATGCATGCTAGAGCTACACCCCCACAAAATAACTTTCTATTTTTCAAATAAAATTTCAGGTGCAAAACTAATTGATACAACAATCACAGACAAGCTGCTCCTTCTGAAACTGGGGAGGGGTTGGTGACTAGACTCCTGCCTCTGGTCTTCCACTGCCAACAGCAGGGGGAGCCCCAAGTCACTTCAGTGATTTCCTAATGCTTGCTTGCTACTCAAAGTGAGGTCCCGGACTGGCAGCAGCAGCATCACATGGAAGCCTGTAAATGCAGGCACTGACGTCCCCACCTCAGACCTATTGAATCAGGACCTGCATTTTATAAGATCCTCCAGTGATTCAAGTGCACATTAGAGTATGTGATGTTCAACTCTGTGGTGGCAGGGGGCTCTGAAGGCTGAAACTTACTGTCATTTAAATGCAGTTTGTCCTCTCCAAAAACTCACGTTTGCGTTTATCTGCATTGTGAGGTGTTGAGAGGGTGAAAACTTAATCTTATTGTTAAGAAGTAGGGCCTTTGGGAGGTTCTTGGGATTAGATAAGGTCATCAGGCTGGGGGCCCCGGTGATTGAATACTTAGTGGCTTTGTAAGAGGGAGAGACTAGAACAAACACACATGTATGCTTCCCATCTCTTGCCATATAATGCCCTGCCCCACCTGAGGACTCTGCCAGCATGAAGGCCATCACAAGATGTGACCCCCTCAACCTTGGATCAAAACCATGAACCAAAATGAATTTCTTTCCTTTTAAATTTACCCAGCTTGTGGTATCATGTTATTAGTAATAGAACTTGGCCTAATAGATTGATTAAGGCTCACAATGATGTGCAAAAGGCCATACAACTATTGAGCAGGAGCACCAAAGTTAGTAACCAGATTCCTTAACTTTCAATTCAACGATTTCTGCATTATTCTTGTGCATTGTACCCCATGACAGATCCCCCTCTGATTCTAGAGATCAGACTCATGCTTTGTTTCTGGGTCCTAGCCCTGACTTTATGCCTGACTGGTATCATTTTTTTTTTTGTACTGGGAATTGAACACAGGGGCACTTGACCACTGGGCCACATCCCCAGCCCTTTTTTGTATTTTATTAGAGACAGGGTCTCCCTGAGTTGCTAAGTGCCTTGCCACTGCTGAGGCTGGCTTTGAACTCATGATCCTCCAGCCTCAGCCTCCCAAGTGCTGGGATTATAGGCGTGTGCCACTGCGCCCGGCACTCTTCATTTTAAAAATTTATTTGTTCTTTTTATATATACATGACAGTAGAGTGCATTTGGACATATTATACATGCGTGGAGTATAACTTCCCATTCTTGTGGTTGTACATGATGTGGAGTTACACTGGTCGTGAATTCATATATGAACATAGGAAAGTTATGTCCCATTAATTCCCCTGTGTTTTCTATTCCCATACCCCCTTTCCTTTATTCCCCTTTGTCTAATCCAACAAACTTCTATTCTTCCCTGAAACCTGCCCCCCTTGTTATGGGTTAGCATCAATATATCAGAGAGAATATCTGACCTTTGGAGTTTGGGGATTGGCTTATTTCACTTAGCCTGATAATCCCAGATCCATCCATTTACTGGCAAATGTCATAAAGCCATTTTTATGGCTTATAATATTACATTGTGTATATATACCACATTTTCTTTAGCCATTCCTCTGTTGAAGCGCACCTAGATTGGTTCCATAGCTTAACTATCGTCAATTGTGCTGCTATAAACATTGATGTGGCTGCGTTACTGTAGTATGCTGATTTTAAATCCCTTGGATATATACCAAGGAGAGGGATAACTGGGTCAAATGGTGCTTCCATTCCTAGATTTTTGAGTAATCTCCATACTGCTTTCCAGAGTGGTTGCATCAATTTGTAGTCCCACTAGCAATGTAAGAGTGTGCCCTTTCCCCCACATCCTCGCCAGCATTTATTGTTGTTTGTGTTTTTTGATAGCTGCCATTCTGACTGGCGTGAGATGAAATCTTAGTTTTAATTTGCATTTTTTCTAATTTCTAGAGATGTCGATCATTTTTTTCATATATTTGTTGACTGATGGTATTTCTTCTCTTGAGAAGTGTCTGTTCAGTTCCTTTGCCCATTTATTAATTGGGTTGCTTTTTGTTGTTAAGCTTTTTGAGTTATTTGTATATTCTGGAAATTAACGTCAAGGTCCTCTTCTAAACTCACTGATTGTTGACAATATTCATTTCCTTGTGGTTTTAGGAGTGAAGTCCCTGTTTTCTTGGTGGCTGTCAGCCAGGGTCCATTCTCAGTTCCTAGAGGCCACCCAAATTTCTTGGCCACATGTCCCCCATAGGTATTTACAGCAGGGCTGTCTGCTTTCTTCTAGATTAGTAGGGACAAGTCTCTCTGACATTCTCCTTCTTTTAACAATTACTCTGATTAGCATTAACTAGAGTGAGCAAGCACGGGTCCTCTCCCTTCATAAACATTCAATTATAAGCATCTATGGGTACATACACTTCTACACTACCACTTTAACATCCTCAGTGATCTCTTAAAGAAAAATGTTCAGAAAGACATTTGTTCTCTTTTTAACAAATATTTTTAGTTGTAGATAGACACAATACTTTTATTTTATTCATTTATTTGTATGTGGTGCTGAGGATCAAACCCAGTGCCTCACACATGCTAGGCAAGTGCTCCACCACTGAGCCACAACCCCAGAAAAGAAATTTGTTCTTTACAGGAGTGGAAAGCCCTGGGATCTTCTTCTCATTGCGGCAGTATATATGTATATAATATAAAATTTACCATTTTAACTAAATTTTTTTGGTACTGGGGATTGAACTCAGGGGCACTGGACCACTGAGCCACATCCCCAGCCCTATTTTGCATTTTATTTAGACACAGGGTCTCACTGAGTTGCTTAGCAACTTGCCTTTGCTGAGGCTGGTATTGAACTTGCGATCCTCATTGTTCAGCCTCCCTAGCCACTGGGATTATAGGTGTACACCACCGCACCTGGCTCAATTTAACTATTTTTAAATATTTATTTATTTACTTCAGTTGTACACAATGCAATGCATTTATGTTTACGTGGTGCTGAGGATCAAACCTGGGCCACGCACATGCGAGGCGAGGGCTCTGCCACTGAGCCACAACCCCAGCCCAAGCTCAATTTAACTATTTTAAAGTGTCATATTCAATGGCAGAAAGTATATTCACAGTGTTTTACAAACATCACTAGTTCCAGAAATATTTTCATCACTCTGTATCCATTAAGCAATCAGTTCAGTTCCCCCTTCCCATCCCTGGCAACCACTAACTAATATGCTTTTCTTCTCTATGAATTTGCCTGTGCTGGATATTCCATAAAAATGGAAGCCTGCACTATTTAGTATTTTGTGTTTGGCTTCTTTCACTTAGGATCATGTTCTCAACGATTATCCACATCATAACATGTATCAGTATCCCATTCCTTTTCGTGACAGAATAATATTCCATCGAATAGGTATACAATATTTATTTAGGTATCTATACATTTATCTATTTTTAGACATTGGGATTATTTCCACCTTTTGTCTGTGGTAAACAGTGTTGCTATGTATTATGTTTGTACAAATGCACATATGTCTGATGCCCATTTCTAATTCTTTTGGATCTATGCTAACAAGTGGAAATGCTGGACCATATGGTAATTCTATACTTAGTTGAAGAAACACCAGTTTTCCACAGTAGCTTCAAAATTTTATACTTGCACCAGTGAGGGTTCTAATTTATCCAGATGTTCTCCAATGCTTGTTATTTTCCTTTTTTAAAAAATGTCAATCCCAGTGAATGTGATGTGATATCTCCTTTTGGTTTTGATTCACATTTCCTTAATAACTAATGACATTGATCATCTTTCCATATACTATTGGCTATTTACATATCTTCTTTGCAGAAATGTCTATTCAAGTTGTTCACCCATCTTTTAATGAGTTGTTTTTGAGTCATAAGTGTCCTTTACATATGCTAGATACTAGATCCTTCTCAGATATACATTTTGCAAATATTTTGTCTTATTCTGTGACTTGTCTTTTTGCTTTCTTGATAATGTTGTTGGATGTACCAAAGTTTTTAATTTTCAAAAAGTTCCATTTATCTTTTTTTTTTTTTTTTTTTTTTTTTTTTTTTTTTTTTTTTTTTTTTTTTTTTTTACTTTGTTGCCTATGCTTTTGTGTCCTAAGATACCATTACCAATCCAAGGTCATGAAGATTTAACCTATATTTTCTTCTAAGAGCTTTATGGTTTAAGCTATAGTACTTGGGTATTTGATCAATTTTGATTTATTTTATGTATAGTTCTTAAGAAAGGGTTCCAGCTATATAGTTTTATATATGTTGTCCCGGCACAATTTTTTGAAAATACTATTCTTTCCCCATTAAATTTTCTTGGCATTCCTGTTGAAAAGCAATTAACTATGGATGTATGGGTTTAAATCTGGACTCTTTATTCTATTCCATTAGTCTGTATACCTATTCTCATGTGAGTAACAAAGTGTTTTGATTATTAAGACTACATAATAAGTAATGCAAATTGGAAGTGTGGATTCTCCAAATTAATTCTGTTACAAAGTTGTTTTGGTTATTTGGGGACTCCATTACAATTCCAAACATTATTTTTTTAGCTGTGTTGGGGATTGAACACAGGGCTTCATGCTCATAAACATCAGGTTTCAGTTTCTGAACTCCCCCCCAAAAAAAGTCTATTGGCATTTTGATAGGGATTTCATTGATTTGGTACATGAGTTTTGGGAATATTGGCATTTTAAGAATATTCTCTTCCAATCCATGAAGACAGGATGCCTTTTTGCTTATTTAGATCATCTTAATTTCTTCCAGCAATGTTTTATAATTTTGCATATATAAGCAAATGTAAATAGTATGCAAATGTAAATTGCATATCGAGTGTAAATTAATTCTCTTGTTTTTCTTCATAATTGTGTAACTAGAATTTTCCTAATTTACATTTCAGATAGTATGTTGTTGGTGTGTAGAAATATCACTGATTTTTGCATGTTGTTCTTATGTTTTACAACTTTGCAGATTTTTTATTAGCGCTGAATTTCTTGAAAATTATTTGTGAAAGATCACATCTTCTGCAAATAGAGTTTTACTCCTTTCTTTCCAACTTGGGTCGTTTTTTGTGCCTAATTTCTCTCTGTCTAGAACTTCTAGTACTGTGTTGAATAGAAGTGGTGGAAGTAGACATTTTTTCCTGTTCCTGATCTTAGGGGGAAAGCTTTCAGACTATTATTATTATTATTATTATTATTATTATTATTATTATTATTTTGGTACTGGGGATTGAACTCAGGGGCACTGGGCCACATCCACAGCCCTTTTTTTTTGTATTTTATTAGAGACAGGGTCTCACTGAGTTGCTAAGTGCCTCACCATTGCTGAGGCTGGCTTTGAACTTGTGATCCTCCTGCCTCAGCCTCCCAAGTGCTGGGATTACAGGCATGCGCCACTGCACCCGGCTTCATTATTTATAACTATGTTAGCTGTGTGTTTTTCATAAATACCCTGTATTATTTTGAATTAAATCCCTTATATTCTTTTTTAAAAAATTAGTTATGCATGATAGCAGAATACATTGACTCATTGTACAAAAATGGAACACAACTCTTCATTTCTCTGGTTATACATGATGTAGAGTTGTACCACATGTGCAGCCATACATGTACCTAGGGTAATGATATTCATCTCATGCCACCATTGTTCCTACCCCCATGCCCCTCTCCTTCCCTCCCTCCTTTATATTCTCTTGTAATTAACTTTTTAGCCATTCAATTATTTTTTATTCATACTAGCAGGTTCACAAATTCTTCAAATAGAGATCTGATATTTTTAGAGTTTTTTTAGTAAAAAAAAAAAAACAGACATTTACCATTTTAATCTTAATTTTACAAATCAGTGGTGTTGAGTATATTCACATTGTGAAACAGATCTCCCAAAATTTTTCATCTTGAAAATCTGAAACGTTATGCTCATTGAACAACTCTCCTTCCCCCCAAGCCCATGGTAACTACCTGTGTTAGTGAGCTTTTTATCACATTATCACTTTGATGAAAATACCTGACAAGAACAACTGCATATACAGTGGTGGTTCCATAAGATTATAATGGGTCTGAAAAGTTCCTATTGCCTAGTGACATTGTAGCTGTGTCATGACATCATAGTAAAATATATTACTCACATTTGTGGTAATACTGGTGTAAGCATACCTACTGTGCATCCAGTCAGACAAAAGTACAGCATATGCAATTATGGACAATATATAATATTTGATAATGATAATAAATGTTACTATTTAAGGTATTTACTATACTATGTTTTATCATTATTTTAGAGTATACTCCTACTTATGAAGAAAAGTTTACTGTAAAACAACATGCCATATTACACTGGCAGAAGCCTCATACATCTCACATTTCCTATGTATCTTGATTGCATCAAGGGGCCACACTGAGCGATTTATCTATATTATATAAGTTTGTGTAAGTAAACTGTATGATGTTCCCACAACAAAAAGATCACCTAACAATGTATTTCTCAGAACATATCCCCTTTGTTAAGTGACATATGACTGCATATACACTTTGTTTATCCATTTATCTGTCCACGCAGATGTAGGTTCCTTTCATGTGGAAGGACATGACAGAATTTCTTGTCATTTCAAGGTTGCATAATATTCCTTTGCAAGTACAGTCATATGATACATGACTGAAACTTAAAATAGTAACATAATTATTATAAAATATTATGTAGTGTATATAATTGTGTGCGTTATTCTTTTATGCATGGCAATTGTGAATACTACTGCTATTAACATGGGAGTGCAAATATCTATTGGAGGCCTTGTTCCATGGTAAAATGTGTTCCCCCAAACTCATGTTTAACCTTAATCACCAAAATGATAGTTTAAGACGTGGGACCTTTAAGATGTAATTAAATGATTAAAGTGGAACCCATATGGATGGGCATACAGACTTTATAAAAGGATCCAAGGAAGTGGGTTTCCCCCTTCTATACTGTCTGCCACACAATGACTCAGCATTTCTTGACCCCAGGCTTTCATCAGACACCAAATATTGGCACCTTGTTGATACTGGAGTCCCCAACCTCAAAAACTGAGAAATAAATTTCTATTTCTTATAAAATCACTCCATTTTGGGTATTTTGATAAAGCAGCCAAATGAACTGAGATATCCCGCTTTCAATTCTTTTGGATATATATCCAGAAGTGGGATTACTGGATCATATGATAATTCTATTTTTAATTTTTTGAGGAACTTCCATAATGTTTTCCATAGTGCTTGCCCTGTTTTTCAGTCCCAGGAACAGTGAATAAATGTTCCAATATTTCCACATCCTTGCCAACACTGGTTATTTTCCCTTTTTAAAAATAGAATCCATCTTAGTATGTGTTTGCTAATTCATTTTTGAAGTTGTTTGCAGAAACTATTTGTTCATACTGGTTTGAAAACTTAAAAGCCTGACTTTTTGTCACAGGTAGTTTGTGAAGGAGCATTGCTATTCAAGTCTGGTACTAGGGAATCTAGGAAGGGACACTGTTATTTTAGGCATGGAAGGACTTAAGCAAAAGCAGAACTGAATTTTTGAGTCCCAGCACTTTAGTGCTTCTTTCCATTCTAGTAAATGCTGTGTAACCACCTTTTATGGCTACATTTCTTAAAATAATGACTTTGGAATCCATTGCACATTCAGGTGCTTCCCTAAGCCCAAACTTCAGGTTCTTGATCTTCCCTGGACATCAGAATTGTTCAGGTTGTCATTCCACCATCTCTGAGGATTTATATAGCCCTGTAACTCAATCACTGAGACTCCTCACCATGACTTTTTTAATGCCTGCCAACACTATTCTCTCCCCTTCTGTCCATATCAGCAATCCCAAGGAAATTTAGAAAGACACACAACAAAAACTTTCTATCCTAAAGATATACTTATCTTCTACATTTGGACTTATGAGTGTGAGATTATTAATAGAATTAGATAATGGTATTTGGTTCCTCAGCTAATGGGGCAGTATGTTGATGACCCCTGTAGTTGTGGGAGACTGTACCCTTTACACAATCTCTGGTACTCTCAACACTGGGTGATAGTAGTAGTGAAGCTACAGTTTTGAGATAAATCTTGATTCTCTGCTTCTGTTTGCAGGTGAGGTCTGTGCAAGGTGCAGGCCTCTGCAGCTGACAAGTGTTCCATCTCTAAATGGCAGGCTATGCTCTCCAGTATTGCAGCAGACCCCAGCAGCTCATCTTCAATTTCTAGTTTTTGTTTTTGTTTATGGTGGGGGTACTGGGGATTGAACTCAGGGGCACTCGACCACAGAGCCACATCCCCAGCCCTTTTTTGTATTTTATTTATAGACAGGTTCTCACTGAGTTACTTAGGGCCTCACTAAGTTGCTGAGGCTGGCTTTGAACTCACAATCCTCCTGTCTCATCCTCCCAAGCTTCTGGAATTATAGGTGTACACCACCACACCTGGCATTCTTTCTAGGTTCTTTTTCCATGAATTCAAAGAATGAAATCCACAGACTAGGATGAGTTAAAGAAAGAGTAGGATTTATTGAGAAATCAAACCAGGAACAGAACCCTTGCAGTGCAATAGGGAATTCAGCAGGTTTTCTCCATCTATGTGTGCTAGCCTATGGGTTTATTTAGTGATTGGTTCAATGCTATTTTTCCAAACTTATGCTAATTAGTAGGTCAATTCTTGAGTCCCAACTTTCAGGTCTGCCCCATTTCCATTTTCTCATAGAAGGTCAAGAAGTAGGAGGTTGAGGTCATGGGATGGGGCTGCAGTGCTGCTTGGAGCAGGCTTCTGCAGCAGGTGTCTTACTGTGCCTAGGCCTGACCACCAAAGGGTGACAGGCCAGTGGGACTTGGCTCCCCTCAGTGCTGATTTGCCAAGCCTTAGGCCAGCCACACCTATATGGTGGGCTCCATGCAGCCTTGGGCCATGCTGCCACCAGGCACTAAAACCACCCAGGCTGCAACTTGCCAGCTCTATCACTCCACTGCACCACAACCATTTCTCAGCAGATTAGGCTGGCTACACAGCTTGGTGGCTGGGGAGCAGTGTCAGCAGTAGCAGTAGTTGTCGGCACCAGGAGACATGGACGACCACAGAGAGTGGGAACTGAAGCTGAGGAGGACAAGTCTTTTTGAAAGCACATGTGAGAAGTCCCTGAGGTACACCAAAAGCACTTACAGGGGCTGAGGATGTAGCTCGGTGGTACAGCACTTGCCCAGCATGTGTGAGGTCCTGAGTTCCATCCCCAGCACTTCAAGAAATAAGAATACTTGCAGGGGCACTGAGGAGGGGATCTAGGGCATCATCAAAGCAGGTGGAAGTTCAGAAACAAAATTGCTTCATTGAGTTTATTATTACAATGACCCTATTTTTATCTCTATGCTGGTGTCCTGAGGAATGCAGGTTACATTTTAGGAGCCTAACTGGGTTGAAGTATTTTAAGAATATTGTGTTTCTTTCCACGCTTGTTCAACTGCTAAACTACCAGAATGGCGCCTTAAGAAACATATTTACATCTCACAAATTTGAAGGCATTTGAGGCATCATGAAGAAGAAAGTTTTTGAGATTACTTTTCTATTAATACTTAGCCCTTATACAGGTACCTTGTTTGAGCACTGAATGAAAAGGAAATTGGAATGTGATTGTTGCTTCTAGAAGAACATATCAAAAGTTCTGGTGGAGCACTTTTTTGGGGAAAAACATCCAGGAATGGTACGCCAGGCAAAATAATGACTCTCTCAAAGATATCCATGTCCTCATTTCTGGAACCTGTGAATAATGTCATGTTCTAAGGAAAGAGGGAATTAAGCTTATAGATGGAATTATGCTAATATGCTTACCTTAAAATAGGGAGATCATTTTTGACAACCTAGGAAGGTCCAATAAATTCACAAGATTCCTTAAAAGTGGAAGAAATAAGTAGAAAAATCAATGCCAGAGTTATGTAAGAAAGGACTCCACTGGCCATTGCTAACTTTGCAGATGGAAGTGAGCAATAAACCAAGGAATGCAGGAAGCCTCTAGAATCTGGGAAAGGAAGGAAACATGAATTCTTCATAACAGCCTCCAAAAAGGAACAAGGCTCAGTCAACCTATTGATTTTAGCCCAGTAAGACTTGTATCACACTTTGTTACAGAACTGAAAGATAATACATTTGTTTTGTTTTTTTTTTTTGAGCCACCAAGTTTGTGATAGTTTGTTACAAACCCATAGAAAACTAATATAAAGGGCAATTCCATTGACTTGGATTGGTGAATTGGTTTGTTTTTCCTAATATTTATTTTGTAATTTCAAATAGCACTAAATAAGTACATGGAGTCTTTTGATTTTCAAAAATTTACATCTAGTTAGATATACAAATTTCTACATAGGTATAGATAGTTAAAGGATACTACCCAGCTTTGAATGATTTGCCTAAGGTGTGATTGCATCATCTCTCAAGAAACATCAGGAGAGGAATTGTTAGGAGCTAGTCTACAAGTTAGGACATGGAAATACTGAATTCTGAACAAAAAAAAAATAGACTTTTCTTTGAGCTAGAATGGAAGCCCAGAGAAGACTATATGGATCCATTAAGAAATTTGCTTGGTCCCAGATACCTGGGAACAAATCTCTGGGAATCAGACTCATGTTATTTACAATGGTTTTCATTATGTGTCAGTTTGGCTAGGCTAGTGTTTGATTAAATAGCTGGAAACTGTAATCTAGATGTTACTAAAAAGGGAATTTTTAAATAAATTAATCAGTTGACTCTAGGTAAGAGAGATTATCTTGGTTAATCTCAGTTGAACTGATTCAATCTGTTGAAGGTCTCAAAAGCATAAATGACACTTCTGAATCTATACACAAAAGGAATGAAATAAGCATACCAAAGAAATACCTGCATGCCCATATTTATTGCAACACTATTCACAATAGTTTATATGGAATCAGCCTAAGTGCCCATCAGCAGATGAATATATAAAGTATGGTCTATATACACAAAGGAGTATCTTTCAACCATAAAGAATGAAATCCTGTCATTTGCAACAAAATAGATGAAACTGGAGGACACTGTGTTAAATGAAATAAGCTGGAGACCAAAAGACAAGTGTCAGATGTTATCTCCCATATACGCAAGCTAAAAAATGTTGACCTGAATGTAGAATAGTGATTAATAAAGATTGAAAAGGGTAGTAAGGGGGAGGATAGGTAAAGGAAGGTTGTATTTGATCAGTGCATATTATATGCATGTGTGGAAATAGCACACAGAAACCCATTAGTAGGTAATATTAACCAGGCACAGTGTCATACATCTGTACTCCCAACTACTCGGGAGGCTAAGTCAGGAGGACACTGCAAGTTGGATGCCAATATCAGCAACCTAACAAGACTTTTCAAAATATATTTAAAAGGGCTGGGGATATAGCTCATGGGTAGAGCACTTGCCTAGCTTGTGTGAGGTCCTGGGTTCATTTCCCAGAACCGCAAAAACAATGTATAATTAATACATGTTAATAAAAATATTTTAAAAAATTTAAAAGTCAGGGCTGATGTTTCCCTAAGAGACAGAAGTAATTCCATCTGTGGACTTCAACTTTAGCCCATGCCTATTAATCCTAGCATGCCATGATCCATCCTAACTGCCAGCCATATGCACTAGCAGTTGTGAAACCAGGCTTCACAATTGCCAGTTCCATGTAATAATTTATAAGTAGATAGATATAGATATAGACACATAGATATATCTTACTGATTAGGCTTTTCTGGTGAGTCCTAACTGATGTACTCTGAAAGTCAATTGAAATAGGGAATTTTCTAGAATTGAGATGCTAGGGCTACAAGGAAGGATTAGGATTGTGTCTGGAAAACTACAAGTGGTTGCATCACCTTAATTATGGTTGATCACTTAAAGGAAATCAAATGTATGTTTGGGAAAATTGAAAATAGCAGCAATCTACTAGCTTTTTGAATTCTTTTTCAGGGGGTGCCAGGGGTTGAACTCAGGGGCACTCAACCACTGATCCACATCCCCAGCCCAATTTTGTATTTTATTAGAGACAGGATCTCACGGAGTTGCTTAGTACCTTGCCGTTGCTGAGGCTGGCTTTGAACTCACAATCCTCCTGTCTCAGCCTCCTGAGTCACTGGGATTAAAGGTGTGCGCCACTGAACCTGGCGCTTTTTGAATTCTTGAACCACTGAAAGGCAAGAGAAAAGAAAGCTTCATATAATATGTTGTTGTAGATGTTAAAGGAGTAGGTTATGGCAAATGGAAGAGATAAGCACATCAGACTTTCTTAGGAACCTTCCAAAGCAGAATTGTTCTTTGGAAATATAGACAATATCAGGATTCTCAAGTACCACAGAGATTATCACTGTATCAGAATTAGGTTGAGAGAAGGAAGGAAGGGATACAGGATGAGAGGCTTGCAGTAGTGGAGATGGCTAAGCTTCATCCCATGAGCAAAACATTTAGGGCAAACCCAGGGGCCAAGGGAGTTACTTTTGTGCTGCTTACTGAGGTAAGGAAGGTGGACAAATGGGACATATGTAAGCACTGGGTACTACCCAGTAGTAGATACTACCCTGCATTCTATCAGACCATAATGAGATGAAATTGGGAATCAATGATAAAACTAGAAATAAAAAAAACTACTCCAACAACTGGAAGATAAACAACATGCTACTGAATGAACAAGGGGTTGAAGAAGACATCAAGGAGGAGATTAAAAAATTCCTACACGTAAATGAGAACACAGATACATTGTATAGAATCCTCAGGGACACTATGAAGACAGTAGTAAGAGGAAAATTCATTGCACTGAATTTATTCCTTAAAAGAAAAAATAAACCAACAAATAAATGACTTAACATCACACCTCAAAACACTAGAAAAAGAAGAACAGATCAACACTAAGAGCAGTAGAAGACAGGAAATAAAATCAGAGATGAAATTGAGACTAAAGAAATAATTCAAAGAATTGACAAAACTAAAAGTTGGTTCTTTGAAAAAATAAATAAAATTGACAGACCCTTAGCGATGCTAATGAAAATAAGAGAAAAAACTCAAATTACTAATATCCGTTGTGATAAAGAAAATATCACAACAAACACCTCAGATTTACAGAAGATAATTAGAAATTACTTTGAAATATTGTACTCTAATAAAATAGAAAATATTGAAGGCATTGACAGATTTATAGAGTTGTATGAATTACCCAAACTGGAACTGGAGGCTATACACAATTTAAACAGATAAATTTCAAGCGAGGAAATAGGAGAAAACCATTAAAAAGCTACCAACTAGAAAAAGCCCAGGACCTGATTGATTTACAGCTGAGTTCTACAAGACCTTCAAAGAAGAACTAATACCAATGCTCTTCAACTTATTTCAAGAAATAGAAAAGGAGGGAGCTCTTCCAGACTCTTTCTATAAGGCCAATATTACATTAATTCCAAAGCCAGGCAAAGACACAGCCAAAAAAGAAAACTTTAGGCAGGCCAATATTTTTTTTTTTTTTTTTTTTTTTTTTTTTTTTTTTTTTTGGTACCGGGGATTGAACTCAGGGGTACTCGACCACTGGGCCACATCCCAAGCCCTTTTTTGTATTAGAGACAGGGTCTCACTGAGTTGCTAAGTGCCTCACCACTGCTGAGGCTGGCTTTGAACTCGTGATCCTTCTGCCTCAGCCTCCCACGTGCTGGGATTACAGGCATGTGCCACTGTGCCCGGCTCAGGCCAATATCTTTAATGAACATAGATGCAAAAATTCTCAACAAAATTCTGGCAAATCGAATACAAAAACATATCAAAAAGGTAGTGCACCACGATCAAGTGGGGTTTATCCCAGGGATGCAAGGTTGGTTCAACATACAGAAATCAATAAACATAATACATCACATCAATAGACTTAAAGATAAAAACCATATGATCATCTCAATAGATGCAGAAAAAGCATTTGACAGAATACAACACCCCTTTATGTTCAAAACACTAGAAAAACTAGGAATAACAGGAACATATCTCAGCATTATAAAAGCTATTTATGCAAAGCCCCAGGCTAACATTATCTTAAATGAAGAAAAATTGAAAGCATTCCCTCTAAAAACTGCAACAAGACAGGGATGCTCCCTTTCACCATTGTTATTTAACATAGTACTTGAAACTCTGGCCAGAGCAATTAGACAGACGAAAGAAATTAAAGGGATCCAGATAGGAAAAGAAGAGCTCAAATTAGCACTATTTGCTGATGACATGATAATATACCTAGAAGACAAAAAATACTCTACCAGAAAACTTTTACAACTAGTAAATGAATTTGGCAAAGTAGCAGGATACAAAATTAATACCCATAAGTCAAAGGCATTTTTGTACATCAGTGACAAATCCTCTGAAAGGGAAATAATGAAAACAACCCCATTTACAATAGCATCAAAAAAAAAAAAAACTGGGAATCAACTTAACAAAAGAGGTGAAAGACCTCTATAAAGAAAACTATAGAACACTAAAGAAAGAAATTATAGAAGACCTCAGAAGATGGAAAGACCTACCTTGTTCTTGGAGAGGCAGAATTAATATTGTCAAAATGTCCATACTACCAAAAGCATTATACAGATTTAATGCAATTCTAATCAAAACCCCAATGACATTCCTCAAAGAAATAGAAAAAGCAGTCATGAAATTCATCTGGAAAAATAAGAGATCCACAATAGCTAAAGCAATCCTTAGCAAGAAAAGTGAAGCAGATGGCATCACCATACCAGACTTTAAATTATACTATAAAGGAATAGTAACAAAAAAAGCATGGTATTGGCACCAAAACAGACTGGTAAACCAATGGTACAGAATTGAGGACACAGAGACTAATACATATAATTTCAGCTATCTTATATTAGACAAAGGCGCCAAAAATGTACACTGGAGAAAGGATAGCTGTTAGTAAAATGCTGAACATAAGTTAACTTAGCTGGGAACACCGTGTTAGTGAAATAAAAGGGTTTATTGGGGTGCCACGTGGGCAAGGGTAGGGAAAGGAAGGGAAGGGAAGGGGGGGTAGGGAAGGGATGGACGGGAATAGGGACAGGCAGGAACAGAGAGAGGCGTGAACAGAGAGCGATTTCAGTCCGGGGCTGGTTTAAATAGAGTAGGGGTCATAAAACCCCCTTGGAGTGAGTCCTTGCCCTATAGGCTACCAGAGGTCAGGAGGTTAGTGGACAGGGGACACGGCACTTGCTGGTCAGGTTTTCTGGTCATGCTGAGGATCTTGGGAGGTGTAGTTTTTAACAAAGCACCTGGGGAGGTGTGGCCTTCTGCCTGGGAGGCGCAGCCTCCTGCCTGGAATCCAACAATAGCCTCTTCAACAAATGGTGCTGGGAAAACTGGAAATCCATATGCAACAAATTGAAATTAAACCCTTATCTCTCACCATGCACAAAATTCAATTCAAAGTGGATCAAGGACCTACGAATTAGACCAGACACAATACGCCTAATAGAAGAAAAAGTAAGCTCCAATTTCCAACTTGTCGGATTAGGCCCCAAGTTTCTTAATAAGAATCCTGTAGCGCAAGAATTAATATCAAGAATTAATGAATGGGATAGATTCAAACTAAAAAGCTTTCAGCAAAAGAAACAATCAGTGAGGTGAATAGAGAGCCAACTAATTGGGAACGAATATTTAATACATGTACATCTGATAGAGCACTAATTTCTAGAATATATAAAGAACTCAAAAAAACTTAACACCAAAAAAACAAATAACCCAATCAATAAATGGGCTAAGGAATTGAAAAGACACTTCTCAGAAGAAGATACACAATTAATCAACAAATACATGAAAAAATGCTCAACATCGCTAGCAATTAGAGAAATGCAAATCAAAACTACTCTAAGATTTCATTTCAGTCCTGTCAGAATGGCAGCTATTAAGGACACAAACAACAATAAATGTTGGAGAGGATGTGGGGAAAAAGGCACACTCATACATTGCTGGTGGGACTGCAAAATAGTGCAAACACTATGGAAAGCAGTATGGAGATTTCTTGGAAAACTGGGAATGGAACCACCCTATGACCCAGCCATCCCACTCCTGGGTCTATTCCCAAAACACTTAAAAACAGAATATTACAGTGACACAGCCACTTCAATATTTATAGCAGCACAATTCACAATAGGTAGGTTGTGGAACCAACCTAGATGTCCCTCAGTAGATGAGTGGATAAAGAAAATGTGGTATATATACAATGGAATTTTACTCAGCAATAAGAGAGAATAAAATAATGGCATTTGCGGGTAAATGGATGAAGTTGGAGAATATAATGCTAAGTGAAGTTAGTCAATCTCAAAAATCCAAATACCGAATGTTTCCTCTGATATAAGGAGGCTAGTTCACAGTGTTGTTGGATGGGGGTACATAGGAGGATTAGAAGAACACTAGAATGGTCAAAGGAAAGAGAGGGGAAGGGAGGGAGCAAGGGGGGATGGGGAGGGAAAGTGGTTGAAGAAGATGGATATCATTATCCTAAATGCCTGATTGAAGACTTGAATAGTACGAATATACTTTGTATATAAACAGTGTTATGTAGAAAGATGCTCTATATGTGTATTATGAATTGTAATGCATACTACTATTATAAATACAACTTTGAATAATAAAAGAAGTAGGCATTTAATATTATTTTTAAATATATCATGTTATATCCTGAAAAAAAAAAAAAAAAAAAAGAAGCGGCTTCATTATCAGGAGCCTGACACGGCTGCTCTGCACAAAGAGAGGGACAGCAGCAGCAACTCCCCCTTGAAGGTCACCTTTTATAGAGTAGAATCATAGCCATGTTCTAGGGGTGGGTTTAGTCTTGACTGACATAGTAAGCATCCCCTGATCTTGTGGAAGGCAAGTTTGTTTCTTGAGAACAGAGACAGGCAGTTTTCCTATCTCTCAGAGGGGGAACAGGAATATCGGCATGTCCCTTTATCTTCTCAAGGAGAGAATAGGGAAACCAGCATGTCCCCATCTCAGGGGCCAGTAAGTTGTCTCCTATCTCGAAATGAGAGAACAGGGAGAGACTGGCTCGTTTCCAGGCTGGTAGGTTTTATCTCAGGCTCCTTTCTATTTCTTGGTAATAAGAACAGTATTCATAAAGTGGGGGTGGGGGAAAGGAAGATAGCTGCAATTATGCTAACATCCATGATATTCTTTGATCTTCACAAACACAAGATGAGGTGATTATTATCACTACTATTTTACAAATGAGAAAAGATTGTTTATCTGCCCACAATCACAATTTGAGTGAATGGGGAAGATAGAATGGCCTAGATGTGAATCCTAACTCCAAAGTTATGGCTCCCTCATGTCTCAGTTTCACAATCTCTCCCTTCTCTCGCATGCCATCAATTGGCAGAAGTCTACATGGAACATATTTTTTAAAGGAATATAAAAGGGGACTGGGAATATATCTCAGTTGGTAGAGTGCTTGCCTCACATGCATAAGGCCCTGGGTTCAATCTCCAGTACACACACACACGCACAAAGAAATATAAAAGAAAGGCCTGGATGGTGGTGGGAAGTGTGGCATGGCAGGGTGAGATCCTTTATAAACCTGGTCCTTCTTAACAGCAAAGAAAATACTGGAACAAATTGTTAAATTCAACTTTGTAAGAACTATGGAAATTAAACAAAAGCTTTTAGCTAGTTGAGAAGCTTTTATTGTTATAAAAAGTTGCTAAATCTCAGTGAGGACAGCAGGGTTGATAGCTTTTTAAGTTGTACTGTTCCTATTCCTTCTCCCCAGCTTTGTGGGAGCTTTAATGCTCACCAACCTCAAAATCACAGCAACTGTGAAAACCATTGTTCTGGAAAATGAAGCCCCCTTTTAAAAAGTCAAAATATGAAAGGCCCAAATGTCCTTGTATTAATCAATTTGAGGCTTTTGCTTTTCACTTTATAACACTTATATGCAATTAAATTATGAGAGTGTTATTATTATTTGCAGTTCTGAGGATCAAACCCAGGGCCTCATGCATGCTAGGCAAACACTCTACCACTGAGCCACATCCCCAACCCAATAGTCTTTCTTTTAAGATAAATAACATCAATAAAGATAGAACAGGAATAATGACTTCTTGAAAATGCTCTAATGACTAAGGAATGGTAGGTGGAGATTGTACAAAACTGTTAAGAACTATTTCTTAAGATTATATAAAGTATTGGGCTGGGGCTGTAGCTCAATGGCAGAATGCTTGCCTAGCATGTACGAGGCACTGGATTCTATCCTTAGCACTGCATAAAGAAGTAAACAAATGAAGGCATGCTGTCCATTTACAACTATAATTTTTTTAAGTATATAAAGTATTGATGTTCTTCTTACTTGGTGTGCAATCTTTAACATTTCATTTTAGTGAATAAAAAATCATTTTCTAAAAGATTTTACTATTTTTTACTTTTAGTTTGATCTGTGGTTCCTGGTTCTACTTTACCTGTTCTAAGTTCATTTTTTAAAATCAGCTTTGCATTTACAGCTTTGCTGTGACCAAAAATATGTGCCAAGAGCAACTTAGAGATGGGAAAGTTTATTTTGGGCTCAGAGTTTAAATGTCATCAGTCCATAGACAGCTAAGTTCATTGTTCTGGACTCAAAACAAGGCAGAGAATCATGGCAGAAAGGCCCAGCAGAGGAGTGGCTACTTAGCTCATGGTGGGGTCAGGAAGCAGAGAGAGAAAGGAAAGTGCTATAGGGAAAACACACCCTTCTAGGGCATACCCCTAGTGACCCACCTCCTCCATCCACACCCCACCTGCTTACAGTTACCACCCAGTCTGTCCATTCAAACCAGGATGTTCTGATTAGGTTACAGCCCTCACTATCCAATCATTTAACTTCTGAACATCCCTGATTGATACAGGGGCTTTTTGGGGACAGCTTATGTCCAAACCAAAACATTGCACCCCTGACCCATAAAAGTTCATATTCATCTCACAATGTGTTATGCTTTTAGTCCATCTCCAAGAGTCCTCATAGTTTTAACAGTTTCAGCATTGCCCAAAAGTCCAAATTCAAGGTCTCCTGTGAGTCTCAAGGCAAACTTTTAACTGTAAGTCCCTATGAAAAATCAAAGCAAGTTACATATATTCAATATACAATGGCCCATTCCAAAACACAGTAAGAGAGGGATAGAAAGAAGCCAAAGGAAGACCTAAACTTAGAAGGGCAAACATTTTCTGTAGCTCCACCTCCAGAACCTGAGCATATGTTGGTGAGATACAATTTCCAATGGGTTTGAACAGCCTGCCCCTTTGGCCTTACTGGTTACAGTGCACAATGGCTCTCTGCAGCCAGCAGCTTTCCTCAGCAGATGCCCATATCACTGGCATCTTTCCCTGGAGGTTTCCACTGTAACTTTGGGGTCATTCTTACACCTTCACTCAATACCTTCTCAGGGCTGTTTAGAGAGACTCCAAAACTGCTACCCTTTGCCTACACTTTCTAAGCATTCTCTGAAATATTAGTGGAAGCCTCTATGATCTCCTAACTCCAGAATCCTGCATTCCTGAAGAACCAGCTCATTGTCAATGACGCCAAGGTCTGCTGCCAGCTCATGCAGTAGCTGCACTCTTTGGGAGCACAGCTGCAGCCACCTTTGAATGTTTGGGTGGCTGGGTACAATGAAACAACTTCTAGTGTTCCCTGGGCAAGCAGAGTGCTCCTATGATCCTTTTCAAGTGAATATTCCCTTCTACACCATTGAGCCTGCCATGGGTAGGTTTGGTCTTGCAAATTCCCCAGAAGCTCTAGGCCATCTTTTCTTTGTTTTCCATGGGGAAGTACTTTGCATCGTTTAGTGAATACAATCTTTTTTTTAACACATCAAACAATTTATTGCAAATTTTCTTTCTTAAATGTGAAAAAATGTTGTAAACAAAGATTTATTATTATATGTACTACGAAAATATTGGAAAATATTTACACCAATGAGAAATGAGTTAATAATTTATGCTACATACATACAAATACCACACTATTGTGGTAAGTAGTGAGGATCTTTATATAGAAAAGCTGTGGAAACTTTGTGAAACTTTACAGAAAAATCTCCAAAAGCAGAAAATAGTTGAAAAGCAGCAAAAATGTGATACTATAGCTATTAAATATGGATATATGTAAGCTAGACTTGTTGAGTTTGAATACAATCTCTTTAACAAGCACACCTTCCTTGGCTCCAATTTTACATGTGCTTCTTCTCTGGACATAAGTATAAGTTTTCAAAATACTTCAGTTCTGCTTTATGCTTCTAATTCTTATATTAAAGTAGACTTAAAGATGCCAGCTATCTCCATGTCACTGCTTAAATGCTGTGCTGCCTTAAAATTTCCTTCACCAGATTAATTAGTCAATAACTTTTAAATTTAGTCTTGTACAAAAACTGAGGACGTGAGCAAAATGTTCTTTGTAGGGCTGCAGTTGTGGCTCAATGGTAGAGCACTTGCCTAGCATGTGTGAGACACTGGGTTCGATCCTCAGCACCACATAAAAAATGAATAAATAAAATAAAGGTATAAAATTTTTTTGTCAGGTAACATGTATGGCCTCTAGTCCAATTCCCCCAAAGAATCCTCATTTCCCTCTGAAACCTCTTGAACATAGTGTGCATTCTTATAGGGAGTCTGATCATTTGAGTTCTCACCAGCATTGCCGATTAAGGTCTATTCACATTTTAAAGTTTCTGCAGATTGCATGTCCAAACTTTTCCAAATTCCTCTCACAAATCATTTCCACAGGCTTCCAAACTACATGGTCAGGCTAATCACATCAAGGACCATGCTCTTGGTACCAATCTCTGTTTTAGTCAGGTTTGCATCACTGTGACAAAAATGCCTAAGAATACTTAAAAGACAGAAGGTCTATTTGGCTCACAGTTTCAGAGGCCTCAGTCCAGAGATGACTGTGTCCATTGCTCTGGGCCTAAGGTGAGGCAGAGTGTCATGGCCAAAGCACATGGTGGAGGAAAACTGCTCACACAGGAAGCAAGCAGGGTGAAGGGGCCACAGGGAAGAATTACCCTTCTAAGACATTTTGTTTAGCTACTGGGGATTGAACCCAGGGGCATTTTACCACTGAGATACATCCCTAGCCTATTTATTTTTTATTTTGAGACAGAGTTTCAGAGTTGCTAAAGCTGGCCTTGAATTTGCAATCCTCTTGCCTCAGCCTCTTGAGTCACTGGGATTACAGGCATGTGCCACCGTACCCAGCTTGACCAGAACTTAAATGCCTGTTCTCAAATAAATGTTACCATTCCAAACATAGGGCTTTTAGACAAATCTTCTGTTTTAGTCAGCTTTTGTGTCACTGTGAACAAAACATCCAACAAGAACAATTTAGCGGAGGAAAAGCTTATTTGGGGCTCACAGTTTCAGAGGTCTCTGTCCTAGTTGACCAACTCCATTGCTCCGGGCTCAAGGTGAGACAGTGAATCATGGGGGAAGGACCAAGTAGAGGAAAGTCACTCTCTTTATGGCAGCCAGGAAGGAGGGGGAGGGGGAGTGGGTGGGGTGAGGGAGAAAGAGACAGGCCACAGGGAAGATGAACTGTTCTGGGGAATATCCCCAGTGACCCATCTCCTCCAGCCATGCCCCACCTTCCAGCAATTACCACCCAGTCAATCCATTCAAATTAGGATGGACTGACTACGTTATAACTCTCACAATCCAATCATTTCATCTCTGAACATCCTTAATATAAAATAGGAGCTTTAGGGGGACACCTCATATTCAAAGCATAATATTCTTCAACCATAAATTCTCTTACCATGATGCTTTTCAGGGACTCAACTGTACCAAGTGGAGAGACTACAGAGTAGGGCTTTGTTTAGCAAGCTTGCTCTGCTACTCTCAGCAAAATAACTGTAAATTAATCCAGCTATACTCTTAAAAGCTAAATAGAAGCCATCATAAATAGCTTTTTGTTCCCAAATAGCTAAACATGAAGCTTGAAATTCTGACTGTAAAAAATACATCATGTGCCCCCGAGTATATTAGCAGGAAGACTTTAGGCAGTGCCTACTGTAACATTCTCACAGTTACTCAGGAAGCCCAGAAATTATGAATGAACCTAGGAATAAACCTGCCATGGAAAAAAAATCCCCCATCTCCCACGCCAGATGTCACAATTACCCATGGTTTGTTCAAGATGAGGAAGTAACCTGCAGCATCAAATTGGCCCCCAAATTACTGAAAAGTATTTAAGGCCAAGAAGTAACCACTGTGACCAAATCCCCCAAAATCATCAGTTGACCATGGCTAGAACTCAGATAGTTTCTGAAGGCCCTGAATTTGTAGGTCTAATTTTGTGGGAATGTGAATTTGGGAGTGTCCATTGCTTTCATCAGTTTCTTAAGGTAGCCTGTGGCCAAAATTAATGTAAGATCCACTGATCTAAGGGTTGCCAAGATTGAGACCAGGAAGTAACGGACTGGTAAAAGATACTTCTTTACCTTCACCTCTGGATTCTTCAAGGACAGCTGGAATCTGGACTCATCCCTTGAACTACAGTTTCTTTGTGTTCCCATACCCAGGAAGAGAATGAAAGTAGCAAGGGGCAAGCTGAGGGAAGAAAGACAGGACAAAACAGAAAGGTGTTTCCAAGTTCCTGACCTTCAGGGAGGAGGAGGATCTGTCCTAGTTTTGAGAGGAACTGTAGTCATGCCAGGCACGTAGTGCATGCCTGTAATTCTAGCAGCTCAGGAAGCTGAGGGAGGAGGATTCCAAGTTCAAAGCCAGCCTCAGCAATGTAGCAAGGCCCTAAGCAACTCAGTGAGACCATGTCTCAAAAAAATATAAAGGGCAGGGGATGTGGCTCGGTGGTTAAGTGTCCCTGGGTTCAACACCCAATACCACTGAGATAGTGAGAGTGATATTGTGTGTGTGTGTGTGTGAGGCGGGGGGGAGAGGGGGAGGGGGGGAGAGAGGGAGAGACTGATTCTTAATGAAGACATGGAGTATAGAGAAGGAAGCTGAATGTTTCTGGATTTAAGGACCAGGTAATGAGCAACTGTCATGTTAGGGCCACCATAGATTTGGTTTCTATTTGGATTCAGGGAAATTGTCACTGAAGCCCAGTCAAGTAAGGACAAGAAATAATCTACCGAGCCTAAAGTAGAATAGGCTGGAACAAAGCAGCCTCAGAATATATAGGAGAACTGAGTGGCATCATGAATCCCAAAATCTTGGTTTTAGTCTCAGCTCCTTGGGTAGCTATGTGTACTTGTGAAAAACCCTTAACCTTTTAGGATCTCATTCCTTCTTTGTAGACTATGAGGTTCAACTAATGAGAAGCGTAAGGATCTAGCATTTAGAATTTCAGGTCTCAAGCTTGTGTTTATTTTTCCAAAACTCAGAAAATCCTGCTTTAGGAGCACATTTTAGACACATACAGTGCCATTTATTTTATTTTAATTGAGAAATAAAAATTGTATATATTTATGGTGTGTGCATTATGTTATGATATATGTATACATTGTGAAATTACTAAATTGAGCTAACAAACATACTTTATGCATTACCATACAAACTTATTGTGTGTGTGTGTGCGTTTATGTGTGTACAGGACACAATGACTACTCAGCAATTTCTAAGTATAAAACACAATGTTATTAATTGGGATTCTGAAATGCCTCACACTGTAGTGCAGTAGATTTAAATAACTTGGTTGCTATGTCAGGGTATTCAGATTTGAATGAAATGCTAGCGTGGAAAGAGATGAAGTAGAATGATGATCAGGGTTGTAGCCAGGAAAACAAGAACAAAATGTATTAGAGGAGAACAAAATGTAATAAACCCTCTAGTGGAAGCAACAGAATTGATTAGAGGGAAACCGGGAGATGATCCACTTTGAGGTATAGCCTTATAGCATGGATCAAAAAGCTTTAGGGGGGAGGGATATAGTGTTGTAGAGCACTTTCCCAGCACACACAAGGCCCAGGGTTCCATTTGTAGACACACACACACACACACACACACACACACACACACACACACACTTTTAAGGAAGATCCTTATTAGTCAATCTATATAGAAGATCACCACAGAGAATCACCTATACCTTCAAATCTGAAAGATACATTGTGGGGCATTAAACTGCAGAAGTATTTAATAAAATATATAGGAATAATCTATATCACTGGTAAGAATGTCAATAGGTCTAATCCATTTGGGAAGCAGTTTTCAAATATTTATTAAGACTCATAAGCTGGGTGCAATGGCACATGCTTGTAATCCCAGTGACTCAGGAGGCTGAGGCAGGAGGATTATAAATTCAAAGCCAGGCTCAGCAACTTAGGAAGACCCTGTCTTAAATAAATAAATAAATAAATAAATAAATAAATAAATAAATAAACAAATGGCTAGGGATGTCTCTCAGTGGTAAAATCTTCCTGGGTTTAATCCCTGGTACCCCCCTTCAAGAAAAAAAAAAAGACCCATGAAATAGTTTGTACCATCTGACCTAGACATTCTCAGTTCATGGAGTGAGTTTCAGAGTAGTGTCCTTTCTGCTGCCCATGGTCCATGGCTTCTGCTCTTGGGGAGGATCTGCCTTGTCAATTTTCTTCATGGCCATATCTGTGGAGGACACCAGAAAATAGAGCCCTTTTGGGTCTAGCAGTTCACTTCTTGGCAGTAAGCAAAGTCTAAGGTTGGGGAAGAACTCACAGATCTTCACTGCCAAGATTAGAAATTCCTCTAGCAGGACAATTCCTTTATTAGCTTAGAGGACTAGAGATCACATTGCTTCTGGTCAAATCTATAGATCGATAATTACAGTAAAGTGTTACCAAAAATTAGATTTAAAATTAGGTGGGTCTGTCTTTTAGCATTAGTATTTGTTGCTAAGACCATTCTCCTGGCCCTGGGATTAATGGCCTCCTTGGTTTCTGCTTCAGAATAATTCAAAATGATGGCCTGGGATGGAGAGATGCCATAGGGATAACTGGTATATTTCTCTGGTGCTCAAGAGATATTGGGGGGCTGAGGTTGTGGCTCAGTGGTAGAGTGCTCGCCTAGCACATGTGAGGCCCTGGGTTCGATCCTCAGCACCACATAAAAATAAATAAAATAAAGGTATTGTGTCCAACTACAACTAAAAAATAAGTATTTTTTAAAAAGAGATGTTGGGAGGTTTGGGTTCTGGCTCATCTTAGATCCCCAACTTCACTGGCCTTACTTTCACCTTGGGGCAGGTACTTGGAATTTGCCACCCTTGCACAGTTGTCTGACTCAGCCATCTTTGAGTGTGGGCTGCAGTGCCTCTATTTGTAGAGGCTGTGTTTCTATTTTCCCCCTCTTTAAGATGTGTCAGCTTCACCAATACTTGTGTCTTTTTTATAAAATCTTTCTGAATGCTACAAGGAATAAGCAAAGCAACACCTCTATCTCAATTCTCTACAAAATTATGTAAGGCCCTAGCTTTATAGGCACACAGTTTATTTAAAAACACTTTACAAGCTACTTTGAAGCCATACAACTAGATTTTCCCATATCCCAACTCAAGTGGATATCACTGATATCCACTCAACCTTGTCTTATGCTCTTATTTAAATGGGAATGATGAGCTTTCCAAAATTGCTGATGAGCTAGGTGAGGTGGCACATACCTGTAATCCCAGTGACTCCAGAGGCTGAGGCAGGATGATTGCAAGTTTGATACTAGCTTTAGCAACTTAGTGAGGTCCTAAGCAATTTAGAAAGACTCTGTTTCTAAATAAAATAAAAAGGACTGGGGGTGTTGCTCAGTGGTTAGCCACCCCTGGGTCCAATCTCTGGTACCAAAAAAAAAATGCTGATGAGAAACATTAAGGGGTGAGCAAGTGATTGAAAACAAAGGAAAAGGGAGGGGGCGGTGAGGATATAGCTCAGTTGGTAGAGTGCTTGCCTCACATGCACAAAGCCCTGCCTTCAATCCCCAGCAACAAAAACAAAACAAAACAAAAACAGAGGGAAGGGAGGAGAATAAAAGAAAGGGGTCAGGAAAGGATTCATTCAGTCAGGCAACAAACATTCAAGGAGAGAATGCCACGTTCCTCACACTGAAATGCAGTAGCAATCAAAACTCAAGAGTCCAGGTAGAAAAAGTAGGCTCAGAAGGAGTAAATGTTCTTCCTCTGTGACAGGAAGGAGGGAGGCATGGATGCCTGCTCATGTGGGTGGTATTTTAATGGCATGAAGTCCAAAAGATAAGGGACTTCCTGCCTGAAAATGTCCATTTTCCCTACAGAGTAGGAAGCAACTTTTTTAAAAATTCAAAAATGTTTTACTATGACTGAGGGTTAAGAAAACTGGAAAAGATTTCAAATAGTTCTTGTGGAGCCTAAGAGAATGTGATGGCTAACTTTATGTGTCAGTGGGTCTCAGCTCTTCCCAGAGTCCCCAGCCTGAAGAATTTTAAATTACCAGTGCCCATAATCTCTTGAGCTGATTCCTTAAATTTTTTTTCCCTCTGCACCACCAACATTCTTTCTCTCCACACACACCCTATTGGTTCTGCTTCTCTGGAGGACCCTGGTCAACATCAAAGAATAGGTTGGGGTCAGAGATTATGAGTTTGTAATGTCTAACACCTATCAACATGGTGGCAGGATTTCTTCTTGTAGCACTCAGCAGTTCTAGAGTAAGAAGACAGGTACAGTTGGATTGATACAGGATTGGATTATTCTATGAAGTGGAATAGAAGTATAAATCTAAGGGGGATGGGGTTGTTAAATGCTGCACCACAGGTCTAGTCCAGATTGGGAAGGAATTAAAGACAGAACAGGATTAATTGACTAGGATAACATAGAAGGGTTAGGGAACTACAGTCCACTAAAGCCAAAATGTCAAAGCAAAACAAAAAACAGGTATGTTATATATTGGATTGTGCACATGTCCAAAATGTGTATGTTAAAGCCCTAATGCTTAGGATCTCAGAATGTGACATTACTTGGAAATAGAGTCTTTACATAGGTAGTTCAGTTAAAACAAGGTCATTATTATGAGCTCTAACCAATATGCCTTTATATGTCCTTATATAAAAAAAGAAAAATGTGGACACAGACACACACAAAATAAAAACAATGTGAAGACACACAGGGAAAATGCCAAGTGAAGACAAGATTGTATTAAGCACCAAAAGCTAGAAGAGAGACGTGGATTTGCTTAGAAGTGTCAGAGGGAGTACAACTCTGCTACAATTTAGTTTCAGAATTCTAGCCAACAGAATGGTGAGACAATAAATTTCTGCTGTTTTAAGACACCCAGTTTGGACTGGGGTTGTGGCTCAGTGGCAGAGCACTTGCCTTGCATGTGTGAGGCACTGGGTTTGATCCTCAGCACCACATAAAAATAAATAAATAAAATAAATATTGTATCCATATACAACTAAAATATTTTTAAAAGACACCCAATTTGTGGTTCTTTGTTATAGGTGCCATAGAAAATGAATTCAAGATATATGGAGAATAACAGATACAAAGAGCCTGAAGGATAAGAGTTAATGAGAGTGTAGACTCTGAGTCTGGGCTCCTAACACAGTTAAGAAACTTGGGGGATATACAGAATAAGCATTTCCCTTGGAGTTTCTGAAAAGTCCAGATTTGTAGAGGGTGATGTAAGTAACTAAGAAGTTTCCTTGAAGCTAATGGACCTTTTCTCCCCAAATTTTGCCATTGGTCCTGCAGTACTCCAAAGCAAACCATAGGTTCAGAATATAGGACATCCTCAAGGAAACCATTTTGAGATTAAATGAGCACTGTATTACTGTCACTAAACATTGCTACAAGGCCATTTTTGTGAACCCACAATGGCAAACAGACTTGTGGTTCACCATAGGGTGACTTCCTTTGGCTGTCTCTAGGCAACAAATCAAGATGGATCCATCTGTAGCTAATTACATGCTCTCTAGAAAAAGACACTCTCAGGGGCTGGGGTTGTGGCTCAGTGGTACAGTGCTTGCCTACCATGTGTGAGGCACTGGGTTTGATTCCCAGGACCACATATAAATAAATTAAATAATATAATAAAGGTCCATTGACAATTAAAAATATTTTTTAAAAAGACACTGTTTAGGAAGCGAACCTAGAAGTCCTGCACAATACCACGTCTACCACAGAAATCTTTTTACTTTGCTGAAAACCATTTTAACCTGGTAGGAGCCCTTCAAAACAAAGGCCAAAACTTCATGCCACACATTGGGTTATAAATGTAGTTCAAACACTCATTGTGAGTAATGTCTAGTTTTATTATGTTAGAGTGGCAGGTAACCCCTTTTGATGACCTACTTTCAGTCTAAATGGAAAGTATCAACTAAAACCTTCATGTCACTCTTTCAAAATCAACATATTAAAGGAAAATATTGCTTCAAGTTTATTTATAATTAATATTTTAATTAGACATTGACTACAAAGATAAATAGGACACAGTTCCTGCCCTAAGGGAATGTTGTACAATCTACTCAGGAAGATAGTGCATGTATGGAAAAACAATGCATTGTATCATAGGGATCATCTAATTTAATCATCCTAACAATTCTATGAGAAAGTAATACCTACGGCCATGAGAAAACCAAGACAGAAGTTAAATAAATGGCCTATGACTACATTGCTACCAAACAGTACAGTCAGTATTCAAGTCCAAGTAGTCTGGTTCCAGAGAGCACAATCTTTTTTTATTTGTTTGTTTGTTTTGTATAGGGATTGAATCCAGGGATGTTTAATCACTGAGCCACATCCCCAGCCCTTTCTTAAATTTTGAGGCAGGGTCTCACTAAATTGCTGAGGTTGACCTTGAATTTGTAATCTTCCTCAGCCTCCTGGGCTGCTGAGATTACAGGTGTGTGCCACCATGCCCAGCTCTAGAGGTCACAATCTTAAGAATACAATAGAGTACAAATGTATTACTCTGAACAGCAACTTTCCAAATGTTCTAACTCTTGAAGTATGGCTAGAAGAGGAACATTTTAGAGAGAAATGTTTGGACATAATTTCACAACAGGTCTATAGTAGCTGTATAATATGGATAGCTTTTTCCAAGTACACTAGGTTATTATAGTTCAGCCAGTACCAATCAATTTTTATAAAAATCCCCAAACTCTGTTAAGCATAATGAAAGCTCTCTCTCATCGATACTTCAGGGGAGACTCTCTGTCTCTCTGGTTTTTGTCTTAATCTATCTCCACCATCATCTTCTGACTCCTCTGTTATGTTCTTCCATCAGGCCTAACTATATCAGGTGGAGTCCAGAGAGCTATGGAAACCCAGAGGAGATCCATGTCACCTAGACTTGGGAGACCAGAGTAGGATTCAAGAAGAGATGTCATAATCCTAAGTCACAAATTAATGATAGTGATTCACATCCTTTATTCAGAAAATCTATAATTCCTCTATTGCTAGATTGCATAGTTTAACTTTTCTAAATTGGGTTAGCTAATTCAATTCATCCACTCTTCTTTGAGAGAGAGAGAGAGAGAGAGAGAGAGAGAGAGAGAGAGAGAGAGAGAGAACATGTGCATGTGTGTATTAGGCAACCATTTGGCTCAGAATATTTGGTAGAGGTGACAGACAACTTATAGGCAATCATCTTGCAGCATGAGAAGGGGTGTGATGAATGAGGTCCAGGGAGCTATGGGAACCTAGAGGAGAGGCACGTCACCCAGACTTGGGAGACCAGGGTAGGATTCAAGAAGTGGTGTCATAATCCTAAGACATAAAAGATGAGTAAGAATTAGCCAGGCAAAGAGTTGGAGAAGGGAAGTGACATTTCCAGCAGAAAGAGCTGTATCGACAAAGGCCTGGAGAGTGACCCTGACTGGTTCATAGACCTGTCAGTCATCTGGCCTGGCTGAAATATTGAAAGGGAGAGGATGGGTGAAATTTTTATGAGAGTGAACAAGAAGAAGCATTTAGTTCTGCTCATTAGAAGGACTATGCCAAAGAAAGTAACAGACAGTGAGAGTGTGATATGTTTCAGACATCTTTGCATTGTGTGTGCACCTAGCTCTCTCCAGGCCACATGACAAGTGCTCAGAAATTGCTTCTTGGTTTGCCATTCTGTCCCTTTACCTGCTAGGTCACTTAATAGATTAATTTTGGTCAAGGTGACAATCTGCCACAAATCTCTGACTACAATAAAATTTCTTGTTCTCAAATATCTATTGTGGATTTAGTTCGTAAGAGCCTTAATGAGGAGGTAGCTAAGATGGCGGCTGGCTGAGAGCAAAAGAGGAGGCGTTTAATTGTTTTCTCCTGACCTTATTGTAATCAACTAAGAATCTTTCTGTGCCTGTGAACACTGTGTGATGCACCTGTAAGTTGAGCTTGTGACACGTGTATACTTGTTAAAGTGAAGAGTATTTAAGCAGGTAGGGTTGGAGTTGTGAGGGGGGTTGTTGGAGTTGGAGTTGGAGAGAGAAGTCAGCAGAGAAGCAAGAATAAAGAACCTACTCATTCCCAGTCTGCCTCCAAATTCTTTCCTGCAGTATTGTTGCTACAGACGGTAGCAGCTGCAGGCGGCAACAAGTGGTGGCCGTATGGGGAGTTCGGAATCAGCATGGTAAGAAAACTGAGAAAAAATTTTTGAAAATGGGCTCAAAATTGACAAAAATCTGAGCTGCTAAAGCTATTCAAGATTTATTAGAGATAGCTGAAGGATATGTGCTCTCATTTGAACCTGGGACTCAGGATGTTACTACCAGTGAGAGTAGTAGTAGGGAAGAATCAAGTAAAAGTGATTATGAAAGCATAGCCTCCGCTGAGTCAGTTAGTACCAGTAAGGATAGTAGCAAAAGGAAATTAAGGAGGACCAAGATAAGGGACCGTCAAGTGGAGGAACCACTTGTGCCCTCTGCTCCCCCATGGGTTGAATCAATTACAGAAACTATGAACGGTCTTTCTAAGCACTTGTGTGCCCTTGAAGCAGAGATTAACGGTCTTTCTGAGCACTTGCGTGCCCTCGAGTGTCAAAACTCGCAGGGACATTGGGATCTGCCAGTATTTGAAAATGAAAACGAGCAAAGGTATCATCAACCTTTAGATTTCAAAACTATAAAAAATTTTAAAGAAGCAACAATGACATATGGACCCCAAGCTCCTTTTACCATAAGTATGCTTGGAGCCCTTAATACCTTGAATTTAACTCCTTCAGATTGGAAAGGCTTATGTAAGGCAGTATTGAGCGGGGGACAATACTTACTTTGGAGGTCTCAATTCTAAGAGTTCTGTGTTGAAACAGCTAGAAGAAATGCAACTGCAGGATTTCCAGACTGTAACGTAGACATGTTAACTGGAGAAGGGCAATTTGCTGATTTACAGGTTCAGATTCAGTATGATCCTGGAGTTTATGCTCAAATATACACCGCAGCTGTTAGGGCATGGAAAACTTTACAAGGAACTGGTGACTTACAGGGTAGCTTGTCTAAAGTAATCCAGGGACCTAATGAACCATATGCTGACTTTGCTGATCGACTTTTGAGAACTGCAGGTAGAGTGTTTGGAGACGTTGATCAAGCCATGCAATTAGTAGTTCAGCTGGCATATGAAAATGCCAACAAATATTGTCAAGATGCTATCAGATCTTGGAAATTTAAAAGGGACCTTTCTGTATATATAAGACTATGCAAAGACATAAATGACGCCTTTGTTACAGGAAATGTAATCGCAGCAGCCATGAGAGGTGCTTCTCCTCAAAATTTTACAAGAAGGGCTCAACCTAAAAATTATTATAGTCAATCAGGTTATTCTAGAAAACAATATCCCCAAAGAAGGCAAGAGACAATAGAAATAAGACCAAGCTCGTATCGTGCCCCAGGCCGCTGCCCCAGGTGTAAAAAAGGAAACCATTGGGCTAATAAATGCAGATCCAAAACTGATGTTTATGGTAACATTTTGTCTGGCAATTCGAAAAATGGGGCACAGGGCCCAATGCCCTGGGGCCCACAAATGTATGAGGCATTGGAGGAGGAGTATCCTCAAACATCCATCCAGCTGATTCCTCGACACAATCCCTCTTACCCATTGACTCCCTTGTCAGAGGAACAAGAGGATGTGCAGGATTAGACCTCTGTTCCACCGCCCAAATATTGCTAACACCTGAAATGGGCATTCAACTGATTCCCACAGGAGTCAGGAGACCTCTTCCCTTAGGGACTGTAGGACTTATCCTCAGAAGAAGTTCTAAAAGCTTATCAGGTTTTCAAGTGACTCCAGGTATAATAGACTCAGACTACCAAAGAGAAATTAAGATTATGCTTAGCTCACCTTGAGGCATTAGCTCTGTTAACTAAGGTGATAGAATTGCTCAGCTGCTTCGCCTTCCCAGTTTACATGACTCATTTAAGAGTATGCCTCAAAATAGGAAGAATAGGGGATTTGGTTCCACTGGCTCAGGACCTATGGCTTGCTGGGTTCAGGATTGTTCACAGAGGACTATGTGCAAAATAAAAATTCAAGGAATAGAGATGGAGGGATTGATTGACACTGGGGATGACTCTTCCATTATCAACGTACGACAATGGCCCAAACACTGGCTTCTGCAGAAGGCTGCAAATAGTTTGAGAGGCTTGGGATATTCTAATAGCCCAGAACAAAGTGCAACAGTTTTAAAATGGGAGGATGATGAAGGGCATCAAGGAACATTTCAGCCTTATGTTTTGTCCAGCTTGCCAGTTACCTTATGGGGAAGAGATGTTTTACAACAAATGGGAGTACATCTCACAACCAAGCCCATAGGTGTTACAAAAGGAAATCATCACCGAAAAGGTAAAGGATATTTTTTTTAGGGGCCACTGAGAAAACAATTTTGAAAATACCATGGCTTTCTGATAAGCCAGTTTGGGTCCCTCAGTGGACCCTATCTAGAGAGAAATTACAAGCGGCCCACCTACTAATCCAAGAACAACTAGAAGCAGGACATATAGAACCTTCCACCTCTCCCTGGAATTCACCCATATTCGTGATTAGGAAAAAATCTGGAAAATGGTGATTGTTACATGATCTTAGAGAAATCAATAAAACCATGCAAATTATGGGCCCTACCCAACCTGGACTTCCTAATCCTGTAGCTATTCCTAAAAATTTCCATCTTATAACTCTTGATATAAAGGATTGTTTTTTTTCTATTACTTTACATCATCTGGATGCCCCCAGGTTTGCTTTTTCAGTTCCTTCTATTAATAATAATGGACCTGATCAAAGATTTCAGTGAAAAGTTTTACCCCAGGGTATGGCTAATAGCCCCACTATGTGTCAAATCTATGTAGATAAAGTTATTCAGCCTATCAAGAAAAAATACCCAGAGCTTATGTGCCTCCATTATATGGATGATGTTTTGCTTGCTCATCCTAATCAAGAAGTCTTATTCACCATATTTAGCGATATATCAGAAAACTTGAAACGATATGGACTAAACATTGCTGAAGAAAAGGTTCAAACTAGATCTCCAATATTATATCTAGGATTCCAAATTATGGATACTTTTATTAGGCCTCAAAAATCTTAATAAATTAGGAATATCTAGCTATTCTTAATGATTTTCAAAAATTGCTGGGAGACTTAATTGGCTTCGCCCTACACTAAGCTTCACTACTGGCCAATTAAAACCTTATTTGATATCCTTCGCGGGAACCCTGATCCATCTTCACCATGAACATTTACTACTGATGCTAGGGAAGCTTTAAAGTTGGTAGAAAAGGCCATTGAAGGATCCCATTGTGATAGAATTGATTTTGCTCGACCGCTAATATTGATTATTATTTCTTCACAATATACACCCACAGGAGTATTTTGGCAACAGGGGCCTTTATTATGGATACATTCGCCCATCTCTCCTAAAAGTACAATGGTGGCTAAACTTATTCTTCAAGGACTCAAGACTTCTACTAAAATATTTGGCATTCACCCCGCTACTATTATTACTCCCTATTCATCATAACAGGTTGAATATTTATGCTTCAATGATAATGATTGGGCTATAGCTAGATGCTCTACTTCTGCAAATTTTGATAACCATCTTCCTAAGTCTCCTATACTATCTTTTTGTATCAATCTTCCCATTATATTTCCACAGATAATAAAAAATCAACCTATTCCTAATGTATTAAATGTATTTACAGATGGGTCCTCTAATGGTACTGCTGCAGTAGTCACTCAAAAAGAAAATATGATTCATATTACTGCCCATAAATCAGCTCAATTAGTTGAGCTAGAAGCTATTATTATAGCTCTTGAAAGTTTTAAAGAATAGACCATAAATATTTTTTCAGACAGCCACTATATTGTACATGCTGTCCCTAAATTGGAGCTAGCAGGTCCAATAGCACCACATACTCCAACCTTTAAATTGTTTTTTCAAATTCAAAACCTTCTACGGGAACGTAAAGAACCTTTGTTTATTGGACATATCAGAGCTCATACTAATTTGCCTGGTCCTCTCCATGAAGGTAATCAAAAGGCCGATGCCCTCACTCAAACAATCTTTATATTTTCAGCAGTCCAACAAGCTACCTTGTTCCATTCTCAATTTCATGTTAATAGTACTACTTTACAACAAAGTTTCAAAATAACTAAAGATCAAGCTCGAACAATTGTGAAGGATTGTCAATCTTGTGTGACACATTTGCCCAATCCACATTATGGGGTTAACCCAAGAGGATTAATGCCCAATCATTTGTGGCAGATGGATGTCACTCATGAGACAAGTTTTGGAAAATTGTGATTTATTCATGTGACCATAGATACATGCTCAGGCATGATTTTTGCTTCCTTACATGCTGGAGAAAAAGTTAAAGATGTTACATCTCATTGTTTACTAGCTTTTGCTGCACTGGGCATTCCCAAAATGCTTAAAACAGACAATGGCCCTGCATATACATCCTCATCTTTCAAACAGTTTTGCTCCAAATTCAGTATACTTCATAAGACTGGTATCCCATATAATCCTCAAGGCCAAGGTATAATTGAACAAGCTAATCACACACTCAAACTTATGCTTTTGAAACAAAAAGAAGGAAATTGGACAAATCCTAAAGATAGATTAGCTGTTGCCCTTTTTACTTTAAATTTTTTAACTTTGGATTCCAAAGGATATTCGGCTGGAGACAGACACTGGAATCCACACCAACAACATAAACCTTTGGTTTACTGGAAGGATGTTCTTTCAGGTACATGGAAAGGTCAAGACCCAGTATTAATTTGGGGGAGAGGATCTGTTTGTGTTTTTCCACAGCATGAATCCTCGCCGGTGTGGATACCATCAAGATTAATAAAACAGGTACCAAATCAAAAGGGCCGAGATGAAGTTGTTGCAGAATCAAGATTAATAAAACAAGTGCCAAATCAAAAGGGCCAAGATGAAGTAGTTGTGGAATGATTCCCTTAAAAGAGGTATCAATCCGCGCACCTGCGCAAGATTGTCTCTTTTCCGACAAAGGTACCTCATCTTTGCCTTTTCAGCTAAGAAATTTTTAAGCTGTGCGCTTTTTCCTTCAATAAATTCACAACTTAAGTCTCATTCCTCCCGGCTGGAACAAGAGGATCTCTCTTTAGTGTGCACACAATTGTGTTTTTCTTTTTATATATATGTCTTTATGTCTGTGCACTTGTCTAGATTTCATGTAAATGCGACGTCACAAATATATGTCTTTATGTCTGTGCGTCTGTCCAGATTTCATGTTAATGTGACGTCACAAATAACAAAAACTGAGCGCTCATGAAAATCATTCCCCCCCAAAAAAAAAATCCAAATAAATTTAATTCATTTAAGTTAAATATATTCAAATTGGGTAAACAATTAAAAAATGAAGGTACCTTCAAACTTAATTTATAAGTATCTCTAGGACTTCTCTTCAGCAAGGAATATGACTAATACTGTATAGCCTGATATTTTGGTATTTGACTTGGGATTGTTTATTTGTAATAAACTTTATTTGTTAAACAGCTGATTAATTTAAATTGTTTCAACAGGTATATTCATGGAAGGTTGCTGTGTATGCAGAGGCTCAAAAGTTCCAGCTAACAAATTATTTTTCTAAAATACACTTAGCTTTTCTTTAATCTATTTTAAATGTAATATTTTGTCAGCTAAATGCCCTCAGTCTTTCTTTAATCCATTCTGAATGTGATATTTTGCCAGCTAATGTTAGTGGGAGCTCAAGCAGCAATGTGTGTGAGCAGAGATCAACTTCAGATACCTGAAGATCTAATAATTCTATTTTTTGCACTCCTACAACTCACTTCCTGACTCAGTACTGGAATGGCACTGCCTTTCCTCTAATGATTGTTGCTTCAGTTTCTAGGTACATCCCTATGCCAGTCTTAGCGGGCCCTTAATATTTGCCGGTGGCATTGTCTAGACATAAAAAAGACGGCTGCTGCTGCTACAGCTGCAGGGATCACAATCGCTACAAGCATCCCTGCTGCTCAAGCATCAAACAACCCCACCAGCAGTGTGGCCTCTGCTCTGCATGCACAAGGCCTCCTAGATTAACGTGTTAGCAAGTGGATGTTTGGGACATTGTACGGGACAATGCCTTGCGGGTACCCCTTTTCTTAACCTTGATAGGGCAGCTGATTTGTCTAGAGAACTCAGTGTGTTACTTTATGGAACTTAGGGCACCTGATTTGTCTAAAAGAACTTACTACGCTATTTAATGGAACTTGGCTCGTCAGCAACAAGCTTGCCGCCTTAGAACCAGAGCATCTCCTCATGATCAGACGGCTGGTAGTCAATAACGGGAAAGTCTCATGTGGCCGACATATCAACCTAAGACAGGAGTCAAGGGCACAGCCTTGATTATCTGATGACGGGTAAGAATGTTGTTTGCACATGTAGATGCCTAAAATAGACACAGTCGATCCTGATGTAGTAAGGGCTCGATTGGACGGCTGGTAGTCAATGACGGGAAAGTCTCATGTGGCCGACATATCAACCTAAGACAGGAGTCAAGGGCACAGACTTGATTATCCCATGACGGGTAAGAATGCCGGTTGCACATGTGGATGCCTAAGACAGGCACAGTCGATCCTGATGTGGTGAGGGTTGTCACCCATCTATTTATCCCACTTTTAAAACAAAAGGGGGGAAATGTAAGAGCCTTAATGAGGAGGTAGCTAAGATGGCGGCTGGCTGGGAGCAAAAGAGGAGGCGTTTAATTGTTTTCTCCTGACCTTATTGTAATCTACTAAGAATCTTTCTGTGCCAGTGAACACTGTGTGATGCACCCATAAGTTGAGCTTGTGACACGTGTATACTTGTTAAGGTGAAGAGTACTTAAGCAGGTAGGGTTGGAGTTGTGAGGGGGGTTGTTGTTGGAGTTAGAGTTGGAGAGAGAAGTCAGCAGAGAAGCAAGAATAAAGAACCTACTCATTCCCAGTCTGCCTCCGAATTCTTTCCTGTGGTATCGTTGCTGCAGGCGGCAGCAGCTGCAGGCAGCAACACTAGTTGACTCTTTGGGGTGGCTTTTTCCCATGTGGTGACTCAGTGATACCTGATGCTTTGATTTCATGGCATCTGCATCTCCATACGTGTTTCTACAATCACTGTGGAAGGGGGAAGAGAGACCAGAGCATCTCACTCAGGTACTGAAATGCTCTAAACTGTCACTTCATTATACTATTCACTAGCCAGGCCAAGTCACATGGCCTGTCTCAACAGCAAAGTGGAATGGGAAATGAATCTTCACATGTGCTCTGAAAGAAAAAAACATCAGCTGACATCAGCCAGGTGGGTGTGAGATTTCACTTAAACAGATTTACTTATGCTATGGACTAAATGTCTGAATCTTCCCAAAATTCATGTGTTGAAACCTGATCACCAAGGTGATGGCCTTTGAGAGGTGATTAGGACATGAGGGCTCCACTCTTACAAATAACATCACTGCCTGTAAGAGCCTTTGAGATATGAGGAAGCAGCTCTAAGATGGCGGCTGGCTGAGAGCCAAGAGGTGGCGCTTACTTGTTTGTCAGACAACTTACACCTGACCTTTATAGTAATTGGCTAAGAATTTTTCTGTGCTCGTGGGCACTGCATGCCGTAGCATTAAGTTGAGCTCATGATGAGACACGTGTACGCTTATTAAGAGAACTAATGCACCTGTGATGGGAAAAGAAGGGTATTTAACCAGACTGTAGAGAGGAACGAGAGAAAGAAGATAGAGAAGGGAAGGGAGAAGAAGGAACAATAAAGGAACCACTCATTCCCAGTCTGCCTCCAAATTTCTTTCCTGCAGTCTCGTTGCTGCAGGAGGCAACAACTGCCCTTATGAAATGGGCCCAGAGATCTGTTTTCCCCTTCCACCCAGTGAATACATATATAAGGCACCATCTATGAGGAATAGACCATTACTAGTCACCAAATCTGTTGTCACCTCTTGTACCTCTCAACTTCCAGAACTGTAAGCAATACATTTCTGTCATTTATAAATTGTCCAGTCTAAAGTACTTTGTTATGGCAACTCAAATGAACTAAGACAATTTGTTGCTGCCTGTAGCGATTGCCACTTGGAGCAATGACGCTACGGGAGAAAATTCGGAGGCAGGATGGAAATGAAAAAGTCCTTTTATTCCTCTCTCTTCTAACTTCTCTCTCCAGCTCCAGCAACCTCTTGAACTCCAACCACTCTAACTTCAACCACTCTAATTCCAACCCACTAACTCCAACCACCAACCACTAACCCTGACCCGGTTAAATACATTTTGCTTTAACAAGAACAAGTGCTTACAGCTCGAGCTTACAGGTGCATCACACAGTGTTCACGGGCTTAAAAAGATTCTTAGATGAATGTATGAATATCAGGTGAAACTTGAATATCTTTTATGGCTCTCAGCTAACCGCAATCTTAGCTATCTCCTTAATTAGGGCTCCTACAACAATTTATGTTTGTTGTGTGCTAAGTTGATCTGTTGGCAATTATATTCAGACAGGCAACTATTCAAATGTTTGGACTTAAATGGATTTGTTACAGTTGCTGCTTTTCTTGACTAGAAACTATGCCATCATCTGTTCTTGGGTTTGAGCCAATCAGGCAAGATGATTACATTACTTGAGCCACTGTATTAGTGATGATATTCTCACCATTTGGAAAATGTGGCCTGTATATGTGTGAATAAAACAAGACAAACAACCAAGTGGCAGACTTAGGACAGATCCACTGTATTCTGGAAGGATTTATTGTCTGACAACGATTTTCTTTCTGTATGTCCTTTGATGGATGATTCAGCTATTTCATTGAATCAGGTTAGAATGAAATCTAAGTCATATCTATCATCCATTTATTTCTATGTTTCCTATATACAAACTACAAATTATATTCCAGATATATTTACTGGTGTGTGTTCCCAGAGTGGGTATCTAATATGCCTGGCCCTGAGAAATGACCCTAGAAAATTTTTGAAGGTATCTGCACAGTACATGAAAGAATAATAGAGGCTGCTTAACATTAGCATACTCAAATATGGATGCTTAATGTATACTGATTCTATCTTGATGGAAAAAATAGGGCATCACATTGTTCCAATAAAGAGTTCAAAAGTTTGACAATATTAAAAAAGGGTGTGCACAAACCAGAGCATTCTCATTTAAAGTGTAAATGGATATAACTCTTTTTTGAGTTGTTGATAGATCTTTATTTATTTATACATGGTGCTAAGAATCGAACCCAGTGCCTCACACATGCCAGGCAAGTGTGCTACTACTGAGCCACAGTCCCAGCCCAGATATAACTGTTTAACATGCTATTATGTAGTATCCATTAAAAGATAAAATTTTGGATCACAGGGTCAGAAAAGTTTAGTGTTCAAAATTTATCCTATGGGAAAACTTCCAAAATGTACAACAATTTAAGGACAGGTATATTTAATGCAGCATTATTTGTAACAGGAAAAAAATGAAAATGGCCCAAATAGAGGAACTGAGAAAATATACTATAGTACACTATTTTTAAAATTAGCATGCCTGCATATATTGTATGGAAAGATGATTCATGGTATATAGGTCAGTGAAGAAGGCAATATTTCAAAACAGCATGAATAGTTTGTTACAAATTTATTTGTCTTGGGCCCTGGGTGTAGCGCAATGGTAGAGCACTTGTATAGCATGTGTGACACCCTGGGTTCCATCCCTAGCACCACACAAAAAAAAGCAAGCAAGCAAGTTTTATCTTAATAAATGCTGCTATTTATTTCAGAGGAAACAAAGTTTAGAAGAATAGATGCATTTTATAAGCAGTTACATCTATAGAGGTGGAATTATGGGATACTTTCATTTTCTAAAATACTTGTCAGTTTGTACTGCTATTACAGAATACCTTAAACTGAATAATTTTCAAATAAGAAGATTGGGAATTCCAAGATCAAGGCATTAGCTGATTCAGAGTCTCATTAAGGTCAGACTTCCCCACAATTCCTAGCTTATTGCTTGCACAAGTCAGGCTGTTAGTAAATATTTGTTAAATTGAATAAGTCAATGAATAAATTTCCATTATAACAACTGCTTTGATCATTTATAGATGCTGCCAGCAAGTGGTAGTAGTCTTCTTTGACTCTTCTACCATCCAGTACACTGCTCTTTTAAGAGCCTAAATTTGGCAAGTAGAGCAATGTCAGTTCAAGGTAGTTTGGCAAAGCAGAAAGTACTGAAGTCAGAGTCAGGTAACCTGGGCTTTTAGCCCCAGATCTGCCATTAACTAGATACTTGTGACTTTTAAGCCAGTTCTTCATTCTATGGAGGGAGTGTGTATGTGTGTGTGTGTGTGTGTGTGTGTGTGTGTGTGTGTGAAATATGAAGGAGCAAGAGCAAGATGGGATGATTATCCAGAGTCTGATACTCTATGATCATTATCTTTGGAAAACTCAAGAGTTTAACTAGTGCTATGAGATCCTGGGCTAGTTGCCACCATTGTTTCTCATTATTTTTAAAATGTACTTAACAAGATGGATGGAGGTTATTTCCTCAGAAATGCTTTCCAAACTCTTCCCTTGTAAGGATATAATGGGAGTCACCAAGGCTAAACCATGACAACACTTTGACTACTATGGAGTTTCCAGAAGAAACTTGGCACTGATCCTTAGAAGTGAGGGAAAGAGGAAGATGAACCACTTCCTCCAGCCACACCCCACCTGCCTCCAGTTACCACCCAGTTAATCCCATCAGGGATTAATTCAGCATACAACAGAATGTTGTTTAACCATAAGAAATTAAGTACCCATACATGCTACAACATGAATGAAACTTGAAAATATGTGCTAAGTGAAAGAAGCCAGTCATAAAAAACCACATACTATAGGATTCAATTCAAATGAAAGTACAAAATAAACCCACATACAATGGTGCACACCTTTAATCTCAGTGACCCTAGAGGTGGAGGCAAGAGGATTGCAAGTTCCAGGCCAGTCTCAGCAACTGATTGAGGCCCTGTTTCAAAACAAAAAGGCTGGGTATGTGATTCAGTGGTAGAGTACCCCTCTTTAAACCCCTAGTATCACACAAAAGGGACAAAAATTGAGTTCAGAACATAGAAATTTCTGGAGATGGAAAACAGATTAATAGTTTCTTTAGGAATTGTGGCAGCATGGGAAGTTGAGAGCAGGTAATAGTTAAAGTACTGAGTTTCTTTCTTCTCCTCCTCCACTTAAGAAGTAGGATTTATCCATGCATGAATCCAGCTGGGAAAACAAGTCCCCTAGCTCCACGTCTGGCTCCATGTCTGGCATCTGGGGCGCGTGGCATCATGAAGTTCTCTCCAAAGGGCTTGTGTAGCTCCGTCCCTGTGGCCTTGTTGGTTGCAGCCCAAGCGGCCTTCCTGTGGGCTTGCCTCTGCTCAATTGCTGCAGCTTTCCTAGCATGATGTCCCCCGTTACTGGCATTTCTTAACCTTGGGGGTCTCCACCGCAGCTTTGGCTTCCTCCTCACATCTCCACGCTTTGCCTTCTCAGGGGGTGCCCACAGGGACTCTGACCCTGCTGCACTTTGCCTGGCCTCCAAGGCCTTCCTTTGAAATCTTGGGGGAAGCCTCCATGAACCTGTAACTCCACCATCCTGTATTCTTGCAGTACCAGTACCACATGGTTAATGCTAAGGTCTGCCATCATCTTATGCAGTAGCCAAGTCTCCAGGGACCCTGGCTACAGCAGCCTCTGAGTGTCTGGGTGGTGAGCACATTGTACAAACTTCCTAGGCTCCTTTGTGCAAGAAGGGTGCCCCACTGGTCTCTTCTCTAGACAATTTTCACCTTTACTCCCTTGAACCTGAGATGGGTGTGGTCTTGCCAGCTCCTGAGATAGTCTCAGGCCTTCCTTGGTATCTCTGTCAAAGTCTTTAGCTAAATTAAGAAAGTTGGAGCACGGCCCTGCAACCCCTCAGACCAAGATTTTGGCCACGGCTTTTAAGGTCTATCATAACCGTGAGGAAGACGCCGAACATCGCAGGTTTCAGAAATATGAAAAGGCTGAGCGGTCAAAGTTCCAAATGTTAGCTCAGGCCCTTAGGGGCCCTGATGCTCAGGCCTCAAAAAAAGGGGTACATAAGTCCACACAGGGGGAACCCCCAGGACCTTGCTTTAGGTGCGGGAAAGATGGACACTGGGCTAGAGACTGCCCTGATCCCAGGCCCCCTAAGTGCCTGTGCCCAAAGTGTTCCAAGATGGGCCATTGGGGCGTTGACTGCCCCAGTCCCTGCAGGGGGGCTGGACCGGTCACAAACCCCAGCCTGCTGGCACTGGCCACGGAAGATTGATGGGGCCCAGGGGCTCCTCTCCCGACCATTGACATCGCATTGAAGGAGCCCAGGGTTACTCTCCTTGTTGATGGATGCCCCATAAATATCCTACTAGATACAGGAGCCACCTCCTTGGTCTTGAGGGAGTTTTGGGGCCCCACCACCATAGCACCATCCCCTATTGTCGGGGTAGAGGGAAATGCTATTCGCCCCCGCAAGACTCCTATTCTGTCTTGCTGTCTTCACCACCATCCCTTCACCCACCTGTTTCTGGTAATGCTTCAATGTCCTGTGCCCTTATTGGGCAGAGACATATTGGCCTAATTTCAGGCCTCAATTGTGTTCTCCAATCCGCCTAGCTCAGTTGTGCTCCCTGGTTCGTTTTGCTCCGTCTCCTCCCCCATCTTTCTTCTCACTGTTTCAAAGGCCACTGACCCACCACCCCCTACTGATGCTGATGAGGAAACTCCACCGCCCCCTATTGATATAGGAACCCCTCAGCCTCCTACCGAGGCAGAAACCCCCCAACCTTCTATGGATGCAGAAACCTCCCATTACCCTGTCCCCACCGATTTAGTGGACCCCAAAGTCTGGGATACTCAGACTCCCTCCCTTGCTCAGTGTGACCCCGTACGAATTCACCTTAAAGATCCCCAACATTTCCCCAATAAAGCCCAATATCCACTTCCAGCCACTAGCCTCAGAGGTCTTCAACCCATCATCTCAGATCTTTTGCGGAAACGTTTTCTCAGACCCACCCATTCCCCCTATAATACCCCTATATTGGCAGTTCAGAAGTCCAATGAGGCTGTTAAGCCCATACACCCCGTGGTCCCAAATCCGTATACTATTCTCTCAATTCCTTCCTTATCCACCCATTTCTCAGTTATTGACCGGAAAGATGCCTTTTTCACTGTCCCTTTAGCCCCAGAATCACAAGACCTCTTTGCCTTTACTTGGACAGATCCAGATACCCGGCGTTCCCAACAGTTGACCTGGACAGTCCTCCCTCAGGGTTTTCGAGACAGCCCTCATATCTTTGGACAGACATTGGCTGCAGACCTCAAAGATCTTAAATTCTCTAACTCCACTCTCTTGCAATATGTAGATGACCTTCTCCTCTGCAGCCCTTCTTTCTTCACAGCTCGTGAAGACTCTTATACCCTTTTAAATTTTCTTGCTTCTCGCGGGTATCATGTTTCCCCATCTAAGGTGCAGCTTGCCCAGACCCAGGTAGTGTATTTAGGAGTTCAGATTTCCCATCAATTGAAGGCCATTACTGTAGACAGAAAGGCCCTCATCAAGGAGCTCCCATGTCCCAAGACAAAGGAAGAGATTCTCTCTTTCCTAGGGCTAGCAGGATATTTCCGTGCCTGGATTCCCAATTTCTCTCTTTATGCAAAGCCCTTATATGAGGCAGCTAAGGGGATTGAGGGAAAATTCCTTCCCGAAAGCATTCAGGCTGAGTTTAAGCATCTGCAGCAGGCACTGTCACAGGCCCCAGCTCTTCATCTCCCAGACCTTCTTCAGCCATTTACCCTTTATGTCCATGAAACAAAGGGTTTGGCTCTCGGTGTTCTAGGCCAATACAAGGGCCCCACCTTTGCTCCAGTTGCCTACCTCTCTAAACAACTTGACCCCACCGTTCGTGGATGGGCCCCTTGTCTTAGGGCTCTGGCTGCTGCTTACCTACTTCTACAGGAATCAAAGAAGTTGACCTTTGGTTCCCAGGTTACTGTTGCCTCTCATCATCATTTAAAAGATTTACTAACCTATAAGAGCCTTCAAACTCTCCCACCCTGTCGCGTTCTTTCTCTCCTCATTTCTTTTCTGCATGACTCCTCAATCACCTTCCAACCCTGCTCCTCTTTACACCCAGCTTCCCTCCTCCCAGTCTCCTCAGAGCCCCCAGAGCATGATTGTATAAAGACGCTTAAGGCTTTAATCCCCCACCCCTCCCACATTCAAGAGGGACCACTTCCTGATCCTTCCCTAATTTGGTTCACAGATGGCAGCTCTTTCTTTAAGGATGGGCAACGTTTTTCTGGTTACACTGTCGTCTCCCTATCAGAGGTTATTGAGGCAGCACCCCTTCCCCCCAACACCACAAACCAACGGGCTGAATTAATAGCTGTTATTCGTGCCTGTGAATTAGCTGCTGACCAAAACCTTACCCTTTACACAGACTCAAAATATGTTTACCATATTTTGCTTTCCCATTCAGCAGTATGGAAAGAGCGAGGGCTCCTGACCACAAAATGCTCTGCAGTTACTAATTCGAAATTAATATCAAAACTTCTGCAAGTCTCTCTTCTGCCCAAGCTAATAGGGATTTCCCATTGTCCTTCACACCAAAGTGGAGACTCTCCCATAATTCAGGGAAACACGAAGGCTGACAGGGCAGCAAGGGAGGCAGCACTATCTTCTCCTTCTCTTCTGGCTCCGGTCCTACCTACTACCCAGACCCCCACATCCCCTTCCACACAATCAATCCTCTCCTATCTCCATTCCCTTTTCCATCCTAACCCTCAGGCCCTCAGGACTTTCGCTACCTCCTTCCTCACCCTGACTCCGGAAGACACACAGTTTCTCCATCAGCTCACCTCCACGTGCACTGCATGTCAGCGCACTAACCCATATACTCCCCTTAAACCAGGAACATTTCCCTCTCACCAAGCTCGAGGCCATCTTCCAGGAGCCGATTGGCAGATAGATTTCACCAACATGCCAACTACCCGGAGACACAAATATCTCCTGGTTTTGGTAGACACCTTCTCTGGATGGGTGGAGGCCTTCCCTACTTCCAATAAAAGGGCCTCCACAGTAGCCTCCATTCTAGTCTCAGAAATCCTTCCCCGTTTCGGATTGCCCACGTCCATCCAGTCTGACAACGGGCCTGAATTTGTTTCCCATTTGTTTCCCAAAGTGTTTCTACTTCCCTTAATATCCCTTGGCATTTTCACATCCCATATCACCCCAAGTCCTCAGGGAAGGTAGAGAGGACTAATAGGACTCTTAAGGATGTCCTGACTAAACTCTCTCTAGAACTCCACTTAGACTGGGTCAAGTTACTCCCTCTTGCCCTTTTTAGGCTCAGAGTCCTCCCAAAAAAGCCCTCCTTACTATCCCCTTTTGAGGTTATGTTTGGGCGACCAGCCCTTCCACCCGGAGTTTCCCCAACTCAGGGACCCCTACCCAAAGATCTTTCTCTTCCCATCTTGTCCTTCATTAGACATCGGTTATGGAAGTGCCAAGATTTCATTCTGCCTGACCCAAATAGATTCACTACTTCATTTCCATTGACACCCGGTTCTTGGGTATATTTCTCCCCTCCCCAGGACACAGGAGCAACCTCCCTTGCCCCGAAGTGGACAGGCCCTTTCCAGGTTGTGCTGTGCACACCCACGGCTGCTAAGCTTCGTGAAACTTCAGGAAATTTGACTTCTTGGATTCATATTTCCAGACTGAAACCAGCTGCTCAACCAACTGAGGATCCACAAAAGGACGACAAACAACTACCTCAATATACTTGCTCCCCCCTTCCCACAGATCCCCTGAAAGTCCGCTTCTCTCGTGTTCCTAATACTGACCTAAAATAACCTTTTCTGTCTTTTTCATTCTATCCCTGGCTCTCCTTCCATTTGTCCCTGCAGGTTCTGTGTCCTATTGCTCTGCTCCTCCATGCCATTACTTTTTTGAGGTTTGGCAACTAGATAATTATGGGCAAAAAACACGCCTTCTCAATCAATATCCTGCCCTTTTGATAATTGTCCCTCCATTCTGCTTACCTTTGATGAAGTTTCCACATGTACTCACTGATGTTTTTCTGAAATGTCAAAATCACTAAAGTATCTTTGTTTTAAAGAGGACCAGACAGAAGATTGGTGCAATGACCCTAATGGATGGGTTGGATGTCCATCCTGGAGCTGTAAATATCACTCGTCCCATCCTGTTATGGGAACAACAAACTCCTGGGGAATCATGCCATCCCAACTTCAATCCTGGAGGTACGGTAACAATGTGACTTTCAAGATTACTGACCCTTCTTCCTGGCAGAGTCGTGTTGCTGCAGTAGGGTTTGCTAATCACGACTGGGTCCATGGTCGAGGTAAAATCATTATAGAAAAAACTATAAAAGACTCTTCTGCTGCCAGAGCTCTTGAGATACTTAATGCCACCAGGCAACAGACTCGAACCCATCTTCGAAACTTGAACGAGTCTCTCTCCTTCTCCTGGAACTCCATTCTCTCTTTATCTCTTTCCTTATTAACAAACTATTCTACCTTTAACGCTTCAACCTGTTTCCTCTGTGCGCCGCTTCGCAAGTCTTTATTAGTCCCAGTCCCAGTTCAAGCCAATGTCACCCCAACCTCCTCATGCCACGATCGATCATCTCTCTCTCTCTCCTATTTCCGACTATCCCCCCTTCCTTAACGTTACTTCTTATTGGGCCGCCGCCAAAGACTCTTGCCCGGAACGCACCTGGCATCCCATAACGGGTAATTTGATTCTCCCTTCCCCTCTCCTATTTTGGTGCTCCACCCATATGTTCCAATGCATTGATGCTAAAACCCCAGGTCCCTGCTATCCTGTTGTCTTAATTCCAAGCTTGACTCTATATACAGAGGCTGAAGTTGAGGACCTTCTTTCCTCCCTACAGTCTCAAGGGGGGCGCTCTAAACGAGTGGCCACTCTGGCAGCCTTAGTGGGTGTTAGCCTAGTCACCACGATTGCCTCCGCAGGCCTCTCAATTGGAGGACTGGCTCATTCACTTGTAATGGCCCAATCCTTTGGACAGGAGCTCTCTGATCTCACAGATAAGCTTGCCACCACAGCTAAAGCCTCCGCCTACTCCATCCAGGCCCTCCAGCAACAACTCTCATCATTAGCGGAGGTTGTGCTCCAAAACAGGTGAGCTTTGGACCTCATCACAGCAGAAAAAGGGGGTACCTGCATTTTCTTGGGTGAAGAATGCTGCTATTATATCAACCAGTCAGGCAAGGTTGACCACAATGTACATCGCTTGAAGGAGGTGGTGCAAGATTTAGGGGACAAAAAGATCTGTGGCAGCAGAGGTCCTCTTGGGAACTATGGGAAGGGGTGGCCCCCTGGGTCCTCCCTCTCCTAGGCCCACTTATAACTATATGTCTTGTCCTGATGATAGTTCCTTGCCTCATATGATGCCTTCAAAATCACATTTCTCAGATTTCTAATCAAACCTTTAACCAGCTTCTCCTCAGGGATTATCAACTGCTAAAAAACCACAGATAACCTTCCAACCAGAGATGACTTCTCTTCACCTTGGGACAGATTTGCCAATCTCTAGAGAGATCAACTACATCCTGACTCCCTCTATTGGCCTTTTCACTGTAAGTCCTGCCCAGTGGAATAGGCAGCCGGACAATCATCCCTCTCACCTTCTTTTCTTTGTTGTTCCCATAATAGTGTTAAGATGCCACCTGTAAACTCGAGAGGCCTACAATTCCTACATGCTCTCCAAGAGGATAACTGGTTGATTCCCACGGTGACCTCTGCAGAAGCCTGGTTTGACACCCTCACCGATTTATGGCTTCAAGGAACCTTCATCCAATTCACTCCTGCAGAGATCCATCTTTTTGGTGCCTGCCTCCTGGGAATTTTTTTCACCCTCAAGCCTGACCTGCCTGCCTGCATCTCCCTCCCCCCTCAAAACAACCCCACGTCGCCCCATTTCAGCTCTGAAGCAGCCAGATCGAAACACGATGCCCCTCTTCCTAAGAAAACAAAAAGGGAGGAATGTTAGATGAAATCGGGCAGCCAGGTCATGTTCCAGGGTGCCTTTCAGGTAGTGCCCACCTCTCGCGAGAATTTACCTTTGGGCGAGAATTCACACTTGGCGGGTTTCGAGCTCTCGCCCTTCCTAATCACGTGAATACTCCCTCTTGCGGGAATTCGTCCCAAGGCGGGTTTTTCGGTTCTGAGCCAATCCGGGCCATGCAAGTCACATACCCGCCCCTTGTACTTAAGCCCAAGCCAGAACGGAGTTCCCCCCCATTTTTTCCTTTCTTTTTCCTCCCCCCACTCGTTCCCTTCACGGTTCACCCCCATCCCCTCCACGTGTCCCTTTGGTGAATCAATAACCCCCCCCCCCTTTTCTTTCTATACAGCGGTTTCAGTGTGTGTTCATCTATCCTTCATTTTGGTGCATGTGTTCATCTATCCTTCAGAACTCAGGGGCACTCAACCACTAAGCCACATCCCCAGCCCTATTTTGTATTTTATTTAGAGACAGGGTCTCACTGAGTTGCTTAGTACCTTGCTTTTGCTGAGGCTGGCTTTGAACTTGCGATTCTCCTGCCTCAGCCTACGGAGCTTCTGGGATTACACGTATGCACAACCATGCCCAGCAAGGCAAGCATCCTGCATTCTTACAGAACCAGTACCAAAAATGTTGATTCTGAGGTCTGCTGCTTTCTCCAGCAGTAGTCAAGCTTCCAGTTACCCTGACTGCAGCAGTGTCTGAGTGTTTGGTGGCTAAGCATGTTGTAAAAGCTTCCTAGGCCCCCTTGTGCAAGAAGGGTGCCCCACTGGTCTCTTCTCAAGAGAATTTTCACCTTTACTCCCTTGAACCTGAAATGGGTGTGGTCTTGCCAGCTCCTGAGATACCCTCAGGCCTTCCTTGGTGTCTCTGTCAAAGTCTTTAGCATTTTTTTAGTGGGGGTAAAGTCTAACAACTCTAAACTTCCTTAGCCCCAGTTTTACTCCCACTTTCAAGTCCAAGTTTTTCAAATCTTTCTGCTCTGCTTTTTGCTCCTGATTATCACAATAAATATGGTTACATGATTCCAGCAATATCCATGCCACCACCTGAATGCCACGCTGCCTAGACATTTCTTCCCCAAGATTAACAAGTCCATTGCTTTTAAAATCAGTTTCACATAAAGTCTCAGGACACAGGCAAAAGGCAGACAGCTTCTCAGCCAGAACATAACACGAATGGCTTCTACTCCAAATTCCAATAGAGTTTTCCTTCTCTGAAACATCTTGAAACCTGTCTCCACTATCCATGGGCCGATCGGCATTCTGGTCTTCTGAGCTCCCGCCAGAATCGGCCATTAATCTCCGCTTACAGCAATCTAAAGCATTTCCAGCTTGCACTGATAACCACCTCAAAATTCCTGCAAGCAATCTCAAAATGCTCTAAAAATATTTGAACCACATTTTGTGGGTCAGGTTAGTCACAGCAAAGACCTCACTTCTTGGTACCAATTTCTGTTTTAGTCAGCTTTTTTCTGCTGCCACTAAAAGACCCAACCAGAACACTTATAAACAAAGAAAAGGTGAGGGCTCACAGTTTCAGAGGTCTTAGTCCACAGCAGGCCAGCTCCATTCCTCTCAGGGCTCAAGGTGAGACAGAACATCATGGCAGAAGACTGTGGCAGAGGGAATCCGCAGCTCACAAGATGATCAGGAAGCAGAGTGAGAGACTCCTCTCACTCCAGATAGAAAATATATATCCTATAGCCTCTCCCCCACCCCAATGACCACCTCCTCCAGCCACAGCCAACCTGTATCCAGTTACCACTCATTTAATCCCATCGGGAATTAATTGACTGATTAAGTTAAGACCATAACTCAATCATAACTCCTTCAACCTTCTTGCATTGTCTACACATGAGATTTTATGGGACACCTCACATCCAAACCATAATATCCAATTTACAAGTGTTGCCACCGGAAGCGATGGCCGCTTGGAGTAACGAAGCCGCGGGAAGAAGTTCAGAGGTGAACTGGAAACAAACAGCTTTTTTATTCTGATAACTTTTCTCTCTGGCTCTAACAATGACTTTAACACGCACCATACACACCACTAAACAACCAACACACCAAAAATGGCGCAGACCCGATCAACAATCTCGGCTCAAGTCTCTCGAGATCCCGGGCCAAGTCTCGCGAGATTCCGGGCCAAGTCCCGTGAGACTACAAAAGGCGGCAATGCCCAAACATCTCCATGGCCCGTAGTCAACTGCAATCTTAGCCATCTCCCCAAACAGGGCTCCTACATACAAGGAGCCATGATTTAACTTTAGCTTAACCAATGATATTAATATATCTAAAATGCACAAGAAGGAGAGAGAATGAGGGAAAGTGACTATCCTCTGTGCACGTGCAACACTGTCTAAAGGAAAGAAAGTGAATATCATAATATAATGCTTTATTAATAAACAAGATTAAACTTTTATGAACTGTATAATCCATTATCTTTAAATATAATGTATACATATAGAAAGATGCATGGAAGAAAATATAAAAAATATAGTCACTGTTTATGATAGAATTATAGGCAATAACAATTTTTTATTTTTATATATAATTCTGGCTCTTCCCAATTCTTTGTGGAACTTGCAGAATTTTTATAGTGTAAAAAGTAAAATGAATATCAAGGCCTATTGTGTTAGTAATGAAAAAAACTATGGTTAAGTTTCTCTAGATCATTGAAGCCCATCTTGCTACCCAACCCCTGCCCATCAACAAATACCCAAGAGTAGGATATAATTACAAAGATGCCCCAGAAAGCAGCCTACTTATTTTTTTAAAATTTTAGTTGTAAACAGACACAATATCTTTTTATGTACTTATTTTTATGCAGTGCTGAGGATTGAACCCTGTGCCTCACACCTGTGAGGCAAAAGCTCTACCACTGAGTTACAGCCCCAGCCCCAACCGTACTTGTTATTGAACCACTAAGTATTTAGTATCATGGTAAAGTGGCCTGAACTGTGTGTGGACGGAAAGACCTTTTTTGCAACTTCAGCTTAAAGAGATTTAGAGTAGAGGTAGACCTAAGCAGGTATTATGATAGGCCCACTCTTTTTCTCCTTGGTTCATCTTGGTTCCTCTTAGTAAATGTCAAGGGACCCTGGGCTGTCTTGTCACAGTAGCCATGTGAGATTAAGGAGTTCAAGGAGAACATAGAAAAGTTGCTCCACACTGAAGAGATTAACCCCAGTCCTGTTCTGATTCAAATCTTCTGAATCTTTGCAGAGAAAGCTCTAATCCCTAGTAGAGAAGAAGTAAACAAGCCTGGTTTTCCCTAAGACAGGGGCTCTCCAACTTTGACAACCCCAGTAAAAACACACCACATACTCTGGCACACATCTGAAACAAAAGTTCCACAAATAATATCCTATCATCAAGGCCTCTTTCCTAGGTGTGTGACCTATACACAGCACAGGGCTCTGTGCTCAGAAGAGCCCGTGCTTGATTTAAAGTTCTGTTCTTGCTGTCTAGAAATTGTTAACAATCTTATTTTTTTCTTTTCAATTAAGAAATGCCAAGTACCTTTTATTCGTAAAGAAATTACTAAGAAATATAATCAATAATAAGTATTGAAGTAATCTATTCTGATACTTGCAAACAGAGCCCAATATAATTAGATTCTATATAGGGAAAACCAGTGGTTCTCAACCCTGGCTGTCAATTAGAACCACCTGGTATGATTTTAAAAACAATCTTATTTTTGAACTCATATTTTGTAAGTGGAGTTAGATGTAGCAGTTGAGCATGTACACTTGCACGCACACATGTAGGTGTAAGTGTGTGTACTGCCTGTTCTTACCTTTGGGTTTGCATGTGCTATTTGTGATGCCCCAGGAGTGCTCATATCCAGTGTCCCCATTGCTTGTGACTTCATCAACACTGAAAAGGAGTATAAGGTACCACTGAGTATGGAGGCCACAGAGGGGTAGTAGTGATAGTGACACACCAGAAGCCACACTTTCCTTTTGAACCTGAACTTGTTTCCAACACAGAAAGAATGCAATCGAGTTCTGAGAAACATGAAAACCAAACAATCACAGTAGTGTCCCTTTATCCATGGTTTTGGTTACCCACAGTTAGCTGTAATCAAAAAATATTTAGGAGAAAATTCCAGAAGTAACAAATTCACGTTTCAAATCATGTGCCATTCTGAGTAGTGTGATGAAATCTTTTATCATTCTGCTTGGTCTGCCTGGAATTTGAATCATCCCTTTGTCCAGCTGCTCACCCATTAGTCATTTAGTAACATTCTAGGATATCAGGTGGACTGTCATATTATTGTAGTGCTTGTGTTCATTCGAGTAACTCTTATTTTACTTAATCATAACCCCCAAACACAAAAGCAATGATGCTGGAAACTTTACTATATATAGTATGCTGTTATAATTGTTTTAATTTATTATTGTTCATCTCTTACTGTGCCTAGTTTATAAATAAATTTTGTTATAGGTAGGTGTGGACAAGAAAACACACACACACACACACACACATGGTTCAGTAGTATTCTGAGTTTCAGACTTCCGCTGGGGGTCTTGGAGCATATCCCCTGGGGATAAGGGGAGACTATAGTATGCTGAAAACAATGACATAGAAGGAAATGGAAAATATACAGCAACTCCTTCCCTTTCATCCTTCCTTACTCACCAGTAAACTGAAAGCAGAGAATGTTAGTAGAACGTGTATCCATAGTGAAATTAGAAACAATTAAATTAGATTTGTGCATCATTTCCATTGTTCTGGTAAGAGCTACAAAATACTAATTGTGTAATTGGGTGATTCCTTAGGTAATTTAAATGATTTTGCATTTGCCTGTCAAACTACCCTTGCAAAACATATAGATGAATGGTAAAATTCATGTTAACAATTTTAAATTTAAATTTTTTTTTTACTTAACGTGAAAATAAATAGCCAATAAAAAATGCCATGACAAGTAGAGAGAAACTGCAGGAGAAAAAAAAAAAGAAAATCTTTGTATTTGAGTACCTTTGGCAACACCTTTCCTGCTTTTTGATCAAGGAGTCTCACATTTCCATTTTGCACTGGACCTGCAAATTATGTAGCAAGTCCTGCTTATAATGTGAGATCCCTGATACTTTCTACTCTTGTCTAGTCTGCTTTTAAATGTTGTTCATGATCCACTAAATTGATTTCATGACCCCTAATGAACTGTGACAAACACTTGGGAGAACAGTGCCCAAGAGGTTAGAATGCATGGTTGGCATTCCCCAAAATGCTTTTCTCCTCTATTAAACCAAAGGGCTTAGTAGTGGAGCATGGGATCAATCAAAGGTGGTATTGTTCCCCCTCCAGAAAGATAATCAGAGGTATCAGCCAAGTCCTTCACAAGGCTGCTTGACTAATTATTGCCATGGCTTCTAGAACCAACGAGATGGATAATTTGGTCCTTTGAGGCCTATGCAAATGTCTCTTTGATGTTGCCTCAGAAGTCTCTGTAATTCATCAAAGCAATACTTCAATTAAGTTTATCCCAAATCTATCCAGGTAGTAGGTCAAGAAGTCACTGCCCTATTCTATTTTTCACTAAAATTATGTGTAACTCAGTTATCCCAATAGGGTCACAAGACAGGCTTATACAATGTGTACCAGATATTAACATCCCATGGAGGAAACTACATTTTGAACAACATTAGAACTGGGTTGGTTCAGAGCATGAGCTTGGTAGTCAATTAGATCAGATACTAATCCTAGCTCTGTTCCTCTCTTGGGCATGTCATTTGGCCTTTCTGAATATTGTTTTCCTCATCTGAAAAGATAGGATTATTAATACCTACCTCATGGTGTTGCTGTGAGGATTCATACTTACAAAGTACTAACAACACAGCAAATGATAGCTGTTATTGTACTTTCCAACACAGACATTTAAGTAAAATTATCTACAAAATATCTTCCTTATACAAGTCTGTTCCTATACTATTCAGTCCACCCAGAAGTATCTTTCCTGAGTGCCTGGTTCAGTCACTCTCAAGTTGGAGCAACCTTGCTTATTAGGCAATATTTGACTATGTCTGGAAACATTTTTGGTTGTCATTCCCAGGGGGGAAATACTACAAGCATCTGGTGGGTAGAGACCAAGGGATGATTCTACACATCCTATAATGTATAGTATACATACATATCAAAGAATGCTACAGGCTGTGCACTGTGGCGCATGCCTGTAATCCCAGCAGCTTGGGAGGCTGAGGCAGGAAGATCGCGAGTTCAAAACCAGCCTCAGCAAAAGCAAGGCACTAAGCAACTCAGTGAGACCCTGTCTCTAAATAAAATACAAAATAGGGCCAGGAATGTGGCTCAGCGGCCAAGTGCCCCTGAGTTCAAACCCTGGTACCCCAAAACAACAACAATAACAACAAAAAGAACCATACAGTTTGAAATATCAATAAAATCAACATTGAGCACTGTCTTGTTTGAATACTGGATCAGCATCTCTTGAAAGTCTACAGCTCCTTTAACACCTCCCAAATTGGATTATCTAACCCCACAATTCTTATTTTCCAAAGTTCTTAGAACTATAAGAATATATGACAAAGGCAAAGTAATTTTGATCCCTCATACTACAAAATACAGTGCAGCCATAAAGGGAATGAAATGGAGCATTAGCATAATAGGTAACATCTGTTCAACATTCTTGTGCTTTATATTGAGTATCTCATTTGGTTCTTATAGCATTGTGAGGTAGTTCTTATTATGATCACCTGCCTCCCATTTTACAGATAAGGAAAATGGAAGTCAAAGAAATCAGGTGGCATACAAGTACTCAAGATTAATTACTTGAAACTTTAGAGTTTATTTTTGTCAACCAAAGGAATTGGGAGAGACAGACTTGAATGGTTTAGCGTAATTTCAAAGAACTGTATTTCTCTAGTTGTGATTCAATTGATTTAAGATCTTATTTTGGGTAAAGAGAAACTCTTCTTGAATTTCTCATTATTTTGATATTTCTATATATTTACTCGAGAGTCATTAGTGCAGGTACTATGGAATGGAATTAGGATATTAAATCATTTGAATTAAACTTTTGAATGCTTCATTCTAAAATGCAGCGGTTCTCAAAGAGTTACCTGTGGACCCCTAAGATTCCCTTAGATACTTTCAGGCAGTCTGTAAGGTTAAAACTAATATGATAATATCAAATATTATCTGCCTTTTTAATTATATTGAAGTTTTCACTGATGGCACAAAGCAGTGGTAAGTAAAACCGCCACCACTTAAAGAAAATCAAGGCAGTGCAATCACTAGTAATCATTGCATTCTTCAATGCCACATGCTCAGAACAAAAGAAAAAAGCAGTATCATTTAAGAATGCCTTTAGTTAGGAGAAGATGGCCACCCCAGCAGCAGCCCAGCTCTTGCCCCAGGTGCAATGCTTCAGTACATCTGTGGTCAGACCATTTACCAAGCTTGTGAGGCCACCTGTTTAGATACATGGCATTGAAGGTTTCTATGCCACTGCTCTTTATTCTGCTGCATCTAAACAAAATAAACTGGAACAAGTAGAAAAGGAATTATTGAGAATAGCACAACTCCTGAAGGAACGCAAAGTAGCTGCTTCTAGTCTATAGTAAGCATTCCATCAAAATTAAAAGCCTAAATGACATGACAGCAAAAGAGAGGTTTTCCCCCATCACATCTAACCTGATCAACTTGCTTGCTGAAAACAGTCGCCTAGACAATGCCCTTGGCATCATTTTTTGTCCTTTTTTACCATTATGAGTGTGCACCATGGAGAAGTACCTTGCTCATTGACCAACGTATCTCCTTTAGATGATACTGCTCCTTCTGAGTTAAAGACAGTCTTGAAGAGCTTCCTAAGTCAAGGCCAAGTATTGAAACAGGAGGTTAAGATTGATCCAGCAATCATGGATGGAATGATTGTCTGTATTAGAGAGAAATATGTTGATATGTCTGCAAAACCCAAGATTCAGAAGCTGAGCTGGGCTATGTGGGAGAGTATCTGAAAGTGTTGACTTTCTATCATCAGTGAAAATTCTTAAACATGGAGCAACAATATAATGCCTCCTGAAGAGACTAAAAAAATGGCTTTGGTAAAAGAGCAAAAATTGTTGGCTATATTAAATCCTAAACATTTTATATTCTGCATTAATAAAATGAAAAGTTTATATAAAGTACTTATGCTTCATACTGAGGTCTGAAGTTTGTTTCAATGGAAAGCACTTGTCCAGTTATTTGAGTTGAAAGTTGAATATGAAAAAATTATTGATAAGGTTTCGCATTTCACACTGCAACTAACCTTTAAGAAATTACCACGTCATGGGGCTGGGGTTGTAGCTCAGTGGTTGAGCGCTTGCTTCACATCCATGAGGCACTGGGTTTGATCCTCAGCACCACATAAAATAATACATAAATAAAACAAAGATACTGTGTCCATCTACAACTAAAAAAAAAATAAAGAAAGAAAGAAAAAATAAATTACCAAGTCAGGCTGGGGTTGTAGCTCAGTGGTAAATCCCTTGCCTACCATGTGTGAGGCACTGGGTCCGATCTTCAGCATCACAAAACAATAAAAAACAGGTATTGTGTCCATGTACAACTAAAAAAAAAAATTAAACAAAAGAAACTACCAAATCACATGATTTCACTGGTATATTCTGCCACTCACTTAAAGGTAAATAATACAGCTGGACATGGTGGCACATGCCTATAATCCCAGCAGCTGGGGAGGCTGAGGCAGGAGGATTGCAAGTTTGAAGCCAGCTTCAGCAAATTGGTGAGGCCCTAGGCAACTTAGTGAGACCGTGTCTCAAAATTTAAAAACTAATTAAAAAGGGCTGATTTTAGCGAGTGTAATAAGGCATGTGTGATAAGGGGATGTGGCTCAGTGGTTAAGTGCTCCTGGCTTCAACCCATAGTACCAAATAAATAAATAATTCTGATACTACACAATTGCAAAAGTTGAAGACAATAGAATACTTCCCAATATATTTTTGGAGGTCTACATTTCCCTGACACCACCAAAACTTTTTTTTTGTACTAGAGATTGAACCCAGGGTCAGTTAGTCACTGAGCCACATACAAATTATTTTTTATTTTGAGATAGGGTCTTGCTCTCTTGCTTAGTTCCTGAGGCTGACCTCCAACTTGTGATCCTCCTGCTTCAGACTCCCGAATCACTAGAATCACAGACATGCGCCACCATGCCTGGCCAACCAAAATTATTTTTAAAATTATAAGAAGAGGTTTGTGTTTACAGACCAATGCCCTCATGAACTTAGATGAAAATATTCTTGACAAAATTTAAGAAAAGCAAATCCAGCTATATGTGGTTTAAAACCTAGTATATTAGTATCAAGTGTGGTTCATTCCAGGAATGCCAGATTGGTTTAACATTTGAAAATTAATTTAATTCACATATCAATAGACTAAAATTTTAAAAAACATATATTCTTCCCAATAGATGTAAAAAAAAAAACTTTTAACAAAATGCAACATCTATTCCTGATAAAAAATTCTTGGCAAACTAGGAATAGAAAGGAATTTCTTGAACCTGATAAAGGGTACTACAAAAATCTTACACATAAGATCGTATTTAATAGTTAAAAGCTAAAAGTTTTCCCCTTAAGATCAGGAACAAAGTGAGGGTGTGTACTCTCACCACTTCTACCCAACAATGTACTGGAGGTTTTAGCAAGTGTAATAAGGCATGAAAAAAATAAAGATATCCAGATGAAACAGACGAAGTTGTATTGTCTTTATTTGCAGAACAAATGATGTAGAAAATCCTATGTAATTGACAAAAAAACTATTAGAACTAAGAAAAGAGTGTAGCTTGGTTGGAGGATATAAGATCAATATACAGAATTATTATTCTATGTATAGGAATGAGCAATCAGAAATTGAAATAAAAACACTATTTAAAATAGCATCAAAAATATGAAACACATAAGAATTAATGTGACAAAAATGAACAAAACCTACAAAACACTGCTGAGATAAATTTTAAAAACCCTAAAAAATAAGAATATACTGAGAGTGCCACCAGGCCCAGGCTCCATCCAGTCCCGCCAACCTCTGCCCCAGAGCAGGAGACAGCAAGGACAAACCTGTCAACTCTGCCTGAGCCCAGGCCGGCCCAGGGTAGTCCCATGGACCTTCACCTGAGCACAGACAGCCCCAGGTCAGTCCCACCAACGCCCGCTGGTGTGCAACCAGCCTCCAGCCAGCCCCGCTGACCTCCGCCCCAGAGCAGGAAACAGCAAGGACAGACCCTCCAACTCTGCTTAGAGTGCAGGTGGGCCCAGGGGAGTCCCGGGGTCCTACATCAGAGTGCTGCCAGGCCCAGGCTCCATCCAGTCCTGCCGGCCTCCACTCCAGAGCAGGAGACAGCAAGGACAGACCTGCCAACTCGCCTGAGCCCAGGCCGACCCAGGGCAGTCCCACTGACCTTCACCCCATTGCAGTTATCCCCATACCACCACAGGAGTTCAGACTCAACCAGTTTGGCCCATGCCAACCAGTGTGAACCCAGCTTCAGGTAGCATAATTTGAGGGTCAGTGGCAGGTTCTGATAGTCCAGCGCTAAGGGGAGGCACAGACAACCTGCAAGGGTATTAAAAAATATAGGGAAGTATCTGTAATAACTCAGATCTACACTGCAAAAAGTAAAGCAAATAGACATCATGAAAAAACAGGGGAGGAAAATACCCCAAACAAACCAGGATTCTACAATAACAGAACCCGTGCTCAGCGAAGTTGACGAAATGTCAGAGAAGGAGTTCAGAAGGTTCATAATTAAAGTGATCTGTGAATCAAAGAATGACCTAAATGAGCAAATAAAGGCAAAAATTGACCATTACAACAAAGATATAAGAGAGCAAATACAGGTAGCAAAAGATTACTTCAAAAAAGAGATTGAAACTCTGAAAAAAAAAAAAACAGTTAGAAATCCTTGAAATGAAGGAAACAATTAAGCAAGTAAAAAACACAATTGAAGGCATCACCAACAGACTAGATCAACTGGAAGAAAGAACCTCAGACAATGAAGACAAAGTATATAATCTTGAAATAAAGTTGACCACACAATGAAGATAGTAAGAAACCATGAACAGAACATCCAAGAAGTATGGGACAGCATCAAAAGACCAAATCTAAAAATAACTGGGATAGAGGAAGGCACAGAGTTTCAAACCAAAGGAATGCACAACCTCTTTAATGAGATAATATCAGAAAATTTCCCAAGCATGAAGAATGAATTGGAAAACCAAACATAAGAGGCTTATAGGACACCAAATATACAAAATTACAACAGATCTACACCAAGACACATTATAATGAAAATGCCTAGCATACAGAACAAGGATAGAATTTTAAAGGCCGCAAAGAGAGGAATCAGATCACATATAGGGGGAGACCAATTCGTATCATGGCAGATTTTTCAATTCAGACACTCAAAGTTAGGAGGAGATCATGGAACAACATATTCCAAGCTCTGAAAGAAAAGGGATGCCAACCAAGAATCTTATACCCAGCAAAATTAAGCTTTAAATTTGAGGATGAAATAAAAACCTTCCATGATAAACAAAAGTTAAGAGAATTTCCAAGAAGAAAGCCAGCACTACAGAACATCCTTGGCAAAATATTCCATGAAGAGGAAAAGAAAACAATGATGAAAATCAACAGAGGGAGGTATTACACTAAAGGAAAAAAAACAATCAGAAGAGAAACCATGTCAAGGTAATTACCAGAAATAAAAATGGCTGGGAATACAAAACACATCTTAATAATAACTCTGAATGTTAATGGCCTAAACTCACCAATCAAAAGACATAAATTAGCAGATTGGATCAAAAAAACAGACCCAACAATATGCTGCCTCCAAGAGACTCATCTCATAGGAAAAGACATCCATAGGCTGAGGGTAAAAGGTTGGGAAAAATCCTACCACTCATATGGACAGAGGAAACAAGCAGGGGTTTCCATCTTCATATCAAATAGAGTAGACTTCAAGCTAATGTCAATCAAAAGGGATAAAGAAGGACACTATATACTGCTCAAGGGAACCATACACCAACAACACTTAACAATTATAAATATGTATGCCCCAAACAATGGAGTATCTATGTTTATCAAACAAACTCTTTTCAAGATCAAGAGTTAAACAGACCACAACATAATAATTCTGGGTGACTTTAACACATCCCTTTCACCACTGGATAGATCTTCCAAACAAAAGCTGAACAAAGAAACTATAGAAATCAAAAATACAATAAACAACTTAGACTTAACTGACTTATATAGAATATTTCATCCTTCAACAAGTGAATACACTTTCTTCTCAGCAGCATATGGAACCTTCTCTAAAATAGACCATATACTAGGCCACAAAACAACTCTGAGCAAATACAAAAAAGTTGAGATTCTACCCTGCATTCTATCCGACCATAACGGAATAAAATTAGAAATCAATGATAAAATAAGAAATAAAAGCTACTCCAACACCTGGAGACTAAATAATATGCTACTGAATGAACAATGGGTTGCAGATGACATCAACGAGGAAATTAAAAAATTCTTAAAGGTGAATGAGAACACAGACACAACATATCGAAATCTCTGGGACACTATGAAGGCAGTTCTAAGAGGAAAGTTCATTGCATTGAGTTCATTCCTCAAAAGAAGTAAAAGTCAACAAATAAATGACTTAACATTACATCTCAAAGCTCTAGAAAAAGAAGAACAATCCAACTCCAAAAGTGGCAGAAGACAGGAAATAATTAAAATCAGAGCTGAAATTAATGAAATTGAAACCAAAGAAACAATTGAAAAACTTGACAAAACAAAAAGTTGGTTCTTTGAAAAAATAAATAAAATTGACAGACACTTGTCTAGGCTAACAAAGAGAAGGAGAGAGATAACTCAAATCACTAATATATGTGATGAAAAAGGAAATATCACAACAAACACTACAGAAATACAGGAAATAATTCGAAATTATTTTGAAAACCAAATACTCCAACAAAATACAAAACACTGATGGCATTGACAAATTTCTAGAGTTGTATGATGTGCCCAAACTTAAGCAGGAGGATATACATAATTTGAACAGACCAATTTCAAGTGACGAAATAGAAGATGCCATCAGAAGCCTACCAACCAAGGAAAGCCCAGGACCAGATGGATACACAGCTGAGTTCTACAAGACCTTCAAAGAAGAACTGATACCAATATTCTTCAATTTATTTCAGGAAATAGAAAAAGAGGGAGTACTTCCAAACTCATTCTATGAGGCCAACATCACCCTGATCCCCAAACCAGGCAAAGACACATGCAAAAAAGAAAACTTCAGACCCATATCTTTAATGAACATACATGCAAAAATTCTCAATACAATTCTAGCAAAACGGATACAGAAACATATCAAAAATATAATACACCACGATCAAGTGGGGTTCATTCCAGGGATGCAAGGATGGTTCAACATACGGAAAACAATAAATGTAATTCATCACATCAATAGACTCAAAGATAAGAACCATATGATTATCTCAACAGATGCAGAAAAAGCATTTGACAAAATACAGCACCCCTTCATACTCAAAACACTAGAAAAACTAGGGATAACTGGAACATATCTCAACATCATAAAAGCTATATATGCTAATCCCCAGGCCAACATTATTCTAAATGGAGAAAAATTGAAAGCATTCCCTTTAAAAACTGGAACAAGACAGGGATGCCCTCTTTCACCACTTCAATTCAACATAGTAATTGAAATGCTGGCAAGAGCAAGAAGACAGACTAAAGAAATTAAAGGGATACAGATAGGTAAAGTAGAACTCAAATTATCATTATTTGCTGATGATATGATTTTATACCTAGAAGACCCAAAAAATTCCACCAGAAAACTTCTAGAACTCATAAATGAATTCAGCAAAGTAGCAGGATACAAAATCAACACCCATAAATCTAAGGCATTTCTATATATCAGAGACAAATCCTCTGAAAGGGAAATGAAGAAAACTACCCCGTTTACAATAGCATAAAAAAAAATACTTGGGTATCAACTTAAACAAAGACGTGCAAGACCTCTATAATGAAAACTACAGAACACTAAAGAAATAAATTATGGAAGACCTTAGAAGATGGAAAGATATACCCTGTTCTTGGATAGGCAGAACTAATATTGTCAAAATGACCATACTACCAAAAGCACTATACAGATTTAATGCAATGCCAATCAAAATCCCAATGACATTCCTCATAGAAATAGAAAAAGCAGTCATGAAATTCATATGGAAAAATAAGAGACCCAGAATAGCTAAAGCAATCCTTAGTAAGAGGAGTAAAGCAGGTGGCATCACTATACCAGACCTTAAATTATACTACAGAGCAATAGTAACAAAAACAGCATGGTATTGGCACCAAAATATGTGTAGACCAATGGTACAGAATAGAGGACACAGAGACTAACACATATAATTTCAGCTATCTTATATTAGACAAAGGTGCCAAAAAAATGTACATTGGAGAAAAGATAGCCTCTTCCACAAATGGTGCTGGGAAAACCGGAAATCCATATGCAATAAAATGAAATTAAACCTCTATCTCTCACCATGCACAAAATTCAACTCAAAGTGGATCAAGGATCTAGGAATTAGACCAGACTACACCTAATAGAAGAAAAAGTAAACTCTAATCTCCAACATGTTGGATTAGGTCCCAAGTTCCTTAATAAGAATCCTGTAGCACAAGACTTAATACCAAGAATCAATAATGGGATAGACTCAAATTACAAAGCTTCTTCTCAGCAAAAGAAACAATCAGTGAGGTGAACAGAGAGCCTACTAATTGGGAACAAATTTTTACCACAAGCACGTCAGATAGAGCACTAATCTCTAGAGTATATAAGGAACAGAAAAATCATAACACCAAAAAAACAAATAACCCAATCAATAAATGGGCCAAGGAACTGAATAGACACTTCTCAGAAGAAGATAAACAATCAATCAATAAATACATGACAAAATGCTCAACCTCTCTGGCAATTAGAGAAATGCAAATCAAAACCACTCTAAGATTTCATCTTACACCAGTCAGAATGGCAGCTATTAAGAACACAAACAACAATAAATGTTGGAGAGGATGTGGAGAAAAAGGCACACTCATACATTGTTGGTGGGACTGCAAAATGGTGCAGCCAATATGGAAAGCAGTATGGAGATACCTTGGAAAACTTGGAATGGAACCACCTTATGACCCAGCTATCTCACTCCTTGGTCTTTACCCAAAAGACATGAAAACAGCATACTACAGGGACACAGCCACATCAATGTTTATAGCAGCACAATTCACAATAGCTAAAGTGTGGAACCAACCTAGATGCCCTTCAGTAGATGAATGGATAAAGAAAATGTGGTATATACACACAATGGAATATTACTCAGCAATAAGACAGAATAAAAATCATGGCATTTGCAGGAAAATGGATGGAGTTAGAGAATATAATGCTAAGTGAAGTTAGCCAATCCCTAAAAGCCAAATGCCAAATGTTTTATCTGATATAAGGAGGCCAATTCACAGTTGGGTTGGGATGGGGAGCATAGGAGGATTAGAGGAACACTAGAATGGCCCATGGGGAGGGAGGGGAAGGTAGGGGGCAAAAGGTTGAAGGAAAAAAAAAGATGGTAGAATGAGATGGATATCATTACCCTAAGTGCATGTATGAAGTCACGAATGGTGTGAATATACTTTGCATACAACCAGAGATTTGTATAAAAGTGCTCTATATGTGTAATATGAAATGTAATGCATTCTGCTGTCATTTATAACATCTTAGAATAAAAAATAATTTAAAAAATATACTGTGTCCATCACTTGGAAAAATTAATACTGCTAAAATATTAATCTTCTGCAAATTGATTCACATATTCAATGCAATTCTAGTCAAACTCTCACCAGGTATTTTCATGGAAATTAATAAGCTTGTTCTTAAATTTATATGGAAATGCAAAGGACCCAAAGTAGCCAAAACAATGTAGAAAAAGGAAACAAAGTTGGAAGACATACACTATTAATTTCAATAATTAGGACTGGGAATGTAACCTGGTAGTAGAGCACTTACCTTGCATGTGCAAGGCTCACCTGAGTTCCATCTCCAGTACTGCAAATTCTAACAATTTCAATAATTGTTACAAAGTTGCAGTAACTAAAAAATGTTTCTTGGCGTGGTGGTACAAACCTGTAATCTGAGGCAGGAAGTTCACGAGTTCAAAGCCAGCCTCAGCAAAAGCAAGGCACTAAGCAACTTAGTGCCTGTGTCTAAATAAAATATGAAAAAGGGCTGGGGATGTGGCTCAGTGTTTGAGTGCCCCTGAGTTCAATCCCAGTACACCACTCCCCACAAAAAAGTGTTGTATTTTCATGAAAACAAATAGATTAATGAAACAGAAGAAAGTCTCCTGAAACAGGCACATTCGGAAATGGTTGACTGATTTACAAGAAAGGTATCAAGGCAATTGATTGGGCAAAGGATAACATTTTCAAAAATGGTCCAGAAACTATGGATATTCATATGCAAAAATAAATAAATAAACCTTAAACTTTACCTAACATTATATAAAAGAACTTTACTCAAAATGGATATGGACCTAAATGGAACGTTAAGTAACAAAATCCTATAAGAAAAAATAGGAAAAATCCTAATGACCTTGGGCAGCCATAGAAAATATTTCTTAAATATGAGACCAAAATTGGAAGTCATAAAAAGCAACAAATTGTAAATTATCATCAAAATTTAAATATTTTGCTCTTAAAAACACTGTTATAAAAATGAAAAACAAGTCATAGACATGGATATAATATTGAAAAAACATATATTTGCAATTGACTTTTATCTAGAATACATAAAGAATTCTTACAACTCAATAATAAAAAGAAAACAATCCAATTTTACAAAGGGCAAAATATTTTATCAGAAATTTCACCAAATAAAGTTTACAGAAAACAAATAATTACCTGAAAATATTCTCAGTGTCATTAGTCATTAGGAAACTTAAAATAAAAATAATGAATATTATATACTAACTAGAATAACTAATATGAAAAAAGATGGCCATTCCAAGTGTTGGTGAGGATGTAAGACAACTACAATTGTCAAACACTGCTGGTGAGAATTTAAAATGGTATAACTACTTTGGAGAACAGTTTTGTAGTGACTTAAAAACTTTAACACAGGGGAGAGGGAGAGGAAAAAATAGAAGTTCATTGAATTAGACAAAGGGGAAAGAAGGGAAGGGAGAGGGGATGAGAATAGAAAAGACAGTGGAATGAATTGGACATAATTTTCCTACGTACATATATGAATATACAATCAGTGAAACTCCACATCATAAACAACCACAAGAATGGGAAGTTATACTCCATGTATGTATGATATGTTAAAATTCATTGTAATGTCATGTGTAATTAAAAAGAGGAATTTTTTAAAAAAAACTTCACCACACACCTACGATATGATTTAACCATTTCACTCTTATTTATTTGCCCAAGAATGATAGTATATGTCCACACAAAAACTTATACACACAGTTCTTCTTTGTAACTTCATTTACAAGATACTCAAATAGAAAACCACACAAGTATCTATCAACAGGTGACAGAATAAACAAAATGTTGTTGATCTTTACAATTGAATACTACTCAGAATAAAAAGGAATTAACTATTAAGACATGAAGCACTATAGATGAATCTCAACAAAAAATTTGCTGAGTGGAAAAAGAAAGTCAAAAAAGAGTTCAGACCTTATAATTTAATTTATAGAAAATTCAATAAAATGCAAATGATTCTATAGTGACAGCATTCCAGTGGTTGCCTGGCCCAGGTGGGGAACTTGGAGAGGCAAGAGTTAGCAAATACAGAGTGGTATAAGGAAACTTTGGTGTATGATAGACATATTCACTATCTTGATTGTGGAAATGATTTCATGGATATAGAGTCAGCACCTGCCCTGCATCTGTGGAATCTGTGTGATAGATTTTCAATCATTCACAGGTAGAATTTTTTTTTAAATTGTATCTGTATTGAACACATATAGACTTTTATTTTTTAATGTGTGATGTTGGGGATTTGACCTAGGGACTTATACACATTATGCAACTGCTGTACCACTGAAGCACATCCCCAGTCCAAGACTGTTCTCCTTGTCTTTATTTCTTAAAAATATATAGTGTAACATCTGTTTACATAGCATTCACATTATATTAGGTATAATAAGCAATCTAGAGATGATTTAAAGTACATAGGAGGATTTGTATAATTTATATGCCTTCCCCAGGCCTCTCCCCTCCCCTTTTTGGATCAGGATCCACTTATCAGACAGAACATTCAGCCTTTGTTTTGGGGGGGATTGGCTTACTTCACTTAGCATGATATTCTCCAACTCCATTCATTTACCTGCAAATGCCATGATTTTATTCTCTTTTAATGCTGAGTAATATTCCATTGTATGTATATATGTGTATGTGTGTGCATGTGTATATATATATATATATATATATATATATATATATATATCACAATTTCTTTATCCATTCATCTATTGAAGGTCATCTAGGTTGCTTCCTCAGTTTAGTTATTGTGAATTGAGCTGCTATGAACATTGATGTAGCTGCATTATTATAGTACGCTGATTTTAAGTCCTTTGGGTATAGACTGAGGAGTGGAATAGCGTGGTCAAATGGTGGTTCCATTCTAAGTTTTCTAAGTAATCTCCATACTGCTTTCCAGATTGGTTGCACCAATTTGCAGTCCCACCAGCAATGTATGAGTGTGCCTTTTCCCCCACAGACTCTCCAACATTTATTATTGTCTGTATTGTTGATAACTGACATCCTGACTGGCATGAGATGAAATATTAGAGTAGTTTTGATTTGCATTTCTCTAATTACTAGAGATGTTGAACATTTGTTGATCAAATGTATATCTTCTTTTGAGAAGTGTCTGTTAAGCTCCTTAGCCCATTTACTGATTGGGTTATTGGGTTTTTTTGGGGGGGGGCTGCTAAGATTTTTGAGTTCTTTATATATCCTAGAGATTAGTGCTCTATCTGACCTGTGTGTGGCAAAAATTTGCTCCCAAAATGTAGGCTCTCTGTTCACCTCATTGATTGTTTCTTTCGCAGAGAAGATGCTTTTTAGTTTGAGTCCATCCAATTTATTAATTCTTGATTTTATTTCTTGCAGTATAGCAGTCTTGTTAAGGAAGTCAGGACCTAATCTGACGTGATGAAGATTTAGGCCTACTTTTTCCTCTATTAGGCGCAGAGTCTCTGAACTAATTCCTAGGTCCTTGGTCTACTTTGAGTTGAGTTTTGTGCATGGTGAGACATAGGGATTTATTTTCATTTTGCTACATATGGATTTCTAGTTCTCTCAACACCATTTGTTGAAGAGGCTATCTTTTCTCCAATGCATGTTTCTGGCACCTTTGTCGAGTATGAGATAACTGTATTTATGTGGGCTTGTCTCTGTGTCTTCTATTCTGTACCATTGCTCTACATGTCTATTTTGGTGCCAATACCTTACCATTTTTGTTACTATAGCTTTGTAGTATAGTTTAAGGTCTGGTATTGTGATGCCTCTTGCTTCACTCTTCTAGCTAAGGATTGCTTTGACTATTCTGAGTCTGTTATTTTTCCAAAAGAATTTCATGACTACCTTTTTTGTTGTTGTTGTTTTTATGCGGAATGTCATTGGGATTTTGATTGGAATCACATTGAATCTGTATAGCACTTTGGGTACTATTGCCATTTTGACAACATTAATTCTGCCTATCCAAGATCATGGGAGATCTTTCCATCTTCTAGGGTCTTCTTCAATTTCTTTCTTTGGTGTTCTGTGCTTTTCATTATAGAGTTCTTTTACCTCTTTTGTTAAGTTGATTCCCAAGTATTTTTTTGAGGTTATTGTGAATGGGGGTAGTTTTTCTAATTTCTCTTTCAGACGTTCATCACTGATGTATAGAAACACATTTGAATTATGGGTATTGACTTTATATCCTGCTACCTTGCTGAATTCATTAATTAATTCTAGAAGTTTTCTGATGGAGTTTTTGGATACTCTAAGTATAGAATCATGTTGTCAGCAAATAATGATAGTTTGAGTTCTTCTTTTCCTATCCTTTTAATTTCTTTCATATGTCTAATTGCTCTGGCTAGAGTTTCAATGACTATGTTGAATAGAAGTGGGGAAAGAGGGCATCCCTGTCTTGTTCCAGATTTTTAGGAAATTCTTCCAATTTTTCTCCATTTAGAATGATGTTGGCTTTAGGTTTAGCATAGAAAGCTTTTACAATGTTGAGGTATCTTCCTAGTATGCCTAGTTTTTCTAGTGTTTTGAACATGAAAGTATACTGTATTTTGTCAAATGCTTTCTCTACATCAGTTGATATAAGCATATGATTCTTATCTTTAAGTCTATTGATGTGATGAATTATATTTATTGATTTCCATATGTTGAACCAACCTTGCATCACTGGAATGAACCCCAGTTGATCATGGTGCACTATTGTTAATGTTTTTTTATGCAATTTGCCAGAATTTTATTGAGAATTTTTGCATCAGTGTTCATCAGTGATGTTGGTCTAAAATTTCCTTGATGTGTCTCTGCCTGGTTTTGGTATCAGGATGATACTAGCTTCATAGAATGAGTTTGGAAGGGTTCCTTCCTTTTCTATTTCATGTAATAATTTGAGGAGTATTGGTATTAATTCTTCTTTGTAGGTCTTGTAGAATTCAGCTGTGAATCTGTCTGGTCCTGGGCTTTTCTTGGTTTGTAGGTTTTTGATGGCATCTTCTATTTCCTTGCTTGAAATTGATCTGTTTAAGTTGTTTATGTCCTCTCAACTCAGTCTGGGTTGATCATATGTCTCTAGAAATTTGTTGGTGTCTTTGAGGATTTATATTTTACTGGAGTATAAGTTTTCAAAATAGTTTCTAATTGTCTTCTGTATTTTAATAGTGTCTGTCATGATACTTCATCACAAATTTTCGTAATTTGAGTTTTTTCCCTCCTTTTTGTTAGAGTGGCTAAGGTTTTGTCAATTTTATTTATTTTTTCAACTAACCAACTTCTTGTTTTGTCAATTTTTTGAATTGTTTCTTTAGTTTCATTTTCATTGATCTCTGCCCTGATTTTAATTATTTCCTGTCTTCTGCTACTGTTGGTGTTGATTTGTTCTTCTTTTTCTAGGGCTTTGGGATGTAATGTAAAGTCATTTATTTGTTGACTTTTTCTTCTTTTAATGAATGAACTCCATGCAATGAACTTTCCTCTTAGCACTGCCTTCATCATGTCCCAGAGATGTTGATAAATTGTTTTTGACTTCTCATTTACCTCTTAGAATTTTTTTTTATCTCATCCCTGATGTCTTCTGTTATCCATGCGTCATTCAATAGCATATTGTTTAGTCTCCAGGTGTTGGAATAGCTTATCTTTTTAATTTTATCATTGATTTCTAATTTCATTCCATTATGGTCAGATTGAATGCAGGGTAGTATCTCTATTTTTTGTATTTGCTAAGAGTTGCTTTGTGGCATAATATACGGTCTATTTTGGAGAAGGATCCATGTGTTGCTGAGTAGAAAGTGTCTTCACTCATTGATGGATGGAATATTCTATATATGTCTGTTAAGTCCAAATTATTGATTGTATTATTTAGTTCAACAGGTTTTTTTTTTTGTTTAGTTTTTGTTTGGAAGACCTATCCAGTGGTGAGAGGGCTGTACTAAAGTCACCCAGTATTATTGTGCTGTGGTCTATTTGGTTCTTGTATTTGAGAAGGGTTTGTTTGACATACATAGATGCCCCATTGCTTGGGGCACAGATATTTATGATTGTTATGTCTTATTGATGTATGAATTCCTTAAGCAGTATGAAATGTGCTTCTTTATCCCTTTTCAATAGCTTTGGTTTGAAGTGAACTTTATCTGATATGAGGATGAAAACTCCTGCTTGTTTACATGGTCCATGTGAGTGGTATATTTTTTTCCCTCCATTTCACCTTCAGTCTGTGGATGTCTTTTCCTGTGAGATGAGTCTCTTAAAAGCAGCATATTGTTGGACCTTTTCTTAAATCCAATCTGTCAGTCTTTGTCTTTTAATTGATACGTTTAGGCCATTCACATTCAGGGTTATTGTTGAAATGTGATTTGTATTCCTAGATATTTTGGTTTATTTTTGGTTTTTAACTTGACTTGGATTCTCCTTTGATTGGCCTTTCCTATAGTGTAGTTCCTCCCTTTGCTGATTTTCATTGTTGTTTTTCATTTCCTCCTCATGGAATATTTTGTCCAGGATGCTCTCTAATGTGGGCTTTCTCACTGTAAATTTTTTTGTTTATCATGAAAAGTTTTTATTTTGTCATCAAATCTGAAGCTTCATTTTGCTGGATATAAGATTCTTGATTGGCGTCTTATATTTCTTTCAGAGCTTGTTATATGTTGTTCCAGGATCTCCTGGCTTTGAGGGTCTGGGTTGAAAAATCTGCTGATATATAAATTGGTCTCCCCCTATATGTGATCTGATTCTTCTCTTGCGGCCTTTAAGATTCTATCCTCATTCCGTATGCTAGGCATTTTCATTATAATGTGTGTTGGAGTAAATCTGTTATAATTTTGTACATTTGGTGTCCTATAAGCCTCTTTTAATTGATTTTTCAATTCAATCTTCATGTTTGGGAAATTTTATGATATTATCTCATTGAAGAGATTATGCATTTCTTTGGTTTGAATCTCTGTGCCTTCATCTATTCCAATAACTCTTATATTTAGTCTTTTGATACTATCCCATAATTCTTGGATATTCTGTTCATGGTTTCTTACCATCTTCACTGTGTGGTCAAATTTATTTTCCAGATTATATATTTTTTCTTCATTGTCTGACATTCTGTCTTCCAAATGATCTAGTCTGTTGGTGATGCTTTATATTGAGTTTTTAATTTGGTTTATTGTTTTCTTTATTTCAAGGATTTCTGGTTGTTTTTTTTCAGAATCTCTATCTCTTTCTTGAAGTAATCTTTTGCTAACTGTATTTGCTCCCTTATCTTCTTGTTGGTATGATCAATGTTTGCCTGTATTTGCTCCCTTATCTCTTTGTTGGTGTGATCAATGGTTGCCTGTATTTCCTCTCTTACCTCTTTGTTGGAGTGGTTAATTTTTGCCAGCATTTGCTCATTTAGGTCATTCTTTAATTCACAGATCAATTTTTATCGTATATATTCTGAATTCCTTCTTTGACATTTCATCAACTGTGCTGTCCATAGATTTTGTTATTGCAGTATCCTGGTTTGTTTGGGGCACTTTCCTCCATTATTTTTTTCACATTATGTGTCTTCTGTTCTTGTAGTTTGGATCTAAGGTGTTACAGTTTCTACCCTATAATCTTGTAGTATCTGTGCAGATTATCTGTATCTCACCTTGGTGTTGGGCTTCCAGACCCTGCTGGTGTCCAGGATGGATGCTACTCCAACTAAACGTGGTAGCAACAATAGCAGGAGGTAACTCCAGGTAGCAGTGGAGGTTTACCAAGATGGATGCAACCTCTTTCAGGGATGGGACTGGAAGGGTGGGCCTTACACTGGTTTGGGGATCCTGTTTGGAGATGCAGCAGATTCTAGGCCATGTCTGTTGTTGAAAGGCAGAGACTGCTGCATAGGGAGGGCTGTGGCCATGGGCAGGGTCTGGGATCTGGAATGAGTCAGTCTGTCAGCAAAGGTGGTCCTGGGCCAGGTCCTGAGCTCCGTTGTGGGTCTGCCATTGAGCAGAGCAGACTCAGGCCTACCCTGGGCCTGGTCTCCAGCTCAGGTTGGCTGAGACAGTCCTAGGCCTGAACCTGCATCCAGCATAGGTGGACAGGTCAGTGGGGGCAGTCCTGGGCTGGGGTCTGGGCTCCAGCATAGGTCTTCCAGTCAGCAGGCCGGTCCTGGGCCTCACCTGGAATTGGGCTCCTGCACGGGTAGCAGGAGCAATCCGGGTGATGTTTTGATATATGTATATATTGCATAATCAGGCAAAAATATCTTTCCTCATTTATCATTTTTTAAAATTATTTATTTGCTTTAGTTGTACACAATGGGTTTTTTATTTGTATGTGGTGCTGAGGATTGAACCCGGGCTACACACGTGCTAGGCGAGCGCTCTACCACTGAGCCACAACCCCAGCCCCTCATTTATCATTTTTATGGTGAAACCATTCAAAAATTCTTCTTGCTTTTTAAAATATATAGTACATTGTAGTTATCTATAATCACACTACAGTGCAATCGTACACCAGAATTTCTTACTTCTATCTAACTGTAACATAGTAACCATGGATCAACCTTTCCCCACCCCCTTCTCCCTTCTATTCTCCCTGGCCTCTGATAATATTCATTCTATTTTCAACTTCTATAATATCAGTTTTTTAGACTCCACATGTAAGTAATATCATTCCATACTTATTCTTCTGTGCTGGCTTATTTCACTTAACATAAAGACTCCAGTTCCATGGTGGGTACAGTGGCACATGCCTGTAATCCCAGCAGTTTGGGAGGCTGAGTCAGGAGGATCATGAGTTTAAAGCCAGCCACAGCAATGGTAAGGCACTAAGCAACTCAGTGAGACCCTGTCTCTGAATAAAATACAAAATAGGGCTGGGGCTGTGACTCAGCGGTCAAGTGCCTCTCAGTTCAAAACCTGGTACCAAAAAACAAACCAAAAAAAACACAAAAAAAAAAACAAAAAATACTCCAGTTCCATCCATGGTGTGGCAAATGACAGAACTTTATTCTTTTTTATGGCTAAATAATGTTCCGTTATGTATATGTACCACATTTTCTTTATCTATTCATCACTTGATAGACATTATTTCTTGGCTATTGCAAACAGAGCTGCAATAAACATAGGAGTATAGATGTCCCTTCAACATACTTATTTCATTTGTTTTGGACATATACCTAGTTGTGGAGTTGATGGATCATATGGTAGTTCTATTTTGTATTTTTGAGGAATCTCCATATGTTTTCCACAATGACTGAACTTATTTACATTATCAAAATGTATATGTCTATATAAATTTTTCAAATAGTGCTCTTTAAGTACATGCAGTTTATCATACATCAGTTATACTTCAATAAATTGTAAGGAATATATCTGCAAAAGTTATTAAAATACTCCTTTTTCCAACTACATATCTATGTGAGCCCTGATTCTCTTTCACACACTGTAACCAGAATAACATATGGTAACTGATTGAACACAGAAGCAGATATGAGGATCCAGCTGTCTTTTATTATATGAGGCATTAGAGAGATTTGAAAAAATACAAAACAATGCCACTTTTCTCATTAACTTTTTTGCTCTGGGAAACATAGGGTTTTAAGATTTTATTTTGCCAGTTTGGGGAAATACCTGAATTCAATATGGAATTAAAATTCTAAATGGGACACAGCCCTCATCATCTATCTGGCTTTCTATCACACCTATGAATCACCATTCTGAAAGGAAATATACACTAAATAAGAATCTAGCTGACTTTCTTTTTCATCTGTTTTTTTTTTTTTTCCTAGAGATAGACACAACAAGAGTACAAATGTGAGGACTCTGTAAAATGCATAAATGGATTTGTTTGGAATAAAAACAAAAGAGTTCCCATATAAGAGGATAAAAGATTTTAAGGAAGGGAATTTGTGGATAGAAGGGTAAATATGTTAGGATGGGAGGAAATTTGGAGTTGAAAATGCCATGAGATACGGTTAAATAGTGAAAAGTAAATTGAAACTCTGTATTAGTCTATTAATGAAATGAGACAGACTGAAAGTTAACCAGTGGGAGATTAACAGATTATCAAATGTTCGATTATCAAATGTCCATTAACAGAAAGCTGGACAAACAAATTCTGGAGTATTTTTACTATGGAGTGCTATCCAGTAGTAGAAAGTAATGGATTGTTGATAATACACAGCAGTAGATGAATCTTGGCAACATTATGGGAAATGAAAAAATCCAGACTCAAAAGAATATATACAATATGATTCCACTGGGGCTGGGGATATAACTCAGTAATAGAGCACTTACTAAGCCATGCACGAGGGCCTGGGTTCGATCCCCAGCACTGCCAAAAATTGAAAAAAAAAGAAAAGAAAAGAAAAGAAAAGGGAAAAAAAGTGATTCCATTTATATCAAGTTCAAAAACAGACAAAAATAACCAATGGTGATGTAATTCAGAACAGAAGTGGAGCCTATGAGAGTGTGGAAGGAGGCACAAGGAGATCTTTACCTCAATTAAATCATACCTCAAAATGAATGAACCAATGGATTAATGTTACTTTTAATCTATTTATCATTGATTTAACCTAATATGCCCGTTTCCTTCCACATGAAATCTTTGAAGTGAGGCTATTACCACTACCTGTCATGAAAAAGAGTCATTTCTTGAGCAAAAACCTTCTGAATCCATCCAATATGTCACACCACCAGTACTTACTTTAGCCAGAACCTCCTATGTGGACACCCTACTTCCAATCCTGCCCCACTGCAATCCTTTCTCTGCACAGGAGTTATTTTAATCATATCAGGATGCACTCCAGTGCTTTCCCAGCACATTTAGAAAGAAATGGAAGATGTTTTTCTCTCTCCTACAAAGTACTGCAAAGACAGGTCCTGCCCTCCCAGCCTCCAGCCACTCTGCCACTTAATCCTGTTCTATAGCTTCTCTGGCCTTCTTTCAGTTCAAAAGCACCAAGCTCTTTCATGGCTCTAAACACCAACTGTTTTTCTTCCCAGAAAGCTCTTCCCTGCCCCTCTTTTACTGATAAACTCTCACACATTCTGCAAATATATTGGAATGCTATTTCTGTAAGAGTCTTTCCCAGCTTCTCTAGTCTATTACATTTTCCAGTACATCATTCTTATGGTGCACCATGTTATATCATTCATGGAATATAGCATGGTTTATAGTCCTTTATTAGTTGTTGTTTCTATTTGTTTATTGTGTGTGTTCCCTGATAATATACTGCATCTTCAGGGTCTAGCAGTTATCAATAAACATTTGGCAAGTGAATTAATGAATGTGCTTATCCTGATAATTAGCTTGAAAAGGATTGCATAATTGAATATCTTGGAGGATGTTATGAAGACTAGCCTGATGAGAAAGAAAAGGGAACATTAGTGGAACTACAGTGGACAGAGTAGAAAGAAGAGCAATATTGAAAAAGTGAAGGGAATCTGCTGTTTGAGAATCTTAAGTGATTTCAAGGCAGATGGTTCCAAAATGGGACTCTTTCTATGGTTCATGCCACAAGTACTTAATTAGTGCTGAATGCTAGGGAGAAAGCAAGGAACAAGATAGGTAGTTCCTTCCCTCAGAGAGTTTATATTCTAGTGCAAGGCAAGAAAAAATAATCAAAATAAGAAAAGTGCTATATCTAATAGTTTTAAATTTGTAATGATAATCTAAGGCTCCATCTATAGAAGTGGCTCTACTTACTCCATGTCCATTCCCACATTTAAACACCCAGTAAGTACCAAGAAGTACCACCCTGACCTGGTCACTTTTCTTCTTTTTGCTTTTTCACTATTTTGGACTGAATTCTCACCCTACCATTTCTGTTTTCACTGTGGTTCCCAACCATGGCTGTATAGTGAAATTGCTCGGGGAACTTATAAGAACCAGTACCATGCAAGGCCAGGTTTAATCCCTAGTCATACCAAAAAAAAATAATAATAGTACTGATATCCAGGGCTCTCTCTTCCCCTGAGAGATTCTGATTTAATTGCTCTGGCATGTGGTCTAGGCATATGATTTTTTTAAGCTTTCAAGGTGATTCTCATTTGTATCCAAGGTTCAGATGCTGCATTAGAAAGAACACTACATGACCCAGTAAGGCTTTGGATATCTGTGATTTTGAACAAGACCTTATCCTTGGCTGGAACGCTTCAGTCCTAGCCAGAGGTTCTCAATGTGAAGTTCTCTAAGTGTCTAAATCTGTTGGGGAACTTGTTAAATCCTGAATTCTAGATACCACAATCACAGGTATTTATCCCACAGGTCTGAGATGAGGCCCATGAATTTGCATGGGAACAATCATTTTCCATGGCTCTGAGGCACACTACAGTGTGACAACTTCAGGTCCTAGGGATTGGCCACTCCCACCAACTGTGTTTGCAAAGCCCTGGTCCTGGTTATATGGTGGGTTACAAAAAGAAACAGTAAATCAGGGATCTCATACCCTAGTAGGGGAAAGAAAAGCTGTATGTCAATAACTGAAAGTCACAGCATGATCACTGAACAGGGTGCCATAGCATAAAGTATTTAGGTAGAAAAGTATGAAGTTGCTTATATTCAAATATTTTTAAGAATAAGCAAAAGTTTAATAGATAGAAATAGGGCTACAGAAGGGCAGGCTCATACTACCTCCCATTCCTGATCTGGGGGACTGGGTCTCAACAGTGCCAGATTTTAGTGTTGAGATCAGTTTTCATTTCTCTGGGGCAAATACCCAGAAATGGCACTGATTGTGGGTAATATTAAAAGCACAGTTTAGTTTTAAAGAAAATTGTAAACTGTTAAATTCCAGTGGCTTATTTTAGTCAGCTTTTTCATTGCTGTGCCCAAAAGACCTGGGAAGAACAATTTAGGATAGGAAAAGTTTCTTTGGGGGCTCATGGTTTCAGAGGCCTCAGTCTACCCATAGCCAACTCCATTGCTCCAAGGTAGGGCAGAACATCATGGTGGAAGGAAAGCAGCTTAAGACATGGCAACCATGAATCAGAAAGAGAGCTCCGGTCCCCAGGGACAAAATATAAACCCCAGTGACCCACTTTCTCAGTGCCACACTATCTGTCTTCAGTTACCACCCAATTAATCCCTATCAGGTGATTAATTCACTGATTAAGTGAGGATTAATTCACTGATTACGTCTATAACCCAATTAGGCTATAACCCAACCATTTCTCCTCCAAACCTTCCAGAATTGTCTCACATGTGGCCTTTTGGGGGGCACCTCACATTCAAACCATAACATTCTGCCCCTGGCCCCAACAAGTGCACATTCAGGTGACAATGCAAAATACATTTAGTCAATACCCAAGAGACCCCAGAGCCTCAACAGTTCTGAGATTGCTCCAAGTTAGAGTTCCAGTCTTCTCTGAGGCTCACGGCAATCTCACATTGTGAGCTCCTGTAAAATTAAAAGCAATTGACAAGTATCCAATATAGAATTGTACACAGTAAATATTTCCATCCACAAAATGAGGGGCATGGAAGGAGGGATAGAATCAAAGCAAGACCAAAATCCAGCTGGGAAAACAAGTCCCCTAGCTCCACGTCTGGCTCCACGTCTGGCATCTGGGGCGCGTGGCATCATGAAGTTCTCTCCAAAGGGCTTGTGTAGCTCCGTCCCTGTGGCCTTGTTGGTTGCAGCCCAAGCGGCCTTCCTGTGGGCTTGCCTCTGCTCAATTGCTGCAGCTTTCCTAGCATGATGTCCCCCGTTACTGGCATTTCTTAACCTTGGGGGTCTCCACCGCAGCTTTGGCTTCCTCCTCACATCTCCACGCTTTGCCTTCTCAGGGGGTGCCCACAGGGACTCTGACCCTGCTGCACTTTGCCTGGCCTCCAAGGCCTTCCTTTGAAATCTTGGGGGAAGCCTCCATGAACCTGTAACTCCACCATCCTGTATTCTTGCAGTACCAGTACCACATGGTTAATGCTAAGGTCTGCCATCATCTTATGCAGTAGCCAAGTCTCCAGGGACCCTGGCTACAGCAGCCTCTGAGTGTCTGGGTGGTGAGCACATTGTACAAACTTCCTAGGCTCCTTTGTGCAAGAAGGGTGCCCCACTGGTCTCTTCTCTAGACAATTTTCACCTTTACTCCCTTGAACCTGAGATGGGTGTGGTCTTGCCAGCTCCTGAGATAGTCTCAGGCCTTCCTTGGTATCTCTGTCAAAGTCTTTAGCATTTTTTAGTGGGGGTAAAGTCTTTAACAACTGCAAAGTTCCTTAGCCCCAGTTTTACTCCCACTTTCAAGTCCAAGTTTTTAAAATCTTTCTGCTCTGCTTTTTGCTCCTGATTATCACAATAAATTTGGTTAAATAATTCCAGCAATATCCATGCCACCACCTGAATGCCACGCTGCCTAGACATTTCTTCCCCCAGATTAACAAGTCCATTGCTTTTAAAATCAACTTCACAGAGGACCTGGGGTTGTGCCTCAGTGCTAGAGAACTTGCCTTGCACACATGAGATGCTGGGTTCCATCCTCAGCACCACATACAAATAAATAAAGAAAATAAAGATGTTGTGTCCACCTACAACTAAAAGAAATAATTTAAAAAATCAACTTCACAGAAAGTCTCAGGACAAGGGCAAAATGCAGAGAGCTTCTCAACCTGAACACATCCAATCATTTCACCTCTAAACCTTCTTGCATTGTTTCACGCTTAAGTTTTGGGGGACACCTCATATCTAATCCACAGCATAACTATACCATTTTATATTCCAACTTGCAGTGTGTGCATGTTCCTATTTTTCCACATTCTCACCAGCTTTTGATGGTTAGTATTTATTTTTGTCTTAGCCATTCTGATAGGTGTACTCTAGTGATATATTTCATTGTTGTTTAAGTTTGCATTTCCCTAATGGTTAATGATGCTGAAAAATTTTTATGTGCTTATTTTTCATCTATATATCCTCTTCAGTGAAATGTCTGTTCATGTGTTTTGCCCATTTTCTAACTGAAATGCTTACTTTTTACTGTCAAGTGTTAAAATTTCTTTATATATTTTAGATACCAGTCCTTTGTCAGATATGTAGCTTATAAATATTTTCTTCCAGACGCCAATAAGTTTTTTCATGTTCTTCACAGTATTTCACAGAGCAAAAAATTTTCAATTTGATGAGGTCTAATTTATCGATTTTTTTTTCTTTTATGAATTACACTTCGGAGTTTTGAGTTAATTTACTCATAAAGTGTGAGGCTTAGATCAAGGTTAATGTTTTTGCCAGTGGATATCTAATTGCATCACTACCATTTGTTGAAAAGACTACCTTCCCTTTATTGAATTGCTTTTGCAACTTTGTAAAAAAAAGACCCATTTTTTCTCCATTATGCATGTTACCTGAAGGTTTTTTATAAATACTGTTCATCAAGTTGAGGAAGTTACCCTCTATTCCTACTTTTTGAGATTTTTTTTTACAAAAATCATGAATAGGTGTTGAATTTAGTCAGTGCTTTTAAAAAATGTATTGCTATGATCATGTGATTTTCTCTTTAGTCTGTTCATATGTTTTGCCCACCTTACATTGATTTTTTTTTATTTGCAGTGCTGTGGATTGAACCTTGCAAATGCTAGGCAAGTACTCTACCACTGAACTACATCAATAGCCTTTTTTTATTTCTAGAATCTTGTTCTTGCCAAGTTGCTGAGGGCCTCATTAAATTGCTAAGGCTGGCCTTGAACTTGCAATCCTCCTACCTCAGCCGCCTGAATCACTGGGATTACAGGTGGGCACCAAAAGCCCAGCTGATTATTCTGATTTTTCAAGTACTGAACCAACCTTATATGTGTGGAATAAACCTCCTTGGTTATGACGTAGAATTGTTATAAATTGCTGAATTCTATTTGCAAATATTTTGACTTCTTTTGTATCTAAGTTCATGAGGAATATTGGCCTATAGTTTTGGGGTGTGTTTTTGCACTATCTTCGTCTGGTTTGGATTATCAGGTTAAAACTGACCTTGTAAAGAGAGTGGCAAAAACATTCCCATCCTCTTTTATAGAAAATATGGTGGGTAGTGTTAGTTGTTTATTGCACACTTGGTAAAATTTTAGTTTTCTGCTTCTTTATATCTTTTATTTCTTTTTTGAGATTTTAAACTTTTTATTTGTTTCAAATGTGTCTATAATTGTTCCTTGAAGCATTTTTTATGAAAAATTCCTCAAAATACTTTTTGGATAATACTAACAACTTTATCATATTGACATTGATGTTGGCATCTACTGATTGCCTTTTTACATTGTTAGAGATCTTCCTGAACTGGGGATGTAGCTCAGTGGTAGAGCATTCACTTGACATGTGCAAGGCCCTGGGTTAGATCCATAGACAGAGATCTTCCTGGTTCTTTGTATAAAAGGTGACTTTTTAATTTTTTTTAGTTGTAGATGGATACAATATCTTTATTTTTAATTTAATATTTTATTTAATTTGTTTTATTCTCTTTTATTGCTGAATAATATTACATTGTGTATATATACCACATTTTCTCTTTTTTTTACAATATCTTTATTTTTATTTATTTATTTATTTATGTGGTACTGGGGATTGAACTCAGGGGCACTCGTCCACTGGGTCACATCCCCAGCCCTTTTTTTGTATTTTATTTAGAAACGGGGTCTCACTGAGTTGCTAAGTGCCTCGCCATTGCTGAGGCTGGCTTTGAACTCAAGATCCTCCTGCCTCAGCCTCCCAAAGTGCTGGGATTACAGGTGTGCGCCACCGCGCCCGGCTTTTACCACATTTTCTTTATCCATTTATCTACTGAAGGGCATCTAGGTTGGTTGCACAGTTTAGCTATTGTGAATTGTGTTGCTATAAACATTGATGTGGCTATGTCCCTGTAGTATGCTGTTTAAAGTCCTTTGAGTATAGACTGAGAAGTGGGATAGCTGGGTCAAATGGTGGTTCCATTCAGTTTCCCTAGGAATCTCCATACTGCTTTACATATTGGCTGCACCAATTTGCAACCTCACCAGCAATGTATGAGTGTGCCTTTCCCCCCACATTCTCATCAACATTTATTGTTGTTTGTATTCTTAATAGCTGCCATTCTGACTGGAATGAGGTGAAATCTTAGAATAGTTTTGATTTGCATTTCTCTAATTGCTAGAGATACTGAATATTTTTTCATATTTTTGTTGATTGTATATCTTCTGAGAAGTGTCTGTTCAGTTCCTTGGCTCATTTATTGATTGAGTTATTTGGTTTTTTGGTGTTAAAATTTTGAGTTCTTTATATATCCTAGAGATTAGTGCTCTATCTGATGTGCATGTGGTAAAAATTTGCTCCCAAAGTGTAGGCTCTCTCTTCACCTCGCTGATTGTTTCTTTTGCTGAGAAAAAGCTTTTTAGTTTAAATTCATCCAATTTATTGATTTTTGATATTAATTCTTGTGCTATGGGAGTCTTGTTAAGGAAGTTGGGGCCTAATCTGACGTGATGGAGATTTGAACGTACTTTTTCTTCTAATAGACACAGTGTCTCTGTTTTAATTCCTAGGTCCCTGATTCACTTTGAATTTAATTTTGTGCATGGTGATAGATAGGGGTTTAATTTCATTTTGTTTCATATGGATTTCCAGTTTTCCCAGCACCATTTGTTGAAGACGCCATCTTTTCTCCAATGTATGTTTTTGGCTTCTTTGTCTAATATAAGATAACTATAATTATATGTGTTAGTCTCTGTGTCCTCTATTCTGTACCATTGGTCAACAAGTCTATTTTGGTGCCAATACCATGCTGTTTCTGTTACTATTACTCTGTAGTATAGGTTAAGTTCTGGTATAGTGATGCCACCTGCTTCACTCTTCTTGCTAAGGATTGCTTTAGCTATTCTGGGTCTCTTATTTTTCCAGATGAATTTTATGACTGCTTTTTCTATTTCTATGAGGAATGTCATTGGGATTTTGATTGGCATTGCATTGAATATGTATAGTGTTTTTGGTAGTATGGTCATTTTGACAATATTAATTCTGCCTATCCAAGAACAAGGTAGATCTTTCCATCTTCTAAGATCTTCATTAATTTCTTTCTTTAGCGTGCTGTAGTTTTCATTATAGAGGTCTTTTAACTTTTTTTTAGTTGCAGATGGACACAATATCTTTATTTTATATTATTATTATTATTATTATTATTATTATTATTATTTTGGTACTGGGGATTGAACTCAGGGTCACTGGACCACTGGGCCACATTCCCAGCCCTTTTTTGTATTTTATTAGAGACAGGGTCTCACTGAGTTGCTAAGTGCCTCGCCATTGCTGAAGCTGGCTTTGAACTCTCAATCCTCCTGCCTCAGCCTCCCAAGTGCTGGGATTACAGGCGTGTGCCACCGCACCCGGCTTATGTATGTTTTTTATGTGGTGCTGAGGATCAAACCCAGTGCCTCAGGCAAGCAAGGTGAGCACCCTACCACTGAGCCACAACCCCAGCCCAGGAAGGTGACTTTTTAAATCAAAACCTGGGCATTTTAATATTATGTTCAGGATTCTGGTTCTTATTTAAACCTTTGGCTGTAGGTAGTTATTTCTTACACTATTCTAGCAGGGGAAGGGGAAAGGCTATCTCCTTATTGACAAGTGGAAGTAGAAGTCCATGTTCTCCACTAGGCCTCCATTGATATCTGTGGGGCCTCCTCATTGCTGCTATGAATGTTGGTATTTCCAGCTCCTCATATGGTCTCCCTGATACCTGCCTGACTGAAAAAAGTTTGAGTGCCTTCTTTTGGTTCCTTACATGACATACACTGAATAAAAGAGAATATGGGTAGCATGCAGTCGTCTCCTCTAGTGACACTGGTGAAATCCTGACTCACTAGGCCGCCTTTGCCACCACCTTAGCAAGTACACTGGAGCTCCTTTCTCATTGAGGATGGAAGTCTTGTCCTCACTATATCTCTGCTGGAATGGATGGATTGGGGATAGGGTACAGCAATTATTTTCTAAAAGTTTTTTTCTTTTGCTCTGATGCCCCCTTCCTTATACATTAGCTAGAGAGAGCAGGGTTTTCTTGGGGCATTACTGTTAGTACATTTTTGGCATTTTGAATTGCTAATTTCTCCAGTACCCAATTTGGGATATATCAGGATAAAATAAATCTTTGTGGACTCACCATTGTGTAATGCCTTGGATCTTGAAGTCCCTAACTCATCTACCACCTTTTCTCCACCTTTCTTCTATGTTTGTTTTATTTTTTAAAGTCCATAGATTTTTAGCTTTACTTAATGGGAGGAATAGTGAGGTAGGAAAGCACATCTGCTACATTTTTCTGGAAATATAAGTCCCTGCTATGTTTTGCATGTGATTTGTCCCAAAAAGTTTCATGTGTTGGAGGCTTGGTCCTCCCTGTGGTGATGTGAGAAGGAGTGGGACCTTTAGGAGGTGGGGCCTAGAAGGAGGTACTTGGTGGCTCTGCCCTCAGAAGGGATCCTGAGTTAGTTCTCCCAAGTGGGTTGTTAAAAAGAATAATCCTGACCTAACCCAGGTCTAGCTTCCTGTTTGCTGATATCTTTCTCTCCCATACATACTTCCACTAGGATGCCATTCTCCATCAAGCTCTCACCAGAAGCCAAATTGATGGAGCCACCCAATCTTGGGATTTCAAGCTCAGAAACTGTACACTAAATAAACCTTTGTTATTTATAAAGTTATTTAGCATTCAGCATTTTGTTATAGCCATGAATATGAACTTGATATAGTTCTGCATTTTGAAATGCAGAATTTGAGGGATTTTAAGATGTAATGTGATATACCATGGTTCTCAAGCTTGAATATTCATCAGAATTGTTTAGAGAGCTTTGTAAAATAGATTTTTGAGCTGAGTGTGGTGGTACTTGCCTGTAATCCCATCTACTCTGGAGGCTGAGGTAAAAAGGATCCCAACTTGCAGGTTAGCCTCAGAAACTTAGTGACTCTCTGTCTCAAAAAATATATATTAAGCCGGGCACGGTGGTGCACGCCTGTAATCCCAGCACTTGGGAGGCTGAGGCAGGAGGATCACGAGTTCAAAGCCAGCCTCAGGAATGGCGAGGCATTAGCAACTCAGTGAAACCCTGTGTCTACTAAAATACAAAAAAAAGGGCTTTGGATGTGGCCCAGTGGTCGAGTGCCCCTGCGTTCAATCCCCGATGAAAAAAAAAAAAAAAAATATATATATATATATATAAAGTGTGTGTGAGGGGTGTGCAGTGGTGCTCACTAGTAGAGCACCCCTGGTTTTAATTCTCAGTACCACAAAAACAAAAATGAAAAGTTCCCACAGATTTCTGAACTCATCCCCAATATTCTGATCTGGTAAATGTGGGGTGAATTTTGAGAAATTGTATTTCTAACAAGTTCTAGCCAATACAACTGGTTCAAGATCATATTTTAAAACCACTGCCTTATGATATCCAGCCCAATTATTTTCAACCTCCTTCTTATTAGAATCACCTGGTGAGCTTAATTTCTGTGTGTGTGTGTGTATGTATGTTTCTAGATTTCTTTTTATACTTTTATTTATTCTTTTTAGATATACATGACAGTAGAGTGCATTTTGACAAATTATACATACATGGAGTATAACTTTCCATTCTTGTGGTTGTACATGATATGTAATTTCACTGGTTGTGTATTGATATATGAACATAGGAAAGTTATGTCAAATTAATTCTATTGTCTTTCCTATTCCCACCCATCCCTTCCCTTCATTCCCCTTTGTCTAATCCAAAGTACTTCTATTTTTCCATCCCCTGCCTTATTGTGTGTTAGCATCTGTATATCAGAGGGAGCATTCTACCTTTGGTTTTTTGGAATTGGTTTATTTCACATCAATGTTTATGGCAGCTTCAATTCACAATAGCTAAACTGTTGAACCAACCTAGGTTCCCTTCAACAGATGAATAAAGAAAATGTGGTACATATACACAATGGAATATTACTCAGCCTTAAAGAAGAATAAAATTATGGCACTTGCAGGTAAATGGATGCAGCTGGAGAATATCATGCTAAGTGAAATAAGCCAAAACCAAAAAACCAAAGGCTGAATGTTTTCTCTGATAAGCAGATGGTAATCCATAATGGGGGTGGGGGTGGGGAAGAATAAAGGAACATTGGATTGTGCAGAGGGGAGTGAGGGGAGGGGAGAGAGTGTGGGGGATTGGAAGGATGTTTGAATGGGATGGACATTATTACCCTATATATTACACTACTGGTGTGACTCTACACCATGTTCAGCCAGAGGAAGGAGAAGTTGTGCTCCATTTAAGTACAATGTGTCAAAATACATTCTATTGTTATGTATACATAATTAGAACAAATTTAAAAATACAGCCTTAGGTAATGGGGAGCCACCTAAAGCTTTTTCTCTTGCAATTGAAGATTATATTAAGCCTGGTGCAGTGACATGGGAATTGAGGAAGGAAGAAGGATCGCAAGTTTGAGGACAGCTTTAACAACTTAGTGAGGCCCTAAGCAACTTAGTGAGACCCTGTCTCAAAATAAAATATAAAAAAAGGGCTGGGGATGTGGCTCAATGGTAAAGCACCCCTCGGTTAGAACCCCAGTACCAAATAAATGAAAAGAAAAAAATCATGTTATTTTCTAAAATGTCTCATTGTTTTGGTAGAAGGCAGTTAATTTAATCAGAATTTTAATTTAACACACGTTTGTCTAAGAGAAATGAAGTCTTCATATAATTGAGCTGTTTTAAACAATGAGAATTGTCCTCTGAATTTGTAAAGTCCATTTGATGTTAAGTCTAATTATGTCTCCACAGTTCCTTCCCACAGTTAACAGAAGTTAATTTGTGTCAACTGTAGATTTCTATGTACTCTTTCATAGTTTGCCCTGTCTTGTTCCTTTATCCTTCAACCCATATGTAGCATATTCTAAAAATTACATCATTTATACAATGTTTTTCAAAATGGAAAATTTCTTTCCTGACAGTACTTTTTTTTTTTTTTTTTTTTTGGTACTGGGGATTGAACTCAGGGGCACTCAACCACTGGGCCATACCCCCAGCCCTTTTTTGTATTTTATTAGACAGGGTCTCACTGAGTTGCTAAATGCCTTGCCATTGCGAGGCTGGTTTTGATCTCGCAATCCTCCTGCCTCAGCCTCCCAAGTGCTGGGATTACAGGCATGTACCACCGTGCCTGGTCCTCTCTGACAGTACTTTTTAAAAATATTCAAGCAATAAAGAAAAAAGTTAAGGGCTCCATATACGTGTCTACTTCCCAGAAATAACTTCTGTTAACACTGTAGTATATTTACTTTCAGACATCTTTTTAAAAAATAGTTTTAATGGATACAATACCTTTTATTTATTTATTTTTATGTGGTGCTGAGAATTGAACCTAGTGCCTCACACTTGCTAGGCAAACCCTCTACAACTGAGCTACAACCTCAGCCCTCAGAAATCTTATGTGTATATACAAATGTAGAATTATAGTATAATTTATATTTTCCCTTAATGTGGTGAACATATTTTTATTTCAATCCTTTAAAGTCTTTCTAATTCACCAACCAAAAAACAATAAATAAATAGAAGGAAGATCAGTAGAGTAGGGGAAGGGGAACAGGGACAGGGAGTAGGGGAGGGAAAATGGAAGTATTGGGCATTGAACTGTATCAAATTATATTCCATGCATGTATGAATAGGTCAAAACGAACCCTGCTATTATATATAACTATAATGCACTAAGAAAACTAAGAAAAACATTTTGAAAAGCTTATCTTTCTTAATAACAGTGTGCCATTTCATTGTGTGTGGATGTGTGTGTGTGTGTGTGTGTGTGTGTGTGTGTGTGTGTGTGGGTAACTTATGTCATTTTACACTTAAAAGATGTTGTAATCCATTTTGTTGCTACTATGTTCTTTACCTTTGAAATAAAGACTTTAACATTTTAAAATAAAACAATGAATATACTAGGAGAAAAAGTACAACATATTTATCATCATGGATTAGGAAGAACTTCTTAAACCATGGCAAAAAAAAAAAAATACCAGAAACTATAAAGAATATGCCAATCAAACCTGATGGCAGAATACTTAAAATTTTTGACTGATACAATTAACAAAGTTAAAACATGTATTAATAGATTGGATTAAATTGTCACAACACATGACAAAAGACATAGTGTTGCTGTGCAATAAGCTCACAGAAAGTATTAAGAAAAAGTCAAAAGTAAGTAGGAATGTGGGATAAGTGATATTCATCAGTTCATAGGAAGTGAAACACAAGTGGCCCATAATCTTGTGAAATGCTGTTCAATTGCACTAATTAAATAAAAATTAAAACAACAATGTGATAGCATTTTTGCCTATTAGCTTTGCCTATTAGCTTTTTTAGTATGGGAAAGCAAAGCTTTATTCACTGTTATGGGTATGAAAATTGGCCCAACCACATCAAAAGAACAATTTTGCATTCAATATTAATATTTAAAATGTCTACACCCTATGATCCAGTGGTTGCATTTCTAGGACTCTAACCTACAGAAATGAATGAGTGTATAAAGAAATATGAACAATTCCACATATTTCAGCAATATTGAGAGGAAAACGTAGAACCAATCAATAATTTTCCAATAGAGAAATGGTTAAATAAATAATGGTGCAATACTCTGAAACTTTCCAATGAATGAAGTAAATCTTCATGTATTATTATGAAAAAAAATATACAGGAAATAATTTTGGGTAAAAAATGCCCACCTAAATTGCACAATAATATTCATGCTATTATCCTATTTTTGTAAAAAATGTTTCTTAACTGTATCTACTGTATATGTATTTAGATATGTATTTTTGTGTGTTTGTGACACAAACATATGCACATATACATGTATATACTGGGCACACACTCACACTAGAAAAATGTCTGGAACATAACACCAAATGTTAATAGCAACTACCTCTGGTGATGAGACATTCACATCTTTATTTTAACAAATATGGTTTTGTTACAGTGAAAAATCCAAGTGCTTTCTGCAAATATATATATTTAAGATAATTATTTATAATATATGTTTAGGATAATGTGTGTGTGTGTGTGTGTGTGTGTGTGTGTGTATGGGAATTTCCATCTGGAAGTTGTTTCTGTGAAAATTGACAGTTTTAGAGTAGGAATAAATATGAACAATTAGAGCATGGCTTCAGTTTAACGGGCAGAAAGGCAAGTGCCAAAGGACAGATAGCAGAGACATTGTCGAAAGGAAAATCTATATGACTTGACAATGAATTATATGTAAGTGGAGAGATGAGGGTGAGTTAAGACACTGAAAAAAATTGGAGATAGCATTAACCTGTGTTAATGCTAGAAGAGCTGATTTTGAGCTAGAGGAGCTGATTAATGTTAAAGCTAGAGGAGCTGATTTTGAGGGGGAAATCATGACTTCAGAGTCTAGACATATGCTACCAAATAAATTACTGCTAAACTTAGTGGTTAAAAAACTTGTTTCTGACCCATGATCTCTGTGCCTAAGCTGGAAGATCCAAAAGCTGGGGGCTAGAATCTTCTGATGACCGTTTTACTAGCATGTCTAATGACTGATGGAACTGGTGACTGGTGTCAGCTGGAAGCCTAGTTGGAACTATTGACCAGAACACCAACATGTGGCCTCTTCATGTGGCCTGGCTTCCCTACAACATGGTGGCTGGGTTCCAATTGAGAGAGCATTCTGATGAGGGAAATATAGAGAAAGATCCGGGTGGCAATCATATTGCCTTTTAGAACCTTACCTTGGCCATCAAAACACACTGTCTCTACTATATGCTATTGGCCACAACAGTCACAAGCCCCTTCTCCATATTCAAGGGTGAGAAAACTAGACCCCACCTCCCAGATGGGAGAGAGTTAGTTATATTGTAAGAGCATGTGGGCTGAAATAAATTCATAGTTGTGTCCATCTTTGGAAAACAAATCTGTCATACTTCATCAGACCTTAAGGTGACTTAGACTATTAATGGCTTCACACATTATCACTTTGAAATAGATTTGCATTGCTTTAGTCAGCTTTTTCATTGCTGTGGCCAAAATACCTGACAAAAACAATTTAGGGCCGGGCGCGGTGGCGCACGCCTGTAATCCCAGCACTTTGGGAGGCTGAGGCAGGAGGATTGCGAGTTCAAAGCCAGCCTCAGCAATGGCGAAGGCACTTAGCAACTCAGTGAGACCCTGTCTCTAAATAAAATACAAAAAAGGGCTGGGGAGGTGGCCCAGTGGACGAGTGCCCCTGAGTTCAATCCCCAGTACCACCAAAAAAAAAAAAAAAAAAAAAAAAAAAAACTTAGAGCTGGGCGCGGTGGCACGCACCTATAACCCCAGGGGCTTGGGAGGCTGAGGCAGGAGGACCGAGAGTTCCAGGCTCAGCAAAAAAATGGGCTGGGGATATGGCTCAGTGGTCAAGTGCCCCTCAGTTCAATTCCTGGTACCAAACAAACAAACAAACAACTTAGAGAAGAAAAAGTTCACTTGGGGTTCATGGTTTCAGTGGTCTCAATTCATTTCTATGGACCCAAGATGAGGCAGCATATCATGGTCCAGTGGAGGAAAGCCAGTCCCCTCATGGAAGCAAGGAAGCAGAAAGAGAAGGGGAAAGGGGCCACAGGGAAGATGCACCCTAAAAGAGCATGCCCTCAGTGACTTACTCCTCTAGCCACGACCCACCTCCCTACAGTTACCACCCAGAGAGTTCATTATAAGTAGGATGTATTGATTAGGTTACAACTTTCATAACCTAATAATTTTACCTCTAAATAACAGAAGCTTTGGGGAGACACCTCATATCCAAGCCATACATGCACATAGCCTAAGGACCCCAATGACATTCAATGCCTTAATCTAAACAGATGTTACTATAAAGTTGGGGAGGCAATATGATTGATAGTAGGGAGCATGATTGGAGTTTGGGAGTTTTAATCCTTGATTTAAAAGATATAATATAAAAACTTTAAAAAGACTCAAAAATCTTTCACATGGCTGTGCTAGCTTTCTGTTGCTATGGCAAAAATACCTCAGAAAAACAATTTATGAAAGAAATATTTATTTTGGCTTACAGTTTCAGAGGTTTCAGTCCATGGCCACTTGGCTCCATGGTTTCTTGGCCTGTGGTGAGGCAGAACATCATGGCAGCAGGGGATGGTGGGGCAAAGCTGCTCAACTCATGGTGGTTAGAAAGCAAAGAAAGAAAGGAAGGGGCTGGGGCAAGATATACCCTTCAAAGGCACACTCCCAGTGATCCACCTCTTCCAACTAGGCCTCACCTCCTGAAGCTTACATCAACTCCCAATAGTGCCATTAGCTGGGGGGGCCAAACCTTCAACATATGAGCCTATGAGAGGCATTTCAGATCCAAATCATAATAATGGCATTCAGGGTTCTCTGTGACCTGAATCTTGCCTAATTCTTGTGATTAATCTTCCATCTATTCTTTAATTTACATCTTAACTTCAATGCATGCCAAATGTCTAGAAGTTTATCAAACTAACTCTCTTAAGTCAGCTTCTCTAAAAGCAGAGCCTGAGGCAGGGGTTTGGGTCCTTGTAATTTACTGATGGAGGGCTCTCAGGAAGAAGGGAGTGAAGGAAGCAGGATGGGGCAGGGGACAGAGCAAAGCAAGAATGTGGTCTGATTTGCAGTCAAGCTTAGGTCCAGATGGACACCACAAAGGTGAAGCCATTCTGAGGCAAGTGTCAGGCAGTCATTGTCTGCAGGTTGGGGAAGGGGTAATGGCAGGCTGCTGATGTGATAGGGCCTGACCACAATCAAAGGTGGCTTGCACTCCTAAGGGTTGTTTTCTGGAGAAATGGGAGTAATCTTCAAATGAGGCAGCTATAGGATTGGTAAAGTGAACCTGGGAACCTAGGGACCTGGGAAGGCCACCTGTTGGGACATCACACAAATGAACCAGTTTCAAGACTTCAGACTATGGTAACTATTATTTCTTAATTCTGGGAGATAATTGCCTCTCTGTCACTAACTCTTCTTCAGCGCAGGTGAAGTTCAGGTGTACCTCTTTCAGGAGGCTTGCCATGACAACTCTTCAGCTACACCCTCTTCATCTGTGCTCATGTAGAACCTTGTGTAACTCTCTGTCTCTGAGTATTTACCACACTATATTAAAAACATCTGTCTCTATATCAGACTTTTCCAGTGGAGTAGCAGCTTACCAAGGCAGGAACCATGTCCTGTTTGTCTTTTGACCTCAGGCATGTAGCAAAGTGCCAAGCAGAACCTAAGTAAATATCTTGTGAACTGAACACCAAGTAAATGGCTTTTGTGGCCACGTAAGTCCAGCTAGCTCTGCTGCCAAGAACTCTTCCATGTGGGAAGAGGGAAAATCAGAAGACTAGCAATGTTCTTTGGATGAATTAAGTGATTTATGACATAAAAACTAGGGGTTCTCACTATATCTAGGTAAAAATATGATTCTACTATTCCTTTTTTTTTTCTTTGCAGTGCTATGGATGGAACCCAGGGCCCCAGCATGATAGGTGAGCACTCTACCACTGAACTATGCTGAAGCCCTATGGGTACATTTTAAAGGACACATTCTAACATTGATTCAATGTTGTCAAGTTTTTAAAATAGCCTTCAGGAAAAACAAAAGAAGAACAGTGAAGCCTACACTTTAGCAGGAATCAAATTTTTTTTTTTTAATTAGTGGAAATGGTTTGGTGTAAAAGCTGGTTTAGAATTGTTCACATCACAGATCCTCCTAAGAAGTCAAAAGGAAAACTAAAATATATTGGCACTATGGGCCAAATAAGATGCAAAGGGCCTAAACCAAAAGAAAGGCAGCAGGGAGGTGGATTCAAATGATATCTAAAAGGTAATAACTCAACAGCACTTGATGGCCTGGTGTGTTCCTGCCTGAAGCGCTTGGAGCAACGGAGCCGCGGGAAAAACTTCAGAAGCAAACTGGAGACAAACAGCTTTTTATTCTGATAACTTTTCTCTCTGGTTCTAATAACGACTAACACACGCCAAAAACACACCCTAAAATGGCGCTGACTCGATCAGCAATTTCGGCCAAGTCACTCGAGATCCCGCAACAATCCCGTGAGACTACGGGTGGCGACAAAAGCCAAATCTCCACGGCTCATAGTCAACCGCAATTCAAGCCAATCCCCAAACAGGGCTCCTGCATTTCCCCCTTTTTGTTTTAAAAGAGGTAATGCTCTAGGACGTCTATGTGCAACCAACATTCTTACCCGTCATCGGATAATCAAGGCTGTGCCCTTGACTCCTGTCTTAGGTTGATATGTCGGCCACATGAGACTGTCCCGTGCGACTGTGCCTGTCTTAGGTTGTCCCCCTCTGGGGATCTTACCCGTCATTGGCTAACCAGCCATCCAATGGAGTCCTTTAGGATCGACTATATATGATGACTAACAGCCGTCCAAATTGTGAGGAGATGTTGCGGCTTTAAGGCAACAAGCCTTTTGGTGATGAGCCAAATTGCATAGCATATCAAATTGTTTAAACAAATCAGCTGCCCTAAGTTCCATCAAGTAACACACTGAATTCTCTAGACAAATACCCGCAAGGCATTGTCCCGTAAAGTCCCAAACAATGAAAGATCAAAATGTCCATTTGTTATAACATGTTGATGTAGGAGGCCCCATGCATGTAGAGCAGAGGCCACACTGTTGGTGAGGTTGTTTGATGTTTGAGCAGCAGGGATGCTTGCGGCGGCCGCGATCCCTGCAGCTGTAGCAGCAGACGTCTTTTTTATGTTTAGACAATGCCACCGGCAAATCTTCAGGGCCCGCTACCTAGAAACTCAAGCATCAATTATTAAAGGAAAGGCAGTGCTATTGCAGCACTGAGTCAAGAGGCGAGTTGTCAAACTACAAAATAGAATAATTAGATTAGAAAATTAAAGTTGATTTTTGTTCACATACATCGCTGGTTGAGCTTTTACAAACATAAGTTGGAAAAATGTCATATTTAGAACAAAACAAAGAAAGACTGAGGGTAATTACTGCATTAAAGATAGATTAAAGAAAAGGTAAAGGCACTTGAGAGAAATAATTTGTTAGCTGGAACCCTTGAGTCTCTGTATACAGAGCAATTTTTTACCTGTTGAGATAATTGAAATTAATGAGCTATTAAACAAATGAAGTTAATAACAAATAAACAATCTTAAGTCAAAACACCAAAATATCAGGTTATATAGCACTAGTCATATTTGTTTGCTAAAGAGAAGTCCCAGGGACACCTATAAATCAAAATTGAAAGTACCTTCATTTATAAAATTATTTACCTAAAATGAATACTCTTAACCTAAAATGAATTAAAGTTATTTGGATCCATATATATATATATTTTCTTTTTCATAAGCGCTTTGTTCTTTGTGACGTCACACTGGACAGACGAACAAGCATACAAACATATATTTGTGACGTCACATTAACATGAAATGTAGACAAATGTACAGACATAAAGACATGTATAAAAAGAAAAAAAAAATACAATTGTGTGCACAACTAAAGAGAGATCTCCTTGTCCCGGCCGGGAGAAATGACACTTAAGTTGTGAAATATTTTGAAAGACTCTTTTGAGGGAATCATTCTGTACCTTCATCTTGGTCCTCTTGATTTTGTACCTTTTTTATTAATCTTGATTCTTCAATAACTTCATCTTGATCATTTTGATGTGGTACCTGTTTTATTAATCTAGATGGTATCCATATTGGAGAGGATTCGTCTTTTGGAAAAACACAAACAGATCCTCTTCCCCAAATTAATACTGGATCTGGACCCTTCCATGTACCTGAAAGAACATCCTTCCAGTAAACCAAAGGTTTATGTTGTTGGTGTGGATTCCAATGTCTGTCTCCAGCAGAATAACCATTAGAGTCTAAAGTTAGAAAATTTAAGGTAAACAGGGCAACTGCCAATCTGTCCTTAGGACTTTTCCAATTTCCTTCTTTTTGTTTTAATAACATAATTTTCAGTGTTCGGTTTGCTCTTTCAATAATGCCCTGACCCTGAGGATTGTATGGGATGCCTGTTTTATGGGATATATTGAATTTTGCGCAAAACTGCTTGAAAGATGAGGACGTATATGCGGGGCCATTATCTGTTTTAAGCATTTTGGGGATGCCCAATGCAGCAAAAGCTTGCAAACAATGAGATGTAACATCTTTAACTTTTTCTCCAGAATGTAAGGAAGCAAAAATCATGCCTGAGCATGTATCTATAGTCACATGAATAAATCGCAATTTTCCAAAACTTGGCTCATGAGTAACATCCATCTGCCACAAATGATTGGGCATTAATCCTTTAGGGTTAACTCAGAAATGAGGATTGGGCAAATGTGTCATACAAGATTTACAATCTTTTACAATTGTTCTGGCTTGCTCCTTTGTGATTTTAAACCTACGTTGCAAGGTGGTGCTGTTGACATGAAACTGGGAATGAAATAAAGTAGCTTGTTGTAGCGCTGAAAGTATAAATACTGTTTTTGTAAGTTCATCAGCCTTTTGATTACCTTCATGGAGGGGACCAGGCAAATTAGTATGTGCTCTAATATGGCCTACGAATAGAGGTTCTTTTCTTGCCCACAAAAGTTTTTGTATTTGATAAAACAATTTAAAGGCTGGAGTATGAGGTGCTATTGGTCCTGCTAACTCTAATTTTGGGACGGCTTGTACAATATAGTGGCTATCTGAAAAAATGTTTACGGGCTGGTCCCTAAAATTTTCCAGAGCTCTTACCACAGCTTCCAGTTCCACTAGTTGAGCTGATTTGTGTGCAGTTATGTAAGTCATATTTTCTTTTTTAGTGACTACTGTAGCAGTACCATTTGAGGACCCATCTGTAAATACATTAAATGCCTTAGGAATAGGTTGATTTTTTATTACCTGTGGAAATATAATAGGATGATTAATACAAAAAGATAATATAGGGGACTTAGGAAGATGATTATCAAAATTTGCAGAAGTAGAGCATTTAGCTATAGCCCAATCATTATCATTGAAGCATAAGTATTCAATCTGTGATGATGAATAGGGAGTAATAATAGTAGCAGGGTGAATGCCAAATATTTTAGTAGAAGTCTTAAGTCCTTGAAGAATAAGTTTAGCCACCATGGAGGTATAAGATTCAATTATACTTTTAGGAGAGACGGGCAAATGTATCCATAATAAAGGCCCTTGTTGCCAAAATACTCCTGTGGGTGTATATTGTGAAGAAATAATAATCAACATCAGCGGTTGAGTTAAATCAAATCTATCACAATGAGCTCCTTCGATGGCTTTTTCTACTAATTTTAAAGCTTTCCTAGCATCAGGAGTCAATGTTCGTGGTGAAGATGGATCAGGATCTCCACGAAGGATGTCAAATAAAGGTTTTAGTTGGCCAGTAGTGAGATTTAGTGTAGGGCGAAGCCAATTAATGTCTCCCAGTAGTTTTTGGAAATCATTGAGGGTGGTCAAATGTTCTTTATTTATTAAAATTTTTTGGGGTCTAACAAAAGTATCCATGATTTTAAATCCTAAATATAATATGGGAGATCTGGTTTGAACTTTTTCTTCTGCTATATATAATCCATATTTTTTTAAATTTTCTACCACATCACTGAATATATTAAATAAGATTTTTTGATTAGGGTGGGCCAATAAAATATCATCCATGTAATGTAGACACATGAGGTTTGGATATTTATTTTTAATGGGTTGGATAGCTTTGTCCACATATATTTGGCATATGGTGGGGCTATTAGCCATTCCCTGTGGTAAAACCTTCCATTGATATCTCTGATCAGGGCCATTATTGTTCATAGAAGGAACGGAAAAAGCAAACCTGGGGGCATCCAGAGGATGTAGGGGAATAGAAAAGAAGCAATCCTTTATATCAAGAGTAATAAGATGAAAATTTTTTGGAATAGCTACGGGACTAGGAAGTCCAGGTTGAGTAGGCCCCATAACTTGCATGGTTTTATTGATTTGTCTAAGATCATGTAACAATCGCCATTTTCCTGACTTTTTCTTGATCACAAATATGGGGGAATTCCAGGGAGAGGTGGAAGGTTCTATATGACCTGCTTCTAATTGTTCCTGAACTAATTGGTGGGCCGCTTGTAATTTCTCTTTAGATAGGGGCCACTGAGGTACCCACACTGGCTTATCAGAAAGCCATGGTATTTTCAAAATTATTTTCTCAGTGGCCCCGAAAAAAAATATCTTTTTCCTTTATGACAATGATTACTTTTAGGGTTAAGATTACTCTGTACTTTTTGATAATGAGTTCTTTTATGGTTAAGATTACCCTGTAGGTTTTCGCATTTAACATCTGCAGGCTTGGTTGCAAGGTGTACTCCCATTTGTTGCAAAATATCTCTTCCCCATAAAGTAACCGGTAGATTAGGTAAAACATAAGGCTGAAATGTTCCTTTATGGCCTTCATCATCCTCCCATTTTAAAATTACTGCACTTTTATCTGGGAGGTTATTATATCCCAAGCCTCTTAAACTGGTTGAAGCTTTTTGCAGAGGCCAGTGCTTGGGCCATTGGCGTAAATTAATAATGGAAGAGTCAGCTCCAGTATCTATTAATCCCTCCATTTCTATTCCTTGGATTTTTATTTTACACATAGGCCTCCTTGAACAGTCTCGAACCCAGCAAGCCATGGGACTTGAGTCAGTGGAACAAAATCCTCTATTGTTCCCTTCTTGAGGCATACCCATTTTAAATGAATTATGTAAATTGGGAAGGAGAAGCAACTGAGCAATTCTATCTCCTTGATTAACAGAACTTACACTTTGGGGTGAGCTAAGCATTATTTTTATTTCCCCTTTGTAGTCTGAGTTTATTACACCTGGGGTCACTTGCAAACCTAATAAGCTTTTAGGACTACGCCCGATAATAAGTCCTACAGTCCCTGAGGGAAGAGGTCCCCTGACTCCTGTGGGAATCAGTTGAACCCCCATTTCAGGTGTTAACACTATTCGGGCGGTGGAACAGAGGTCTAATCCTGCATTTCCTCTTGTTCCTCTGGCGAGGGAGTGGATGGGTAGTAGGGATTGTGTCGGGGAAGCATCTGAGTGGATGCTTGAGGATACTCCTTCTGCAATGCCCCGTACATTTGTGGGCCCCGGGGTACTGGGCCCCGTGCCCTGTTTTTTGAATTCCTGAACAAAGGATTTCCATGGATGTCAAATTTTGAATAGCATTTATTGGCCCAATGATTTCCCTTTTTACACCTGGGGCAGCGGCCTGGGGCACGGTATGAGCTTGATCTTATTTCTCTTTTGGGATTTTGCCTAGAATTGCCTGATTGATTATGATAATTTTGCCTGGAATATCCTGATTGATTATAATGTCTACGTTTAGCCTTTGTGAAATTTCGAGAGGAAGCACCTCTCATTGAGGCTGCAATCACATTTCCTGTGACAAAGGCGCCATTTATATCTTTACATAGTTGTATATATACGGAAAGATCCTTTTTAGTTCTCCATGGCCTGATGGCTGCTTGGCACCATTTATTTGCATTTTCATAAGCTAATTGAACAACTAAAGGCATAGCTTGGTCAACATCTGCAAACACACTACCTGCAGTTCTCAAAAGTCGATCAGCAAAGTTGGCATACGGCTCATTAGGTCCTTGAATCACTTTTGACAAGCTACCTTGTAGATCCCCAGGTCCTTGTACAGTTTTCCATGCCTCTAAGGCAGCTGCATTTATCTGAGCATATATATCTGAGTCATAATCTGTTTGAGCCTGTAAGTCTGCGAATTGCCCTTCTCCTGTGAGCATGTCTATATTATAGTTTTCAAACCCTGCAGCCGCGTTTCTTTTAGCCGTTTCTATACAAAGTTCTTGGAATTGCGATCACCAAACCAAGAATTGCCCCCCGCTTAATGTTGCTTTACATAGACTTTTCCAGTCTGAGGGGGTTAAGCCAAAGGTGTTAAGGGACTCCAGCATACTCAACGTGAAAGGAGCTTGGGGCCCATAAGTCATTACTGCCTCTTTGAGATTTTTTATTGTTTTGAAATCTACTGACTGATGGACACTCTGTCCATTTTTCTTTTCAAATGCTGGCGGTTCCCAATGTATCTGTGAGTTGTCCTCGAGAGCGCATAAGCGATCAGAAAGACTTTTTATTTCTGTTTCTAGGGTATGCAAATGCCTAGTAATACCCTTCATATTTTCTGTAATGGATTCCACCCATGGGGGAGTAGTCACTTCCACAAGTGACTCCTCTGTCTGACGGACCTTTTTCTCGGTCTTTTTAAATTTCTTTTTCCTCATTTTCTCAGGATCACTTTTACTAGATTCCTCACCACTGCTAATTTCACTGACAGCAATATCCTGAGGCCCAGGTTCCAGTGAGAGCAAGTATCCTTCCGCTTTCGCCAATAACTCCCGAATCGCTTTAATAGCTTGGATTTTTGTCATTTTTGGGTCTCTTCTAATACTCTCTTTACTGGTCTCAGTTGGCCCAGTGGAATCTACACTTTTTTGATCACTTTCACTTTTGTCTATATACTCCTCACTGAGAACAGAGTCAGGTATATCAAGGAGTCTTTGCATAGCCTCTATCACTTGGGATTCAGTTATATTCGAACCCATCTTTAGAGACCTTTCAGTTCTTACCTGTCCGCTCCGAAGTTCCCCGTACGGGCCGCCACCTGTTGCTGCCTGAAGCGCTTGGAGCAACGGAGCCGCGGGAAAAACTTCAGAAGCAAACTGGAGACAAACAGCTTTTTATTCTGATAACTTTTCTCTCTGGTTCTAATAACGACTAACACACGCCAAAAACACACCCTAAAATGGCGCTGACCCGATCAGCAATTTCGGCCAAGTCACTCGAGATCCCGCAACAATCCCGTGAGACTACGGGTGGCGACAAAAGCCAAATCTCCACGGCTCATAGTCAACCGCAATTCAAGCCAATCCCCAAACAGGGCTCCTGCACTGGTGGATGTAGTGGATATGAGAGATGGAAGAAAATTCTAGGTTTCTGAAGACAGGAGAGGATAAGACTGGCTGTGACAGGCCTCCCTCACCACTGAGCTTAAAATCACTCTATGTGTCATGTGTACCCCTTGGGCTCCACAAACAGAATAATGATTATCTTGCCTGGTGAGTTCCTGTCATTTCATACTACAGGGGAGCCTGGGGTGGTGGCCTCAGGGGAGTAAGGTAGAAGGAGGAGGACTCCAAAGAACTTATGAAGGGGAAAGATGGAAATTCTGGGGCCTCAGAGCAGACACTCCTGCACCCTGACTTGTGACAGGAAGTTACCCAAGTGGCAAAACCCGATGGGAAGCTTTGTGGGGACTGCCCTGGGCCAAGTTTCATCACTAGCTCTTTTATTTTTAGTCTACATCACCTCTCAGAGCAACCAGGTCTATTAATGTCCATACAGCTAGCTGTGCCTGGACCCTGGCAGAAGGGAACAGCTAAAAAGGGATTGTATTCAGCCTTCTGCTGGGCACTTCGCTGCCTTTGATTGACAGATGCCTGGATTTCACTTTGATTTTCTGGGTGTCCCACTATCATCACCATCCCTCACCAGCTCTCTTCCATTGGGTTTCAGATAGGGGGTTCCCTGAGCACAAGTTGATCAGCAGGTATCAGTAGGTAGATCACAGCAAACTGAGGCCCCATACAGTCCCACAGGATGGACTACCCAAGGCCAATCTCTTGGGGGAATGCAGGAGGGCAGTCTCCTGACTGTGTTGCTGCTTGAAGCTGGTTGACTTCTGCCCTCCTCTCTGTGGCCCATCTGCATCCTGGCTCCCTGGGCTTCTCTGTTGGTGACCTGGTTCCTGGCTGGACTACTCCCATGTATCTCGGCTCTCAAACACCCAGCACATACTCTTTCATTGCAATATTATTTCTGCACAGTGGGGAAGGTGAGCTTGAACTTGGGGTCAGGCAACTGACCAGCAGAGGGATCTCAGTTTCCTCACCTTCTCTTGGAAGAATAGTCCTATCTCACAGGACTATGGCCACAAGATAAGGTGTGCAAAGTGCAAGGTCCTTGCCTTGCACATAGTTAAGTGTAAGCAATGAAACGTTGACAACTCTAGTATATTCCAAAAAAAAAAAAAATCTGCTTGTGCAGCTTCTCCTCCTTCTGAGGCTTATTTTTATACTTCACCACACCAGATTGCTTCCTGGTTATTTCTACGTGGGTGACCCACAGGCAATTCAACCTCATCTTGTCCCCCTGCACACAGAGTTACCATTTACCTTACTTTATGTTCTCCATAGATTTATCTCTTTTGACATATTAGATATTTACTTATTTATTATCTGTCTCCAGAGGCAGAATTTGGGGCTGTCATATATATATATATAAAATCTCCTAGAACAATGCATGGCACATAGTTGATGCTTCATAAATATTGTTGAATGCATCGCCTGTCACATGAATCCCTTCCCTTGCCCCCCATCTCAGCCCACAATTTCCCTTTAACAAAAGCCAGAATATTGGCCATCCTTGACTCCACCTTCTTCCTCCCACTGCATGTTCAGTCCATAGCTACGACTTGATTTCCTCCTGCCTCAGTGTCCCTAGCACTCACACGCTTCTCTCTGTCCCAGTTACCACTAGAATTCAGTAGCCGCTAGATTGTAGGAATAGCGCAGGTAAATGGATGCAATTGGAGAATATAATGCTAAGTGAAGTTAGCCAATCTCAAAAATCAAAATGCTGAACGTTTTCCCTGACATAAGGAAGCTGATTCACAGTGGGGTTGGGTTGGGGAGCATAGGAAGATTAGAGGAACACTAGAAAGGTCAATGGGGAGGGAGGGGAAGGAAGGGGGCAAGGGGGTATAAAGGGAGAAAAAAAAGATGGTATATTGTAGGAGTAGACCCCTCACCTGTCTTCTGGAGTCCATTCTTGCCCCCATCCAATCAATTTTCCATTCTACAGATAGAATGATCTTACCCAAATATGACCTGTTGAGAGTTATTCAGTGGTTCCTGTTGTCCCCCAAATAAAATTCAACTCCTCTATGGGGCCAACTAAGCCCTATCTGACCTGGATCCTATTCACCCCTCCAAGCTCATTTCTGGCCACTTCTCTCCCCATCCTTTTCCCCACCCCAGCTCTCTTACACTCCAGCCATACAGAATTTTCTTTATATCTGAGGGGTCTCTTTTAACCTCTCTCACCATCTCACTGACCTCACTGTTTGCTGGCAGGGACACTTTCGCTTCTCCCCTGTACCATTTCTCGCTCTCCAGCAGCCTTTCTTCACCAGGCTAATTCCTAAGTTCCTCTAAGTGACTGAAGCAGCCCCAATCAGGGAGATGGCTATTGTGGCTAGCTGGAAGCCATAAGTTCCACCTGATAATAATCATACGCACCTGTAAATGTACGTGACGCACCTGCAAAGCTAAAGGTATATAACCGGGTGAAAGCGGTCGGAAGGGATTCATTTAGTCAGTCGTTCAGTCGCTCAGTCGGTCGGAAGAAGACTTCGGGTCAGAGAAGAAGAGTCAGAGCGGCTAGAACGTAGTCAGAAGAAGAAAACCAAAGAGATATATAGAGAGAAGAAATTGTTGCTGCTCAGAGTCAGGCCAAGGCTGCCGAAGAAGAAAGAAGAAAGAAGAAAGAAGCAGCTCTCTCTCTCTCTTTCTCTTTCTTTCTCTTTCTCTCTCTCTAAGCTCTAAGAAAATAAAAGTAAAAGAAAATGAAGAAGAAAGAAGAAAGAAGCTCTATCTCTCTCTCTTTCTCTCTCTCTAAGCTCTCTCTAAGAAAGTAAAAGTAAAAAGTAAAGAGTCAGTAGTCAGAAGAAGTAAAGAGTCAGAGAGGTTGCTGAAAGAGCCAGTGTTAGAGTTTTGAGAGATTGCTAAAGCCGAAGAATAAAAATCCTTCTTTCATCTTCATTCTGCCTCTGAGTTTTTCTCCCGCGGCGGTGTTGTTGCTCCAAGTCAGGAAGCAACAAGTGACAGTGTTTTAGTTTTGCATCACTGTGACTAAACCTGACAAGAACAACTTAGAAGAGTAAAAGTTTGTTTTGGCTCACAGTTTCAGAGGTGCAGTCTATGGTTGGCTGACTGACTCCATTGCTCTGGGCCCAAGGTGAGGCAGAACATCATGGCAGAAGGGTGTGGAGGAGGAAGGTGGCTCAGGACATGGCAACCAGGAAGCAGAGAACTTGAGTTCAAGGATCCAGTAATCTTAAGGGCACACCCCCAGTCTCCTACTTCCTCCAGTGACATCCTTCCTGCTTATAGTTACCACCCATTAATCCACTTATATTATTAATTCGTCAAATGAATTAATCCACAGATTAGGTTACAGCTCTCATAATGTCATATCTTCACCTCTGAACATTCCTGCATTGTCTCACACATGAGTCTTTGGGGGACACCTCATGTCCAAATTATAATAGATAGTTTCAAATCAGATCCTCCAGGAAACCTCTGTATGCACCCCTAAACTCTCTACTCCTTCTAGAATATGTCCTCCTCCTTGTTGCTTCCATAATTTCCTGTATTTCCTGTCTGACAGCATTTAACATGTTATCACATCTGTTCTTTTGCTTATTTCCTTTCTAGGATAAAGCTTTATGAGGGTAAGGACAATGACTTTTATTTTTCAGTGATGGGGATTAAACCCAGGACCTTACATATGTTAGGCAAGTGTTCTACCACTGAACTACAGCTCCAACTATTTTAAAAATTTATTTTGAGATGAGGTCTTGCTAAGTTGCCCATGCTAGCCTTGATTTTGTGATCCTCATGGCTCAGTCTCCCAAGTAGTTGGGATTACAGGAATGCACCACCGTGCCCAGTGGAATATGTCTATTATTGCTTTTATTTAATACTAATGAAGAGCTTACTCTCTACTAAGCACTTCTATAAGCTCTTTATAAATATTAATTCATATAATCTTCAAAACAATCCTGAGATTCTGAAGGAGCCCTAATTAGGAAGGGCTGTTGTAGCTAGCTGGAAGCCATGGGTTCCACCTGATATGTATGTGACGCACCTGTAGGCACCCGCAAACCTGAAGGTATATAACCGGGTGAAAGCGGTCCGAGTTAGGAGAACGGAGAATTCAGTCAGCCGGGCAGTCACTCGGTCGGTCAGAAGAATCAGAGCGGCCAGAACGTAGGCAGAGCAGTTACAGAAGAGAAACCAGATAGGAGAAGTAATGACTGGTCAGAGTTAGGCCGAGACTCCTGAGGAAGACAGAAGACAGAAGAAAGAAGAAGGAAGAAAGAAGAGAGAAGAAAGAAGCTCTAATCTTTCTCTAAGCTAAGCTCTATCTTTCTTTACTCTAAGCTACTCTAAGCTAAGACTCTAAGCTAAGAAGACAGGAAGAAAAGCTCGCTCTAATCTTTCTCTCTAAAAATCTTTCTTTCCCTCTCTAAGCTCTAAGAAAGTAGAAGTAAAAGTAGCAAAAGCTATACTCTGCCTCCGAGAATTTTCCTCCCGTGGCGGCGCCGTGGCTGGCCGTGACAGGCAGCTTACAAGATTCTATTATTATTACTGTTATTTAGACGATGAAGCTGGAACAGAGAGAGGTTAAATAACTTGCCTAAGGTCACAATCTGGTAAATGGAAGAGCTGGAATTCAACCTCCAAATCCAAGATCTTAATCACTAAAGTATGCTGTTTTCCTTGTTCTCCTATGTATCCTCATTGCCTGTCACCTGCAAGGCCCACACAAGAAATGTTTGAAGAAAACAAATAAAGAATGACTAAATGAACAGACTGTGGAAATAACACAGTCCTTTGTAAGGGCAGCAGGAAGAAATGAGTAGCTACATAATGGGGAAGAGATTAAGTTAAGAATTAGTGAATGTGAAAAAAAAAGTCCAAGAGGTCAAAAGACTCCAGGAGACATGGTAGGTGATGAAAATCAAGGTAGATGGGGGTGGGGGGAGCTCAGGAAGGTAAGTGACAAACAGCTCTGCAATCAACAAAGGAAAATATAGAACAGACCATTGGACTTGGCCAGGGGCAGGCCACTGGGGATCTCTGAGTGGTTTCCATGGAGTGCTGGGGAGAGAAACCAGATTGTGTGTGTCTGAGGAGTGATTGGGTGGTAGAGAAAGCAGGCAGGAGGTTGAACTCCCCTCTGAACCATGAAAGTTAGTATTTGTGAGGAGGTTAAGTAAGGTGTTTTTGTCAAGATGTGGTGTTTAGGATCTGCTTGAAGCCAAGAGGGAAGAAATCTTTGGAGGGTGAGAAGTCAAAGAGGCCTTCACCAAAGCAAAGTGTCAGTCTCCTACACAGTGGTGGACCACATGGTAGCCAGCCATATGAAGGGAAAACATGGGGCAAAGTCTGCTAACATCTGTGTGAAGGGAATAGAAGCCAGGAGTGTAGTACCTTGAAGAAAATTCCTTCCTAAGAAGCAAATGTGGCCTCAGACATGAGATAGAGAGGTCTGGAATAGGGGACTGTGATAAGGTAGAAAAGCAAATTGATTTAGGGGTTCCTAGTGAATGAAAAGCAGATAAAGATCAGAGGCATAAAGAAGAAAGAGGAAACTATTTTCAAGAGCCTGCAAGTTCAAAAAACATGAGAAGACTAGAAAGAAGACAGGATGGTAAGAGCTGCAACGAAAAAAAAAAAAAAAAAAAAAGAATCAGTTTACCGTCCAGAGGCCTGGCAGTGAAAAATGAACCTGAAGTTAGGTAACAGTTGGGAAGAAGATTTGACTGAGGGTGACAGTGAGCATTGCCCCCACCAAAGAATCACTTTATAAAGTAGGATGATTGGAACATAAAGGATGCTGCCAGATTTGGTAGGGGGATGATGTCAATTCAAGTTCTTGGTCTGAAGGGGCCTACAGGGGCCCAAAATTGAAAGGTTGTGTATCCCTAGGGACAAGGACTTGGGCCTACTAGCCAACTCTGATAGGGGCTGACAGGCAGGAGCTGCAATGCAGGACTGAGTTAGCCCTAGAAAAAGAGCCACAGGATAATACCCAAGTAGGAAAACAGTGAAAGAATGAAAACCACAGCATAGTTGACAATTTCTTTCCACAGCCATGTATTTTTATTTTTATTATGTATTTATTTATTCTCGAAGTACTTGGAATTGAACCTAGGGCCTATACATGCTAGGTAAGTGCCCTACCACTAAGCTACATCCCCAGCCCAACAACCATTTATTAAGCAAGTACTTTATACCACACATTGGTTACAGGTACTGACTGATCTCAAGGAGTTTACATTCTGGTGGGAGAGATAAATCCATTCAAGGCACAAATAAACCCAATCCAAGGGGGTTGATATTTTGTAGCAAAAAAAAAAAAAAATGTGTCAAAAGAGCTCTGGGGTTTTAGTGTTGATATATGCTGTAATAAGCAGAGGCAACTTAAATAGTCTCCACCTGAGGGCATATTGTATTAACCCACCCTTAAAACCATCTCCACCTGAGAGCCTATTAACCCTGTGCTTTATAAACCCTGCCCTTGCTAGAAGCAGGCACCATTTTCTACCACCCTGCTTTCGTGGGGACGTAATTGGTGGCTCGGGAGGCTTCTTTGGCTGTTATGTGAGTGTCTTGTGAGACTTTTTTTCCTGCAAATTGAGTACAACAATGCCAAAGAAACATGCTATAGAGGTCTATACACCATCTACTATAATACAGAGTTTATTTTCCTTCAGAAAAGGAAGAGTGGTCGCACACTGGGGGCTTGGGTTTTGGTTTAATCTGAATAAATAATACACTTAGTAAATTGTTATTTTTTGTATATTGTCACCATTTTTGTATTTTATGAGACATGGTTATTTTTCAGATTCTATGTTTTCATCATTTCAATTACATTTGAGTTCATGCCACAAAGAATAAATAACATGCACAAAGAATAAATAACATGCCTTGTTAGAATATATATATATATATATAGAAAGGCATTTGCCTTCCTGGGAAGAATACCTTTTTTCAGAGGTCCATGCTGCAGGAGCTGCATGTCCTCACAGTTTTCGTATTATTCGCCTGGGAGGGACTTTTCAAATACTTCATATGTGATTTTTAACATAGCCTCTTTTCTGATTATTAAAGTAAGGCACACTAGTTGGAGAACAGTTGAGAGAAAGTATAGTGGAGATGTTTTAAATGTTATTTTAAAATACCACTTGTGAACTGGGGCATATCATGGCTTAGCAGTACTTTTTCATATATATATACGTTTATATATATATATATATGTTTATATATATACACATATATAGATATATGTATTTTTCATATATACATATATAAGCATACATATACATATATGTATATAAATATATATGTACATATATACACATATATGTATATATATATAATCACTCACTCACATATAAAATATAAACTCCTAATAAGAAATTCTATAATTCTTCAACAAAAAGATAGTCTAAGCAATCAACCAACCCAATGCATTTATTTTGGCAGGCTGAACATGTCATATTATTACTCAGAATTGACTTTAACAAAAACTGAACTAGGTGTTTCCAGGTAATGATCTTCTCCCTACCTGACGATAGGCAGAATTCTTAGATGGCCCCCATGATCTACATCTACTGGTGTCATTACATCCTGTGTAATCTTCTGCAGGACCTGTGGCTTGCTTCTAGTGGATAGAATATGGCAAAGGTAATTGATGTCACTCTCATGATTATGTTACATAAGGTTCCATGTTAGCAGATTAGAGTGAGAGATTTGCTTGCTGGCCCTGAAGAAGAGGCCATGCCCCTATGGCTAGGAACTGCAATAGCAGGGGGACCTGAGGGAGGCATTTAGCCTGTGCACATACAGCCTCATGGAAATGAGTTCTGCCAAGAATCTGCATGAGCTCAGAAATTGATTCTTTCAGTTGAGCCTCCAGAAGAAAATGGCCTGACCAGGCCTTGACTATAGCCTTATGAGACTGAGTAGAGAATCCAGCTAGCTAAACCCAGACCCATGACTTTTGGAAACCATGAGATAGGTAATAGATGTATATGCCATTTTAAGCTGCTGTATTTGTGGTAACTTTTTACAAAGAAATAGAAAACCAACACACAGGTCCTCACCAATCCTGTGCTTTTAGTACCCTAGCCCATATAGCTATTGTCTTCCAATAATATTTGTATCAGCATGGAAATGGGGGCTTCTGGTATCTTTTTCATCCTTATTTCCCCATCAGTTTCCTAACATTCCACCACACTGGCCTAAAATACACCATGCATAGTATGGTCTCTGACCGAATTTTCGTTCATACCATTCCTTCCAACCTAGAATCACTCTTTTCCTTCTTTGTGCCTTGACCTTGAAACTTTCTGAACTTCTAGAACACTGGACCATTGCTTCCACTGCACTTTTTATTTGCATCACTGTTTGATTCATACATTGCCACATGACTGCTTTTGAAATCTTATTTCCCTGAAAATACTATTGAATATGTATATAGAATGTATATGGAATATTTAAGAGTATACACATGTGTGTGAGAGAGATCATCTCTACTCACCAAAACTGTGAACTCATTGAAAACTCAGGATTCTACATCATGTGTGCACAGCATGTTGCTAGAAATACTCTGTATTTTAAAAATTGTGTCACATGGTGGTCACAACCATGCCTGGCTGACCACTTACTTTCTGAGCCCTTCCACAGAGGCAGACCTGACAGCATCCCCATTGTTACCCTAACCGTGGGAGCTGCAATTTCCTATTCTGAAAATTTAATATGATGTCATCTACCATAATTATTTCAAAGAGTAAATAAGTCTACCATGGGTGCCCCGGCACTTCATGGGTGCTCAATTGTGAATTGAAGCAGAATCTAGGTTGGCAAACATCCCATGTGTAAAGGCTGTGAAGATACACAGTGATGGAATTGTCACAGGCCAATTCTTCTAAGAGCTCAATAAAACTGAAGTCTGTGCATACAAAAAGCCAGTTTCGGTATCTGCTAAAGATTTAGTTTCCTTTCTAACTAGATATACATAGAATACAAGGTCTGTAAATAATGCACAAATACTGATCAAGACAGGGCTGAATCCAAAGGAATGCGAGTAATTCAGGCCAGGAAAGAAGTTTGCCGCTTCAGAAATGTTTTGGTCTTAGCCACTGACAGGGTCGATCAATTGCAGTTAGTAAAGCATTTTCTGTGCGGCCCGTCCAAGCATCTGCTTCTGTACTTCTATACAACTGTTGCTCAATTCACTATTCCTTTCGAATTACCATCTTTGAGAAGCCAGAGAAAATCCATCCAAACCACCCGGAGGAATCATCCTAAAGGCTTCCAAGTCCTTTAACAGAGAATCTGAGCCTACCAAGGGTCCTTTACATTTCCCTTTACCTCCTGCCTTGGTTCTAATTTGAACACCCTGGGTTCGCTCAAGTCCCTCCCTTTGCCCTGTCATCTGATGAATATGCAAATCCAAGATAATTGGCAACCAATGGCGTGGATTCTGGTCACATGGTACTGATGGTAGGTGAGCAGACTGAAGTTGTGTGTCGGAGCTCTCAGTCTGGGGCGAGCACTCTACTCAGTGCAGACGGATGCTTAGGCAGTAGTCCTGGCAGCGGCAGCGGCAGCAGTTGTGGTGGCGGGAGGAGAGGGGCTGGGGAAGGGCCCCGAGGGCTACACACGCTCACACTTTCAAGTTCCCCTGCAGGGAGAGGATGTGGGGCTGCTAAAAGAGGACTCCAGGAGCTGTCCCATCTGTCCCGTCCCGTCTCCCCTTCTTCCTCTTCCTCCCTGCCTCCTGGCTCTGCGAGAGTTCAGGGTTCGGGTGGCTGTACGTGGCAGTGAGGGCAAGAGGGCCAGGAGAGTGGGGAGCAGAGCTAGGGGTGCGGGGCAAGATGCCCATCCTGCTGTTTCTCATAGACACGTCCGCCTCCATGAACCAGCGCACTGACCTGGGCACCTCCTATTTGGACATTGCCAAAGGCGCTGTGGAGTTATTTTTGAAGGTAAAGGGAGGGGAGGGGAGTGATGGGTCTTGCTCCTGAGGGATTGGGAGGTGGATTTAGGTGCTTCTGTAACGCTCGTGTCATTCCCCTCCTTTCCTACGCGACCCCCTCCGTCATCCCTCGCCCCGCAGCTGCGCGCCCGGGACCCGGCCAGCCGCGGAGACAGGTACATGCTGGTCACCTACGACGAGCCGCCGTACTGCATCAAGGTAAGCGGGCCATTCAGGGAGTGGTGGGCGGGAAGCCGCAGCAAGTCGGAGGGGGCTGCCTGCGCCCCCGCCCCCTCCTGCCACGGTCCTGCGTCCCCGGCGGGCGTGCGGGCGTGCGGGCGTGGGTGGGGGGCGCAGAGGGCGGGCGGAAGGGTGCAGTCAGCCGCTTCCGAGGAGCCGCGGCGCTCGGGATCCGGAGCGGGGAGGCCCCCTGGGAGAAACCGCGGGAGGGCCGAGCTCGTGGCGCGACGACAGAGCCGCCCCGGAAGATGGCGGACATTTTGCTTTTGTATGAGTGAGACTGAGGGCGCTGCGGAGATGGAAAGGAGGAGGGGAGGGAGGAGAAGAAGGAGGAAGGAGGGCCGAGCCCGGGAGGGAGGCTGTAAGGCGGGCCCTCCCCTTCGGGGAGCTCCGAGTACGGCCCGGCCCTGCGGGCGGGCGGAGCCTGCAACTCCTCTGGGAGGTGCTGCGTACTGGGTGCGCGGGCTTTCCTGGAGCCCAGCTCCTCCTCTGGTTCCTCCTTCCTCCCCTCCGCCGGCCCGCCCTATCTGCCTCCCCCTCCTTAGGCATTTCGCTGCTTCTCCTCCTCCTCTTCCTCTCCCTCCCCTCCCCTTCCTGCTGAAGCTTGGCAGCGCCAGCCGCCGGCATTCAAAGGCTCACGCTGCTTTTGCACTCGGCGGCCTCGAACCCACCCCGCCCAATCGGAAATCTGTCCGCCCAGGCAGCTCCCAACCCCTAGGCCCGGAGACTCTCCTTCGGTTTCTGCCGAGGACTCAGTCAGGTTCAGCCCCATTCTGTTACCTTACCTACTGTGTTTCATCTGAGATTCCAGCGAAGCAACGAAGTGGGGGGGGGGGGGAGAGATGTACAGGCACAACCCGCAAGGGGCAGAACTTTTTAGGTACCTGGCCTGCCTATTTGCATCAAAAATTAGATTTGTGCCAACCACGTAGGGATTTGTCCAGGGACAAGCAAGAAAGGAAGGGAAGACTAAAATGTGAGCAGTTATACCCATCAAATTCGATGAGTAGATTCTCAGGGTTCAGTTCCATGGGAGAAAAGTAGGGAGGACTTAGCCTCTGTGGGACAGTTCATTTATGCTTCCATGGTGAGGAGATAAAGAACTTCTTCGCCTGCATTTGCCAGATAGAATAGAACTCAAATTGGTAAATCAACCTGTGTAAGAGGCATGCTTGAATATATTGTCATTTTAAAGTTATTACCATAATCCTTGACGTCTTTCGGTAGACTTTTTCCTCCTTGGAATTATCTCCATAGTGCTGTGGAGGTGAGGTCTGCATATGTTGTAATCCGTTTCAGCAGAGTGAAGTGTTTTAATGAGTGGAATCTACCAGACTGAATAGTTGGCCAGAGAGTTCCCTTCAGACATAAGAAAACCAAAGGGAGACTAATTTGGTAACTTGTAGCTTCCTGTTAACAGTTTGATTAACAGGTCCCCCTTGACACTGTTCTGGTTTCATTGCTTTGTTTTCAGTTTTTTAATGTATCTTTTTAGAAAGTAGATATCTTTCAAAATGCCACTAGCTTTTTGAAAATGTCAGTTTCCTGAAAGTGGGAATTCTTTTTTACACCTACAAAAGTAGATGTTTGTACATCCTGAGTTTAAGTGGCCACACCTTTTGATTACTAATACAGATGAGAACCCACCATTTTTGTAGTGTGAACATTTGAAGGCATGCTCCTCAATGTGGAATAGAAAAAAGGATAAACGACAAAGTAGTGTGCCTATGTTTTTCTTTTAAAGGAACAACTTACTTAGCATTTGAAAAAATGCTAAGACTGATATATACAAACACAAAGATATCATATATACACGCATACACACACATATATTATCTATTAAAGTTGCATGGCAATATTTATAGAATACTTTTCTTTGGAAAGGAAAAAGAAAGTACTGCACATATTCTTTTATATTCTTTTTCCACTTATTTTATCCCATGAATTGCTCCAGCTGTCACATAGTTTTCAATACTTAGTTTTTTTGTTTTTTTTTTTTTTTTTTTAGTGATTATATATCTTAGCCATGGTTTTAAAGAAGCTCCGGATGGAACAGAATAGAAAAGTTGGATTTTAGTTCAGTGGAAATTTCATCTGTTAGCTCTTTTTATCCTGCTACCTTATATACTATATTTATTTTTTTTTTCAAAAGCAAAAAAAAAAAAAAAACAATTTTTTCCTCATTAGGTCAAATGTGGGAAGCTACTTTCTATATGTGTTTACTTATAATCATTGATTATCTTAGTCTTTTTTCTTTTCCACAGTTTTTAAGAGTTTCCACTTTACTCTTAGGTGATAACTATATGTTCTAGAAAATGGTTAATGATCTCATGATGTTCTTTTCATTTTGTTTATTATACTACAATTACATAAAACATAGGTCATATTTTCATAATATTTTCCTCTTCTGATTCTCTTTTTGATCATTCACTCATAACTGCCCTCTCCCCCACCATTCTGTGGTAACTATTCTTTTTGTTTTTAGGATCTAGTCTGCTTGGAAGGTTGGACATTTTAGAGCATCTGGTGATTTTTTTTTTTTTAAGATTTAGTCTAGTCTTTTACTTGCTAACAGGAGTCATAGATGTCTGTTTTCCATCTCAGTGTTTATCAAACAGGCCTTTCTTTGATTGTCAGCAGGCATCTTAGTTCCTACTTAAAAAGCTTCATTCTTCATTAGGAGTCTGAGGTCCTTTGAGCAAAGTGATGTTAGGTGGGGTTTTATTGGTAGCTTATTCTTTGCAGAATAATGTCTGTGTGTTTTTTCAATTTCTCTAAGGTTGGAGAACCATTGTAACTGTTTCTTCTCAGGTTTTGGTTATATTCAACTCTAAATACTGTAAAATGAATTTTATTTTCTACTAGAGGAGCCATTTCTATTGGCAGTGTAACAGGCATGAGTTATGCATTTGGTTGGGAGATTTCTCCCTAACAGGCATGCCACTATTCCCAGTATATCCACTTACAAGTTCTGACAATAAATCTTGTTGTAAAAGTTACTGTGACTGGAATTTTTCCTGATGTGTACTGTTGAGAATGTAAATATAGTATTTCGCCAAAGACTTAGTAACTTTTTACTGCATACCTCTTGGCAAATAGCTGTGTGCTCTTTTAAAATTAGTCATACCTTTTATTTGCAGTTAGCTTTGCATGGATAGAATTAAGCTTGATTTGGGGACCATATAAAAAGCATATGGAATGTAAGCATAGTGTGCCACATCTGTTTTAAGTGTTACTTTGTAAACAAATTATAAATAGTATCACAAGTGTTAACACTACATTTATTTTTACAATGCATCTTTAGTGTACACAGCTAGGATGAATCCCTATTTAATACTTTGAAGTTACCAGTACATCCTTATAGGACTAATACAGAATATGGCTTTAAAAAATGTGTGTATGTGTGTGTTTGCATAATAATCCATAATCATCTTGGCTGAGGTTCTGCTGTCTTATATGTTTTGTTATGAAGTATAATTTCCTCTTTTTCAGCGATGAGGAGAGGAATGCTTGTTGAAATTTCCTACGAGACTGGGATTTATATTAGCATAAGTATTTAAAATACTTTTATATTTGAAGCTAGTTTCTTAAAATTATTTCTTTTTTATTAAGGGAAATTGTTAAAAAGTTTCTTTTAGTTGTAAATGGATACTGTATCTTTTTATGTATTTATTTTTATGTGGTGCTGAAGATAGAACCCAGTGCCTCACACATGTGAGGCAAACGCTCTACCACTGAGCTACAGCCCCAGCTTAGAGAAATTATTTTTAACATAAAATGGAGTCATTTTTCTAGAAATAGTTGGAACACATGTATAAAAATAGTGGACAGAATTTTTTAAAAATATATAAATAGGAAGAGATTCTGTTTCAAGATATATCCTAATCCAGCAATTTGAAAACCTGAAGCATTTGAAAAAGGGGAAATTTCCCTTAAAGGATGCTTTTTCACATTCTGTAGCTAGCTTTGCTTCCTGGTATCTGCATGTATCAGAAAAAGGCAGAATTTTGGCATACAGATAAAGGAAGTTAACTTAAGCTGTTTAAATGACATGTGTTATAGACATTTATTGGAATTTTAACTGAGACATACCTTTTACATATGCCCATGAATATATTCCAATGCCCTTATTTGGAAAAGGAACAACTTTGAGGGGAGCCCTTCATTGGCTAGGAAGCTGTGGAAGTGCTTTGGGTGACATAGTAGCAGCATGGCTTGTAAGAGCAATCTTAGGTAATGCAAAATGCTGGAAGGCAGTGCAATGATTTTCATGATGGATTGTTTCACTTGTGATTTTGCTTTCCTTTTCATCTTCCTCACTGGCCATTTGAGGCATTTGGCAGTAGTTATTTTGAGATAAGAAAAGGGCAGGGCTGGGCTGGGTGGCTCACGCCTGTAATCCCAGCACTTTGGGAGGCTGAGGCAGGAGGATCACAAGTTCAAAGCCAGCCTTAGCAATGGTGAGGCACTTAGCAATTCAGTGAGACCCTGTCTCTAATAAAATACAAAAAAGGGCTGGGGATGTGGCCCAGTGGTCGAGTGTCCCTGAGTTCAATTCCCAGTACCCAAAAAAAGAAAAGGGAAGGGTTGGGGCTTGGGTTGGGGCTCAGTGGTAGAACACTTGCCTAGCATGTATAAGGCACTAGGTTCAATTTTCAGCACTGCATATAAATAAATGAATGAAATAAAGGTCCATCAACATCTTAAAAATGTTTTTAAAAAGAAAAGAGAAGGAGCCGGGTGCAGTGGCGCACACCTGTAATCCCAGAATTTGGGAGGCTGAGGCAGGAGGATCACAAGTTCAAAGCCAGCCTCAGCAATGGTGAGGCACTTAGCAACTCAGGGAGACCCTGTCTCTAATAAAATACACAAAAGGGCTGGGGATGTGGCCCAGTGGTCGAGTGCCCTGAGTTCAATCCCTGGTACCAAAAAAAAAAAAAAAAAGAAAGAAAGAAAAGAGAAAGGCTAATGTAGGAGACTAGATCTCTGGGCAAAGGAGTAAGTACAATTTTCAGACTAGGGTCCAAACTCTTAAGATGACTAGGGGACATTGACAAAATTATGGATGCCTTTGTATTCTGTATCTTTAACCTCTTGTGTCTATTCACTCTTAATTGCACCAAGTATTAACCTTCATAATTTCTTCCCTGGACCATTGTCGCATCAGCCACTCAATTGATAGTCTTACTTTTCACCAAATTTCTCCCTTCATTGCCAACAGATTGATCTTCTTCTTCTTCTTCTTCTTTCTTCTTCTTCTTCTTCTTCTTCTTCTTCTTCTCCTTCTCCTTCTCCTTCTCCTTCTCCTTCTCCTTCTTTTCCTTCTTCTTCCTTCTTCTACTGGGGAGTGAACCTAGGAGTGCTCTACCACTGAGCCACATCCCTGCCCATTTTTATTTATTTATTTTTAAATTTTGAGACAGGGTTTTGCTTAGTTGTTGAGGTTGGCTTCGACCTTGGCAATCCCCCTGCCTCAGCCTCCTGAGTGGCTAGGGTTACAGGCATGCACCGCTTTACCTGGCCCAGGTTGATAATGTTAATAAAATACAATGAAGTGCAATAAAATTATCATTCCTCTATGAAAAAAAAAATCTTCCAGTGACTCCCCATTACATTTCAGAATAAAGTCCAAATGCTTTGGCCTGACTTCCAAGGCCCTTTGTGATCTGCCCCTGTGTTACCTTTCCAACAATGTCTTTCCACATTATTCTCTTCTAATGGGCGTCAGGCTCCAATCACAAGGAGAAATTAAGACCTCTTCTCCAAACTCACTATACCTTTCACCATTTCATACCTTATTCCCTCTGTCTGGGACATACTAGTTGGCCTGACATCTCAACTCTTCATTGCACAATTATCAAAACTTACCTGGCTCCTCTTCCCCACCCCTACTCCAAATAGTGTAACAATTTATTCTGTGATCCCTTAACACTTTCCCCATACCTTAACTATATATCCATATACATAATGTGTGTGTGTATCTGAACACATACACATTTAGCATGTTATTTTTATGTGTGTGTGATACTGAGTTTCAAACCCACATCCTCATGCATGCCAGTTAAGCATTCTACTGCTGAGCTACATCCCCAGTTCCTAGCATATGCATTAGATGGTGAAATGTTAGAATTCATATTGGCCTCAATAATGTAAGCTTTTAAGGCCATATATTGGAACACTGCTATATTTGCACCTCCGATACCTATGCAAGTGCCTAGATTTTAGTAGATAATAAATGAAAAAATTTTGAGGCAATATGTAGGAGTGAAGGCTACTTAGCCCCCTTCCCCTCTCATTGCCACAACTGTTCATCAGAAGGTGACCACTGTTAACAGTTTGATATGTTTAATGTTTATTACAGCTATCATTTTCATACAGGTTCAGGTTTATGATTTGATAGAATTTTATTTTTATAAAATGAGTGTATATACCTCCTTTTATCTCTTTTGCTTATCAAAGTATACTTTATATACAGTAAAATACAGGAATACTAATGACTTGATGCATTTTTATATTTATACATTCATGCAACCACCTTCCCATGCCAAGATAGAGAACATTTCCATCAACCCAGAAAATGCCTCTTGCATCTTCTACAATGTCTCCCTCCTTCCTGCAGGTAAATAGAGGTCTGGCTTATATCAATATTGTAGTGATATGATCAAAATGGTTTTCCCCATGGATAGACTGAGAGTGGATTGCTGCTACAGCAATGTAGCTATTCATTTACCATATGATTATTGAGCACCCCCTGTGCACCAGACTTCCATATAAGGACCTGAAGTGACACCAAGAAACATGTGGCCTAAGGGGATCATAATAGTAAAATATATGGCTCTAGTCATCAGGGGTCTTGAAAATCGTTGTTGGGAAAAGGTGACTGGAGAAAGTAGATGAGGGTATGGGTACTGTCGAGCCTAGTGGACTCTTAACCAAAGAATTGGAGAGGAGGCGGGGGGATGCTCAAGCCTCTGTGAGAATTCAGTTCATGTGGCCAAGATTGTAACTTGTTCAGGCTAGACAGCAAAAGGACTTTGAAGCCTACAGGCTAGAGTGCGTATATTTATTTTGAGATGAAGAGCTATTCAGTGGATTTGAAGAAAAATGGGGCAAGGTTGTTATCTGTCTCTGTGCTTGTTTAATTATTATTATACAGCATTCTTGAAGTGGGCTGGGGAGAAGGGAAATTGAAAGATGGGGGAAACCCAGCAGATATAGTTGAAGTTGCCTAGTTTTGCATTAATAAACTGGTTGCTTGAAAGTGTTTGGCCTCCGCATCGGGATGGGAGTGGTAGCAGGCGGCAGGGAGCAGAAAAGGAGAGGGCAGATGTTTTCCTTTTCAGTTTGCCTTTGCGTCAGGAAGCTAATTCAAACTATTTAGGACACAGGGTTCTCAGTTTCAACAGAGTGACCAAATCACGCAGCTGCTTCATGTCTCATGGAGAAATTGCTTTCTGGGGAAAGGCCAGATTGAAGGACCCTCTGTTTGGCGTAGGGGATGTGAAGAAAGGAACCTGAAACTTTGTAAACATGGTCAGTTCCCTTTGACCAATAGAGTGTAAATGAGAGATCCAGGCAGATCCTTGGTACGTGTACTGGGAGCTTAGAACACATTATCTTCTGAGTACAAGGTTGGAAATGATGATTAACTTCCCAGAGCTTCCTCCCCAGGGGATCCTTTTTAACCCTTAGTGGTCACTTAGCCATAGAACTACTGTGTTTATGGGTTGGGGGTACAGCTTTCTAGTAGGGGGTGTACTCAGTGGTAGAGCACTGGCCTAGCATGCTCAGAGGCCCTGGATTTTGTCCCCAGCACTGCAAAAAGCAAAAAACAGAAATCACAAGTATCTTGTTTATTTTTGTTTCTGCTACTGATAAATGGGTTTGGGTTTCCAACTTGATTTATTAAAAGCACATGCTCCCAGCTTCTTCCTTACAACTTCCAGCACAGAGAGTGAGGGGCTGAGATGGCAGGGGAGGTTGGCATGGCTCTTCCCATATAGCAGTTTTTCATATATGTAGATTGACTTTAATCTACACTCTTCAGCACAGTATCTACGAGCTATGTGTGGTTATTGAGCACTTGAAAGGTTGCTAGTCTGTAAGTGGATGCTGTACTGAATACTGTAAAATTTAATATTTTGAATATATTGAGCTAAATAAATTATAAATAAATTAAGTTTTTTTTGTTTTTTTGTTTTTTTTGTTTTTTTTAGTACCAGGGATTGAACCCAGGGGTGCTTCACTACTGAGCCACATCCCCCTTTTTTATATTTTATTTAGAGACAGCATCTCACTAAGTTGCTTAGGGCCTCACTAAGTTGCTGAGGCTGGCTTTGAACTTGTGATCCTCCTGCCTTCACCTCCTGAGCCACTAACGGGCATATGCCACTGTACCTGGAAATACATTGTTTTAACATTGCTTGTTTCTTTTACTCTTTTTTTGATCCAGGGTCTCCCTCTGTTGCCCAGGCTGGCCATGATCACCTTAGCTCAAGCAAACCTCTCGCCTCAGTGTCTGTCCCAAGTAGCTGGGACTATAGGCACTCTCCATCATGCCCACCTTTTACTTTTTTGATGTGATTGCTTGAAAATATAAAATTACATACATGGCTTGTATTGTATTTCTGTTAGACAGCATTGTTGGTCTGTATTCTTTCAGAAGGTATTTTCTGATACTCATGCCCTAGAATTTGATTCTAAGGGAGGATCCTTTTGAAGTTCTGTTTAAAATGAACACTGCCATAAAGGACTCATTTATGCACTAAAGGTTATCATACAGTTCAGAGTTGATGGCTTGATAACCCTTTGCCCTGAGGAAGAATATGAAAGCATCCTATTCTTATTTGTATCGAAAGCCAGTTTGTTTCTTAGACTTTTGGATCCAGTTGCTGATCCAACTGGTTGGATTAGAAGTGCCCCCTACCCCCCGCCCGGGTTAAATATGACAAGAGTATATATGTAAACTAATCTAACTGTGGTAGTTAAGAATTCTGTTCATAAAATATCATCATTGGTGGCAGAATATTTTTCCAGCTTTGGATGTTATTAGAAATATGTAGCATGTCCTTTTTTTAGATTTACTTAGATACCTTGCCCAAGAATTTCTCCAGAACAACCTTTTTTCAGGAAAAGCAGGATAAAGAATAAATTCTCCAGCTAGGCATAATGTTAAACCTAGGAAACAAAGAGGAGTTTATATCATTGTTCTTACTGAAGGCTTTTTTGATGTTCCTAGCAGAGCCCTCCTTGTCTTATCATAGGAAGTCATCAATAGCATTAAAATGACAGGGGATGTCCACTGGACAGGAAGGCTCCCAGGATTCTTACTGCTGGTGTTAAGTCAACTTCCTAGTGGGGTTTCCCAGAGTGTGTCTTTGTATTTTTTATTACTATAATTGCTCCTATTTAAAGAATGTGTAATTGTGAAGCTGGATGGAAATACAGATAGGGTAATAAATAGCCACATATATAAGAGTTGAGAGAGGACAGGGCTATATCAGTGGGAGAAAGCTAACATTCCTAAGGCACTGAAGTGGGACCATTTTATAACCCTAGTTTTGGGTCCTTCTAAGTCCTATCTTGGAGTCAAAGGTGTTATCTGGCTTTTATAGCATACCCTGCATTTCAGATATGAGATAACTTATATCTTCTTCCTTGTAATCAAGAATGATCATATAATTGGTTTCTAATAATAGCAGCTGACATTTATTGAGTAATGCTTATGTACAGGGCAGTGTGCCAACTAACATAAAGTATTATTTAGTTTATCTTCCCATCAGCTCATGTTGTCATAGGTACTATTATTATCACCATTTAATAGATAAGGAAGATGTTTTATCTGGGGCCTGGAGAGGTTAAGTAAAACAACTGATAGTAACCTAGGTCTAGATCTATCTCAAAGACGTAGGTAATTAACCACTTAACTTTTTCTATAAATTATGATAGGACTTTTGTTTTGCTAACTTCTCACAGGTATTTTTTATTCCCATATGTGTCCCGAAATCATCATTTTTCAGAGTCATCATGCTATTATTTATAGTTGCATTTAATATAAACTGTGTTTGGTAATATGGCAAACATTCAGTGGATAAAAATTATTAGTGCTAGCATTATTTTTATTATTTCTCTGGCTACTTCTGGGTAAATATGATTGTGCATTTGTTTGCAAAACACTTCTGCCTTTTGGTGAGGGGGGTACTAGGAATTGAACCCAGAAGCACTCTACCACTGAGCTATATCCCCAACCCTTTTTATTTTTTATTCTGATACAGGGCTATGCTGAGTTGCTGAGGCTGTCTTGAACTTCTGCCTCAGCCTCCTGAGTAGCTGGGATTATAGCTGGTGCCACCATGCCCTGCTACACTTCTGCCTTTGATGTCCCACAGTTATGCCCTTACTGGAGTTGTTGAGATTCTGAGATGATGGAGCTTCAGATTGAGTGTATATGTTGGTGAAAGTTGGGGTAACCTGATGGCTGGGCTGAGTGGGCCCTATAGGAAGATTGGTAGACTTCTAAAAGCAATTGGGTAGTCCTTGACTATTTAGTGGCACCAAAAATTGAAATGCCATTCCCACTTTACTAATTTCCTGATAAATGTTTTTTCTGTGTAGAAAAGAAAGGCAGTCCATGCACTCCTAAGTAGCTATTTGGCTTCTTTTAACTCACAGACTGTGGCTGAGGCAGACAATTTTTTAAGGCCTGGATGTACCATACTGCATCTTAGCATTTTATATGCCTCATTTTCTGGTGTGGTCCTCATTTCACCCAGATCTCTCACTATCTTCTCCAGAAAAATCTCTTATCATAGCTAGATGGCTTTCCACTCTACCATTTAGTCAGATGGACTGCAGTAGAGGGGTGGATTCAGAAAAGAAACAGATGCTGTCAACTCAACCACTGGGATCTTAACTAGGGAAACATTACATAAAGGCTTTTGGTTTGATGTGTCACGTGTTTGTAGAAAAAGTAGAGTTCTGGATCTCAAGCCGTATTCACTTGATTCTACTATTCATTGATGTCTGTTGCTCTTTTCATTGCTTATATTTTCCCCTTTAGTTCGAACAGTTCGGTGAACTAAATACCAAAAGCCAAGCTCTGGATTTGAATGCTATAGAACAAAAACCTCAAAATATTTTGTTTTTGTTTGTACAACTGAGGAATAGTCCTATCGAGAAAAGTAAATGTGATTTATTACGGTCTTAGGATGTACTGTGGGGCTTCTTGGGCAAATTTACTAATGTTTCTTCTACTTATTCTTGACTGCATTTGAAAGTAGCTACCCCTTCCTTCCAGAAACTTGTCACATCCTTTATTTTGTTTCCCCACATCTCTCTTTTTATTCTTGTTCTGTCTTCTAAATTACTTCCCCTGAGAAGTGCATCCCACCCTACCCATGGTTTCAAATATTCCATCTACACTGATGATGCCTCAACATTTTCAACTTTCACCCAGGTTTCTCAACTGACTCTAGGTCATCTCCACTGGCTATCTGTCCTATCATCAGCTCACAGTTAGATCTCCTATGTCTCTATAATCTTATCATCTCTTCCACATTCCCCATCTTTTAGTCACTCAGGATTAAAAGAAAAGTCATTATTCAGATTTGATTCTTTCCTTCCATCTTCTTCTAAGGACCATCTTTCTTCCTATGAAATGTCTCCTATACTCATTCAACTCAATTTCTACTGCCATTACTTTAGTCCAGATCCTCATATTTTAATGCTTTGACCACTCTGTCAACCTTCTAACAGATCTCCCAAGTATTTCCCAAATTCCTATTCTCCACTCACACTAACTGACACCAACTGCTCACTTTCCACAAAAGCTGGTTCCATAATATCACCCTCCCCACAAACCTTCAAAGATTCTTCTTGCCGATGGGGTCAAGTCTAAATTGCTCAGCTTGGCATTCAGAGCTTTGGAATTTGCTCCATGTGTTTGTATAAACTCATTCCCATCATTTATGGACCTATACTTTAGACAGACCTGTCTTTTCTACCCATGAGTGTGCCTACCCACTCCTAATGACAACCCTTAGAACATCAGTTAACAAAGGTAAAAGAGATCCAGAGCCACGAGTTAAAGTCCTGGGTGAGGAAAGGAAGTGAACTGACAGCATCCCATTAAGGGTGTGACTTGAAGGGGAAGCTGTGACAGAAGGTGCTTTTAAAATGCTATTATAATGATGAGCAGTTGCAGAAGGAATGAGGGAGGGAGCTGGAGTATGACCTTTAGTGGTTGATTAGCCTGACTAGACGAACATGGTTTGATTTAAATTAGTCTGAAGTTGCCTGGAAGCACAGCTATTTAATAAAAAACCCATCTCTTTGCATTTCTGTCTCCTAGGAAGAGAGCCCACAGAACTAGGCAGTGGACTATAGGATTCTAGGGACTATCTAGCATTTAATACAGATTTGGCACTGAAAAGTTAGGGTTCTTTCCTGTATTCTTTCTTCTTCTTTCTTCTTTCTTCCTTCTTTCCTCCTCCTCCTCCTCCTCCTCCTCCTTCTTCTTCTTCCTTCATCCTTCTTCTTCTATCTTCTTCCTTCCTCCTCCTCCTCCTCCTCCTCCTCCTTCTTCTTCTTCTTCTTCTTCTTCTTCTTTCTTCTTTTTCTTATTCTTTCTTCTTCTTCTTCTTCTTCCTTCTTCTTTCTTCTTCCTCTTTTTTGGTACCAGGGATTGAACCCAGGGGTACTTAACCACTGAGCCATATTCCCTTCCTGTATTCATTCTCTGTATTCATTCCCTTCCTGTATTCTTTCTTGAATGAGAATGCTGGTAATGTACAGAGCAAAATTTCCATTTTTCTTGAAATCTTACATAGATGCATAGACATCATAGTGGTGCTTTTGAGCTGTGTGTTAGAAGCAGATTTAGACCATTGCTGGGTACTTGAAAAAAAGTGGTCATAGTAATCCTTTCAGGTAGATCACACCATTCACTGCCATGTCATATGGCAAGTTGTGCTGCTTTGGCAGCTCTATAAAGAGTGGTAGCCTGGAAGGCAGTAGAATTATTCACATGACCTCAGGCAAGTCACTTAACCTTTTATGGTGTCAGTTTCCTCATCTGTTAAATAAAAGGATTAGACTAGATTATTTCAAGGGGTCCTTCTGGAAAAAAGTACAGGAGAGTTTGTATAACTGAAAGGCAGGAAGTGGAATAATTGAGGAATGGAATTCAGGGTGATTTCAAAATTAATTTAAACTTTACAAAACAGTTCCTAGATATGCTTAATGTGCAATATCACACGCTTAATGGTCAAATCTGTAATTGTCATCCTGTTTTATCGATGTTGTTTCCCTTTGCCACTAACAGTTAAATGTTCAGAACAGAGTCCTTCTGATGGTTACTTTGAAATGATGGACAGAGTGACTAATTTTGTTTTCCTTTTGAGGTTTTTAAAAATTAACATGTGTTCCTTTTATCATGTAATAAACAGCTCATAAAATTTTTTGAGACTTTAAAAATAAAGAATTAGTCTAGGGGAAAGAGATGCTATCTAATCTTTAGAAATTCATAAATGGCTATTCTGCTACTTTTTTTTTTTTTTTTTTGGTACCGGGGATTGAACTCAGGGGCACTCGACCACTGGGTCACATCCCCAGCCCTTTTTTTGTATTTTTATTAGAGACAGGGTCTCACTGAGTTGCTAAGTGCCTCGCCATTGCTGAGACTGGCTTTGAACTCGAGATCCTCCTGCCTCAGCCTCCCAAGTGCTGGGATTACAGGTGTGCGCCACCGCGCCCGGCTTCTGCTACTTTTTATTTTCAACACTTTTTTGCACTGTTTAGCTGACTAGTCTCATTCCTGTCCATGTGTTTTTTTTCCCCAGACCACTAATTTTTGTTTTGTGTGTGTGTTCATAAAAAAATGTCTCAAATTAGAAGCCAAAACTTAAGCAAATGTGCATGTAATCTGCATAGTACCATTTTTTTTCCCTGATAATACCTACAATTGAAACAGTTTGAGCCTGGAAAAGGAACCTACACACACACACACACACACACACACACACACACACACTCACACACACACACACAGAGTGATTAGACCCAGGACCTCAACCATGCTGGGCAAGCACTCTACCACTGAGCTACATCCCCAGCCCCAGGGTAAAGGAAACTTAACAATTATATCCTACCAATCTTTGTAAATTCTAATACATTTCTGCTGCAACAGCACTGTAATTGACTCTTGCACAGAGGAGAAAAGTTTCTAAAATCTATTGGTTTCTACATGTTAACATCTACTAGTGAAGATCAACTTTCTTTTCATCTTATCATACTTTCCAGTGAACATTTTTTTTTGCAGGACTGGAGAAGGAACCTGAGGCCTTGCATATATTAGACAAGTGCTCTCCCACTGTCCTCCAGTAAACTCTGGAGAGGTTGCTGCTTCCTACTTTTATCCAAATTCCTAGGGTAGGAATTGGAAAACTTCACAAAAGTATTTTGAAAATTTGCTATATTAATCTTTATGATCATTCAGCTATTAAAAAAATCATAGGTATTTTATAGACAATGTGCAATACTAAACTGTGTCAATCGAATCAAAATGTGCATCATTTCTTTTCCAGGTTCACTTAAAATATGTGGTCCTATGAGTCTTTTTTTTTTTTTAATTTGTAGTTGCGTATAGACAAAATGCCTTTATTTTATTTGTTTATTTTTATGTGGTGCTGAGGATTAAAACCACTGCCTCACACATGCTAGGCAAGTGCTCTGCCACTGAGCTACAGTCCCACCCCCCTATGAGTCTTTATCCATCTGCTGAAAACAATTCAGAGGTCCTAGACTGACAAGTTTCTGTTATATATTAGATAACTTCTTAAGACGAAGACTCAAGTAAGGCACACTTCTTTTATGTGATCTTGATTGGTAATATTTCCTGAAGCATATGGACAGAATTGGTAGATTGAACCCCAGGATGATAGCATTTAGAGCTCACTGGGTGAGAACTCATTTAATCAAGTAAAACGGACTTTGCACATTTTAGCAAGTTCAGTACACCACAAAGGGCCCTTGGGAGGTGACTTTGACAAAAGGGAATCCAAGAGAACTGGATAGTCTTAAAACAAGAATTTTGTAAGAAGAAGCTATACTAGTACATATAAATTTAAAAAAATAGTGAAATGCCTCCTTTGTGCCTAAAAGTTTATCAGTACCTTGAGATACTTGATCAGTACTTGAGTCAAGTGAGAAAACCACAAAAAATGGGAGATCAAATCAGGCCAAATTGGTAGAGTATTAAAAGGAAAAAATTGTGTCAGACAGGTTTAGAAAATATAATGCAAGAGGGGAGTTTGAAAAGGAGGTACAAGAAGAAAGATAATTCTATTCTTGTAATGGTAAAGCTTCTTCCTAATATGTTCTTCATGCTTTTAACAACCTCCTTTAAAGGTGTAAACATATTTTGAAAAGGTGATTCAGCTGTCAGTGTTCTAATAAGAGGGCAGGTAAACCTTGTTTTTGAGAGTTGGAATCATTTTTAATTGCAAGAAGAAAGTCCTTGCCATAGAAAAGTTTTAACTTGCATAAATGTTCAGTATAAGGCAGAGACAAAGAGAAAAGTCATGTGTCTCCTTGGGAGACAGAGTTGATTGGAAAAGCAGGACTTCTTATTTTTCACTTCATTCCATTTTACTAGTCAGTTTACCAATACAGGAACAGTTTTTAATGACAAAGATGATAGAATGTTAAATCGAAGAAGAAAGTCGGTTAAGAAACACTGTTGAAATTGATTTATTCCAGTTGTCTGGGTTGTTGCAGAGCAAGTTTCCCCTAAACTTACGGAGAGCAAATGGAAAAAGGAAAATAGTTTATCTTTCACCAAGAGAATTGATGGCCCAGCTAAATTTAGACTCTCCAGCTTTAACTTGGGACATCTGGGAAAACACTCTAATCTGTTACTCATCTAGTTTGTAATCATCTAGAAAGAAGCCTAAAGTCCAGAATAGCGCTCTAAGATGGCCTTATGAAGGGCAAATATTATCAGGCTGATTTTATTTTCTTGAATAAAAGATAAAATGTCTGTTGAAAAGGGAAAGCTACATGTATTACCTGTGCATGTCAGTGACACTTGTTATTCCTTTATTGCAAAGGGCTTGCTAACAAGCTGGAAAGACTTGGGCTGGACTGCACCACTCTTCAGGGGAACGTCCAAATAAGCTGAGGGGCAAGTGTTCCCAAAATGGTCTGTGTAGTGGCTCAGCACCAAGCTGGGGACACAGCAAGTAGTGCCTTCCAGGGAGTTATCTCCCTGCTGTAATATACAAGGATTCTCCTTTTTTATAAAGATCTACTTCTAGTCCCTTTAAATAGCTACCACCCTAGAGAATCTTAGTTATCCAGTTATTTTTTATTTGCACATGCTCAATTTAAGTACATTTTGTAAGCAGGACTTCTTGTGTGGAAAGTTAGGTGCAGCTGGCCTAAATTTCTTTTATCAGTTAACTTGGAGGGGAAATTAATAGTATGTTTATCAGACTTTTACATTATACTCAAGCAGTGTCACCAGTATTTTGGAAGAGGATTACAAATGACCTTTAGAGACAGAGTGAGAGTTTTCAGAAAGGGCTCTAACACCGCTCCCACATCCTCTTCAAGGACAATTGATCTGCTTTTATCTCTTACTTATTTATAGTTCCCGGCCAGGTTTTGATGAAGGAAAGAGTTCCTCATTAAAAAAAAATAAAAATCAATGAATCAGAGAAATAGTCTGGCCAAAATGGGATGACGTTCAGGAAGGATAAGTACTGGGAGGCTGAGGTTTGGGGAAGACACTAAATAATACCCCCTCCTTTTTCTCCTCCATTTGAAACCAATGGAGAATTAAGGCACTAGAACCAGACTGAGGTCTAAGTACTAGTTTTATTCCTAAGAAAAGCTAGAGCTGAGGACATAGCCTAGACGTATGTTCACGAAAGCTTCTAAATGGCTTACGTATTGGCAGACCTCCCTCTAGGTCTGTTGTAATGTATGTGTACCTAAGAACCACATGTCAGGGCTGGGATTGTGGCTCAGGTAGAGCAGTCACGAAGCATGTATGAGGCACTGGGTTTGATTCTCAGTGGAAGGAAGGAAGGAAAGAAGGAAGGAAGGAAGATCTATCGACAGCTTATATGTACATGTATGTATACACACATTATATGTATACACACACATATGTAAAGAACCACATGTCAGAGAATATACAGAAAATGAGAAGGGCTTTAGCTACTGGTATAGAGCACATCCTGGCTTCCTGTTTTCCAAACCTGGCAGTCAGGTTAGAAGGTGGAAACAACAAGGTGCAAGATGGTAGTAAGAAAGGATTTCTTTTGGCTTTTGCCTTTCTGAGCAGAGAAGTGCAAATTCTCTCTGTTCTGTGGTGGTATGGGTGCGGAATAAATGGCTAGTGACTAGCCAGATAGAGCTGAGACCAGAACCTGGGCCATCAATAGACTGAGAGGGCCATGTTTTTCTGTTAGTATAGAATGACATTTTTAGATGACTATGCAAATTTAAACTAGGTCTGCATTAACGTATTTTCTAAATAAGGAGGTGTTTTCTCTCCGATTTATTTAAAGAGTTGTTACAAGATGTAGAATAATAGGGCACGTAAGTCTGATTTACATAAAGGATCACTTTGAGGTATCAAATTACAGGATATGAAAACTGGAAGAGAGCTTAGAATAGGTTTTTCAGCCCTTTCATTCCTTGAATGAGAAAACAGAACCCCAGAGAGTTAAGTGAATTACTATGGACCACTCACTTGTCAAGCTAGTGACAGCTAGGAATAGACAGGTTCTTCTAATTCCCAACTTCATGTCTGCCCCACACCCAATTATTCTGTATTTAGACATCAGGGAAAGTAGGCTTGAATTAAATGAAATTTGGAAAATCTATTAAGTTTAAGTATCATTAGGCAAATAGTTCTATATGAAATATATGAGTGTGTAATATAGTGGTTTAAATGGGGGGAGGGTGGCTCAGAGGTTAGGCTACCTGGGATCAAATTCTGGCTGTATTAATTGTGGTTGTCTGATCTGGACAAGTTCCTTCGCCTTGCTGAGCCTCAGTATCATCATCTATAAAATGGACATCCTAATAGCACCTACCTAGAGGGTAATAAGGAGACTCAGATGTGAAGGGACTGTGCTTGGCATAAGTGAGTTGCCAGCATGTAGGCACTTATAATCTGTCATCATTCATCATCATTATCATTTACCTCTGAGAGTCTTTTAAAACTTGATCTGCAAAGACAATAAATCCTTAATTTAGGATTCTACCCACGCCAAGATCCTTTGTCCTAAACCTCCCTTCTTTAGGTCTCTCAGGATAGAAACTTTATAAGCATCTTTTTTGTCTCACCCCACATTAGGTACCTGCTCTGTCACCAAATCCTATCTTGTTGTTTCAAATGTTTCTCAAGTAACTCCTTCTCTATTCTCATCCTAAGTCACACCCAATTCCCACAGGCCTGGATTACTATTTAAACCTCCTCACTTCTTTTTCTGACTAGTTTCTCCTACCTCCAGTCTGTCTTCTATGTTAGAACCAGACTGATCTCTCTGAGACACTGCTTTTATTCTCTTTGCCCTGCTTTGGAACCTGTAATGAATCCATTGTCTACTGCCTCAAGGCCAAGCTCTCCTGCTTACCTTCAGGTCCTTCTAGAACATCAGTGTCCAATAGGAATATAATGACAGCCATAAACATAATTTAAAATATTCTAGTTGCCACGTTAAAAAGTAAAAAGAAAAATGTGAAACTTCTTTTATTAATATGTGTAATTGAAAATATCCAAAGTAGTATTTTAACAGGCAATGTAAAAAGGAATAATGAGATATTTTATATTTTGGGGATCTACATTTTCAAAATCCCATGTTTAGGGCTGGCAATATAGCTCAGTGGTAGAATGCTTGCCTGGCATGCATGAGACCCTGGGTTCAATCACCAGTGCCGCCCCCACAAACACGTGTATTCTATACCTACATCAAATCTTGACTAGTCACATTTCTAGTGTTCCCTGGCTACATGTGGCTGAGGGCTTCTGAGTCAGATACTACAGTTCCAAAATGTGACTTGTCACCACTGTCATTCCCACAAATAAGATATATCTAAGTCTCACTTCTTCTTCATTTTAAAAAATAGAGTTTGTAATGTGCTATTGTATAGGTTGTCCTAAACCACTGTGAAGTGTGAAGGTGCTTTGTAAGCTACAGTTTTGCAAGAATGTAGACATTATTATCAGAGAATAGATTTCACCATCCTGAGAGGAAGATATCTTTGAAATAAAGTAATTTGAAAGAAAAGACCATATTAAAATGGCAAATTAGGGGCTGGGGCACATAGCTCATTCAGCATTTGCTTGGCATGCGAGAGGCCTTGGGTTCAAATTCCAAGCGTAATTCACACAAAAACATGACAGATAAGCTGTCCTAAATTCATTTCTGAAAAACTTCACTTCAAGCAATGAATAGAGAATATAACATGCACTTTCTCTTCCTATCTCTTTATAATAGACTATTATAAAGAGATTTGTCACATTATTAAAGTTCTCTAAATATTTTAATCTGTGGTTCTTTTATTGTTTTTCCTTCGGCATTTTGAAAAATGGTTATAGGAGCATTTAGTTTTTTTTTCTTAAAATATGAGGGGGACCTTCAGCAAGAAATTCATTGTCTTTGGTAGTAAATGCAGTGCACACACTTTTTAGTAGTGAGATAGGAGGATTACAAATTGCTCCTATTATCCAGTTTATTACAAAGGATCAGAATTGACCTAAAAACAGAATGTTAGAGTTTCAGATGGCAGAAAATGTAAAATGCTTTAAAATCATAGTACAAAGGAATATTTAAATAGTAATTATTCTGACAGATTAATGAATAAGAAGAATCAGGGCATTATTTTAAATATTGATGTGTTATAAGGTGATACCCAAATCTTTTCCCAGGGCTTTGTCAAGCCAAATAGTCCAGTCATTTTTCTTTAGTCATATCCTGAACTATCACATGGTTCCTTAGGAATTCAACACTTAATATAGATATTGCCATAAGGTTACAGTGTGGAAAGAAGATTGCTAAATGAAGTAACACTGCAATAGTTAACTTTATAAAGCAGCTTCTGGGCAAAGGACCCTACCATTCATAAGTTTGCCTGAGCCAGAAACACCAACCTAATGCATAACCCTTTCTCCCTCACCTATCCCTGTAATTAGCTGCCTAATCCTTACAACTCCACCTCTTGAAATCCTTCTTTAATCTGAAGCCTTCTCTCTGTCCTCACTGCCCTAGACAGGCATTCAGTACTCTTTTCATACCCTATTGCAACAGTCTTCAAACCAGTTTCCCAGCCCTAAGCTTCAGCCTCCCCTCCAACCCGCAATTTAGCCTCTAACTCATGCAGAATTGTCTTGCTAAAATGCAGATCTGATCATGCCACTCCCCTAATTAAAAGCACCAAGCTCTTCCCAGGGCTGACAGATAAAATCTAAACTACTAAATATGGTATATAAAATCACTATACAGTCAGAGCCCAAATTATTGGAACTGCTGTGCCTCTTGCCGTGTACCCAGGACAATGATAATCAGGTTACTCCTGGTTCTCCAGTAAGTCCTATCCTTTTGTTAAGTCTGTTCTCTTCCCTTGGGTAGTCCACTCTACCCCTTGAGTCTCATGATCTTCAGGCTTCTTCCCTCACTATCATTATCTGTTCTTTCAGCCTTCATATTACCTCCATATCTCCTAGTGCTTTGAGAGACCATAAAACTGGAAAAGAGTGCTATAGTTATATGAATAATGGACAATTGAATATGAAATCCAAATAATTTACTTCATCTCAGTATTATTTGCTCTCGCTTTGCACCTCCAGCTATAATGGCCTGCTTGGCATAACTTCAGGATTCAGCATATCACCCTGCTATCTTTAGAGCTACCATGCTCAGGTAGCTGTTTGGTCCACCATGTTGCCAAACTGTGCTATCGGCTGTCATCCTTGCTGCTCCACTCCTGGGACTTACTCATAGCTGCATCTGTTTCTTTGGTCTATTTCTTTTGGCTTCTCTTCTTGACATTTTGTACTGATTTCTTTTTAGAGCCATCCCTGACCAGTCAGCACCATCCTTTCCTTCCTTTTGTTCTACAAACCAGTCAATAAAATCATGTTGACTGTTGACCTGAGGTCATTGGTTCTTTGGTACAGTTCATGGGGTGCCTAGAGAATGCTTCTCCTTTGCCAAAACTTTTTGTTTCTTTTCTTTCTCTGCTTATTCTAGAGTTGGTGCTTTCTGAATGCTTGAGGGTATTAGAAGTGTTGTCTCCCAAGAAGTGTAGCTCTATTATAATTTCCTTTACACTGATTGAAAATTCAAAGTAATTTTCTTGGGAGGAAGAAGCTTGGCTAGCAAAATTCATGGAGATCAGACACTCAGTAGCTAACCATTTGTCTCTATTGAGGATAATATGTTTAAAAACTGCTCCTTGTTCTTTGTTGTCAAGCTAAGGTAACAGAGGTGTCTTGGTCAGTTTGATTGAGCCTGAATAAAAAAATAGACTTCTTGAGTCAAAGCCCTCCTGCCCTAATAACTGAATATATTTGCTTCAGATTTTTGCTGTTCATCATTAAAGCTAGCAGATCTTTCTCAAACTGCTTACTTTAGATCTACTCAAGCAGGCAAAATATAAAATAGAATTAGGTTAAGGAGTGATTAATTTTCCAGACAGAGGCTTGATACTTGCTGTTTAGTTCTTGTGTACACCTTTTATATTGTTCATTGTATAATCGGAAATTTCTTTGTAAATGTTTGGTTTTCAGGCTGGTTGGAAGGAAAACCACGCAACATTCATGAGTGAACTAAAAAATCTTCAGGCTTCTGGACTGACTACACTTGGTCAGGCTCTAAGATCCTCATTTGATTTGTTAAATCTCAATAGATTGATGTCTGGAATAGACAATTATGGACAGGTAAAAAAAAATTGAGTGAGTACAGCTAATTTATTTTGGTGACTTGGAGTAAGAATTCAAACTTGGGCATGCTTACCAAGATTACTGTTACTTTTCACATCTTCCAAAAAAGAGGTTCACGTGTCTTTTAAATATGTACTTTACAAAAAGAAATCCTCTTGTTTGGCTCTTGTATATTGTTTGATTGACAAAATAGTTAAAATTGAGCCGGGCGTGGTGGTGCACGCCTGTAATCCCAGCACTTTGGGAGGCTGAGGCAGGAGGATGGCGAGTTCAAAGCCAGCCTCAGCAATGGCGAGGCACTTAGCAACTCAGTGAGACCCTGTCTCTAATAAAATACAAAAAAGGGCTGGGGATGTGGCCCAGTGGACGAGTGCCCCTAAGTTCAATCCCCGGTACCACACACACACAAAAAAAGTTAAAATCACCTACCATCAGATTATCAGATATCTGAGAATGGAATAAATAAATTGCCAAGAAATATTGGAACAAGACAGTTGGAGAGAAACTCTGTGTCCTTAATCCGCCTTTCTCCTCCCAGTCGGATGAAAAAGCTCTAGAATAAGAGGAAGGCCAAAAAGCATTTGTTGCTTCTACCATTGTCCTTTTCTACTCTAAAAATGCCCCTAGTCTCCAGAGTCACTCTTCAGGTTGCAGAGTGAATCTGTACCAAGATTTTGACTCAGGTGAATTGATTAATGGGTATAGATAATACTGCCATTATAATCACTTTAATATCATTATTTTGTGATTACTTGGAAAGAAGAGAGAGACAAAAGGATTTTTAATGTTAGGGATTAGGGATTTTCTGAATTATATGAATTTCTCAGTTTATACAAGTATTACCTCTCCAAGGTTTGTTATTTTGATTCCCACATATTTTGGTTTCTAATCTTTTCTTCTTATTTATCCAACTAGATTTTATCATTTATTTGAGAGGTCATTGGCAAAGCAAATGTAAAACTTGAAATATAATTTTATTACTTTATATAGCTCTAATGCTTTTTAACTGTATTTTAGGGAAGAAATCCATTTTTTTTAGAACCGTCTATTTTAATTACCATAACAGATGGAAACAAGTTAACAAGTACTGCTAGCGTTCAAGAAGAGGTGAGATTTTTTTTTTTTTAACATTTCATTTAAATGGCAGAGAACATGCAGCTATTTGTGTGGGAGGCATTTATTCCCAGTTAAGAATCAAGTTTGGACAAACCTCCCGACTTGGTAATCCTTGAGAGATTGCATAATTTTATTGAGTTCCATGAAAGAAAAGTGAACCTTTTAACTCTTTCCTCATTTTTGTATGGGTTGTTATGATGAACCTTTTCAAATTTTGCCTTATAGCTTCATCTTCCTTTAAATTCTCCTCTGCCTGGAAGTGAACTAACCAAAGAACCTTTTCGTTGGGATCAAAGGTTATTTGCCCTGGTGTTACGTTTGCCTGGAGTGGCTTCTACTGAAACAGAACAACTAGGGAGTGTACCCACAGATGAATCGGCCATCACACAGATGTGTGAAGTCACAGGAGGTATTGGCAATATTTCTATTTCTGAAGGAAGAATTTAAGGCAGCAGAGTATAGTTTCATCAAATGCCATATGTAGCCTTGGCTTGTTTTCTTTCAAAACCTTTTAACTCTACTGCTTAAGCTCATTCTATTATATTTGCAGTCAGTGTAGTTATGATCATTCCAAGTTTTGTTTTAGGATTTCAAATGCTTGTATTACAAACTAGTATTTTTTAAAAATATTATTTTAGTTGTCGATGGACCTTTATTTTTTGGTAATTTATATGTGGCACTGAGGTTTGAACCCAGTGCCTCACACATGCTAGGCAAGCGCTCAACCACTGAGCCACAACCCCAGCCCATGAAATATTATTTTGTTCTATCAAACTTGTGCTCTTTGTGTTTTCCTCTGATATAGGTCGCTCCTACTGTGTTAGAACACAAAGAATGTTGAATCAGTGTTTAGAATCTCTAGTTCAAAAAGTTCAGAGTGGTGTAGTTATTAATTTTGAAAAGACGGGACCAGATCCACTTCCTGTTGGAGAAGGTAAGGTAGATAAATTATTTTTAAGCCTTAAGTGTTACATAAGAGAATGACCTGAGATTCAGAAGATATTAAGCAATTGGTAATAGAGACAGTTTTTTATTATCCATATGCATTTGAGTAGTTATAATATCTATCCAATCATTGCCTTTGTATACATACATGTAAGGTAGCCAAATTATAATAACCTTAATTTCACATGAATGTCTCTAAGAAAATTTCTCCTTTTCCTGACCTCTTTTATACTCCCTGGTCCCAGTGTGGAGATGATACTAACTCATTCACCTCTCTATTCACAAAATATTTGGATAGTCACTATGGTATGGTACTTCAATAGCAGTCTGTTTTGGGGCTTGTGAGAGACATATTTAAATGTGCCTGCCTTTATGAAATTCGTTAGTTAACCTCACTGCAACAAGAGATTGTGAATACTTATCTAGGAACTTATAATATTCCATAAGGTCCTATGCTAATATTTTTCCTTGTTACTTTTTAACTGCAGAACCTTTTCAAATGAGATTTTACAAAAAGTTTTGACATCTAGAAATAGATAAAAAGTAAAGCTACTTTTACATGGGGGGGAGTTGACCATAGTCATTCTTTACATGCTTTGTAAATGGATGTTTGTAACCACTGAATATGTGTGGATTTCAAAGGGACCAGGGAACTAAACCACACTTATAGTAATTGCAGGATTTCCTTAGATTTCTGTTCTAGGTTATTACTTCTCCTCATTTGTGTCAGTTCAAACACATATATACATATGCATATACAGTTTCCATTGTTAACCATGGTACTATCTGATCTGATCCATACATTTTAATTGCCTTGGCCAAGGCTAAAGGGATACAGGGCTGGAAGTTACACATTTCTGTCTGAAGTAGTTGATGCTGTGGTTCTTGGCTTTTTTTCTCTTTAGTTCTTGGATCCTTTTGAGAAGATGTTGGAAAAATATAGAGTCTTTTTTCCCTAGAAAAAAATGACAGGCCGGGCGTGGTGGCGCACGCCTGTAATCCTAGCACTTGGGAGGCTGAGGCAGGAGGATCGCGAGTTCAAAGCCAGCCTCAGCAATGGCGAGGCACTTAGCAACTCAGTGAGACCCTGTCTCTAATAAAAATACACAAAAAAGGGCTGGAGATGTGGCCCAGTGGTTGAGTGCCCCTGAGTTCAATCCCTGGTACCAAAAAAAAAAAAAAAAAAAAAAAAAAAAAAAATGACAGCTCACACACAAGTTTTTCTCCCAGGACTTCCTTCTCCAATTGCCCCCTTGCCTCCCTCTACTGATCACTCTTCAATCCATTTACACTTTTTTTTTTAATTAGTATTCTGAGGATACACCTGATGCCAGGACTCACTGTACCACATCCATGCATGCACATATAAAAGTTTGATCAGATTCATTCCACTGTTCTTCCCTTTTCCTGTTCCTCCTCCTCAATCCCCTTCATCTACTCTACTGATCGTTCCTCTATATTGATGAAATTTCCTCTCCTTTTTTCCTCTTTATCTCTCCCTTTCTTTTAAACCCCCTCCTTATTTTGGATTAGCTTCTGCATATCTGAGAAAACATTTGGCCTTTGACTTTTGGGGACTGACTTGTTTCACTTAGCATGATATTCTCTACTTTCATCCATCTACCTGCAAATGCCATAATGTCATTCTTCTTCAAGCTGAGTAATATTCCATGTGTGTATATATCAAACACAATTTTATATATAATTTTAGAAGTTTCTTGGACTCCTAAATTAAGAATAGCTTCCATAGAATACTGAGGCCTCACAGACTATTTTAAATTAATAATATTGAAGGGCATGCTCTGTTGCTAGCAACTGACTTGCCCAGGCCATAATTTCGTGTTTACTATCTTGATGTGAACTGAAAACTTTCCTGTGGAAATCCCAGTGGGACTTGATGTCATATAAATGGCTCACATTTTCTTTCTAGCTCCAGTTCCCCTTTGACCAGAGTTCTTAACCTTTCACACTCTGAGGAAATCAAAGAACTCTTTTCTTAGGAAAATGCACATCCTCAGAATTGTGATCTCAACTTTATAGGGGTCCTCTGAAGCCATTATATGTTCTCCCTAGAGCACAAGGGACCCCAGCAAATCTGATCTGAAGTAATTACTTGTTAAAGTAATGCTGAAATAAGAAAATCAGATCGATGTAATTTAAGAAAAATGAGACTTAAATCATTAAAACATATTTTTTACAAATATAATTTAGACTAATGAACCATGGGATAAAAGGTTATGTCACTCCATCTACTGGGCGGGAGGAAAATGAAAAAGGCTAGTTTAAGTAATTAAAATTAATCCAGGACATGCACGTTACTCGGTGTCATACAACGCCCAGTTTCCATGGAATTCTAATGGTGAGTGGGAAAACAATAGTGAATTAGCCCACAATAACTTTGATGCATTTGCTTCGTGTTTATTACCCGTAATGACACACATAGATGGTATCTTCAGCATGCCTTTTACCTTCAAGTGAATTTGGATAGATTTTATTTTGCTATGTGGCTATTGGCTCTAACTGTTCTGTAAAGAATACTTTTTTTCATCTAATTAGCATAGAAAGAGTATATAAATGGAATTCATGATCTATTTTATCATGTTCCAAAAATATAAAAACTCTGCTGGGAAACAAATGATTTCATTTCCTTAATTTGGTAATTGACTTCTTGAAAAACAACTGTAGTATTTTGCTATGTTTAATTTATGTGTCCAAGTCTCATACAATTTAAAACTGGTTTTAAAATATTTTTCCACACAACCATATATTCTCATAATAGGTGAAGAATAGTGGGAGGTGTTGAACTAGAGGGGATGGATTAGATGAAGAGTTGCTAGAGAGGACATTTAGAAATCCTAGAATAGTAATATTGTCTTTTCTTCCATTTTTCATGATTTGCTTTTTGTTTTGCTTTGTTCTTTGCTTTTAGCTGGAACATTTGTACAAGATGATCAGCAGCTATAAAAATAAATTCATGCCTCAGTCTATCTTTTGTTTAATTTTCAGATGGAGTTATGGATTCACTTAGGCCAAGCAATTCATTTGCTGCTCAACCATGGCATAGTTGTCATAAACTCATTTATGTACGACCTAACTCTAAAACCGGTGTTCCTGTTGGACACTGGCCAATTCCAGAGTCTTTTTGGCCAGATCAAAATTTACCTTCACTAGTAAGTGTCATAAAACAAAAAGGTAAACATCGTTCTGGATTTTTCACTTTGCTGATTACAGTGAACTTTTGAAAAATAGCTTTGAGTCTTTTGAGCTGTACCACAGGCAAACGGATCTTTTCTCCTTTGCCTCCTGTCTCTTCCTGAATGTCTAGCTTGTGCCTAAAACCAAGAGAGGAGGATCGTTTATTTTCTGGCACTTTTCATTCTTTTGTTTGCCTTTGCTGCTTAAACTGCCCTCTTTGGATGTTAAAGCATTATTATCTTTGATATAGTCAAAATCTGTGACTTGGTTTTCATTTTAGAGGGGCTGACTTGATTTACTTGTAATTACAACATCTAAACAGTACTGGTGTTGATTTGCACACATAGCCTCAGGAAATTTGAACCTAGTTTACACCTTATTATAGGTTCTAGAAGCATATTCAAAGTATCTTTAAAGTTCTACTAAAGGACTCCTTAATACCTACTGGAATGTGGTGGACCTACTTCATCTTTTTTTTTTCAATGCCAAAATCTTTTTAAATCAATGAACTTCTATAGCAGTGTACTTTTCAATGATGAATAATTAAGTAATATTTTTAAAATGATGTTTAAGTAAAGACTTGTCTTTTTTATCACTTCAATTGGTACAATAGGGTTTGATACTATTGTTATTCCTAGTATCAAATGGATGGTCTATAATAAGGAAGACTATGAAGTACACTCTCTCCCCAGCCCCTAATGTAAGAAAGCCTGATTAATAACTCTTGTGTGGGCTGAGGGGTGGATGGAGGGATACAAACATACTGTTACTCTAGTTTAACACCTTCCTTGTTCAGCTTATCTGTATTGTAAATTCTAGAAATTTCCAGTGAATTGCATTTTCTCCTAGATTACCATTTTGAAGCCCCTGAATTTTTTTGCAGGAGTAGCCATGGAAGGTTTTCATGTAAAACTAAAGAGATCTTTGGTCCTTACTCTGAATGAGAGTGTCTCCCTCCTCGCCCTGATGCTCCAAAGTGGCACATGTGTCAAACCTCAGCTACTTTGAACACCCAAGTGAATGGTATTTTAGTGGCAAATTTACTTCATTGTTGTTAACGATAGGGCTTCACTCATGTCTTTATTGCCCTTTTACATGTTCAAACTTAAGAACTCAAATATTTTATAAGATGAATTGAAACTGAACTCAGGAAAAATCTAGAATAAAAGAAATTCCAAATAATCTGTAGTTAGATTGTTTTTTCCACTCTTCTGTCTTTAAAAGCTCATTGGACTCCACTAAATTATTTCCACTTTCTACTGCCTTTTGGAGTTTGCTGTATGTCTGGCTGCTTCCTTTAGAACAGTGGAACATTCTTAGGTACTCCTAAAAGACCCCCACGTCCTTGCAGGGCTGGCCAATGAGTTAAGTGGTTTACTCCTCCATCCCCACCACCCTGTGGAGCCATTAACTTGGGGTGGAGACAGCAAGCAGAATTCCCATGGCAAAGGTACAAAGAAGCCAGAACAAGGGAGAGTTAGCTGTGCCAAGGAACATGTCACCTGTCCACTCTGACCTTCCCTAAAGCCTTTATTTCTGCCCTTGTTTTTAATCTGTGCTGTTGTGAGTTTTTGGTGTGTTTCTTCGTGAGTTTTTTATTTCATTGTGTAACTTTGTTTTTGCCGTTACTGTGAAATCAAGGTGCTGTGCTTTTAAGGTTTTTTATTTTTTAAACAAATCTTACATTCTTATTTAAGAGAATAAATTCCAAATAATCAAAAAAAAGCTCATTGGAGCTGGGAGTGGTGACTCACTTCCATAGTATCAGTGACTTGGCGGGGAGGATGAGGCAAGAAGATAACAAGTTTGAGGCCAGCCTCAGCAACTTAGTAAGACCCTGCTTCAACAAATAAAAAGGATATGGCTATAACTCAGTTGTAGAGCACCACTGGGTTCAATCCCCACTACCAAAAACATTACATTTAATTTAAAACTCATTTTAGGGCTCTTTTTCTCAACCCTCAAACATCTTGTAGGTTTGTAAATGATAAAAGAAAATGAATGTATTTTTTTTCTTTTTTATGAAGGGCATTAGTATTTTATCAGATTTATGTTAACCTTCCATATCTCTCTGCCCTTGCTGTCCCCTTCTCTCTTGGGTGCCTTCAAGTCATACAAGTTAAACCAAAATAGCATGACTTCTCTATTAAACCTGCTGGGCTACCCCAGGCAAACAGGCCTTTGCAGCCCTACCAAAATCATACCCAGCTACAGCAATTTGAGGCAAGTATGTGGACATGAGCAATGCTGCAGTTCTCTGCCTGGACCCTCTAGTTGCAACTGGCTCCTTTTCAGTCGCTATCTTGCCCTTTCCCATATCTTTACTATTTTTCTTCTTGCTTATAATTGGCTGGAGCTTTGCCCTTAATTACCTCATTAGAAAATTTCATAGATTTTTTTTCTTCCCCAGTCGTATCTGGACTATCTAACCTCATAACACAAAGAAATGAAGGGCAAGCAGTGCTTAGAGGTTGTGAATGGATCTGTAATTCAGGGTTTATCCTGTGGATCATAATGGCTTCAACATATTAAAAGCTGTTTTTTTACTTCACTAAATTCCAGTTATGAGTATTGTAATATACCTTTCTTCCAGTGCTAAGTAGGTGGTAGAGATAAAGATTCTGAGTCCTCTCCCCTTGTAGAAGCTCTGATGATTCCTATAGATCTTGTAGCTCTCTTTCTCAAAACACTAGTCTATATTTCAGTGATGGTATAACAGAATATAAAAGGGCTTGAAAAATTGTTAGAAATGTAAGCTTGCTTGATATCTGATCATGTTTTCTTCTTGGTTTTAAATTTTTTAAGCCTCCACGAACATCTCATCCTGTTGTGAGGTTCTCCTGTGTAGATTGTGAGCCAATGGTAATAGACAAACTGCCCTTCGACAAATATGAACTTGAACCTTCTCCCTTAACTCAGTACATCTTGGAACGAAAGTCTCCCCATACCTGCTGGCAGGTATTTATCCTTGTCAATTAGCCAAATGTCTCTAACCACTCTGAGATCTGGGAATTGTTTTAAGAACTTTCAAAGGTTAATCTAGAAATATTAGACTAAGTTTTTTTTAATCTGAAATGCTATCAAATAGGCAATAGAACCAAGCAAATAGTTTTAGACTGATATGAATCATTAGCCTACTGTATATTGCCATTTAAGGCCATATAATCTGATGAAATCTAAATATTTGAAATCTTGGGGGGCCCTACAGCTGATTCATGAACCCCAGGTTAAAAACGCCTAACCTAACGGTTGTAATTCTATTATAGTATGACCTCTGCAGCTGAAGTGAGGTTTTCAGCTCTTGGTTTGAACTTGAAAGATTAGAAGTACAGGACATTTTGGGCAGAAAAACGTAAGCCCTGAAACTAACTTCTATATTAGTATAATATAATAAACTCTTCTTCTTATAATACAAACCACACTGGTGTGTGTATTGGGATTTTATGTGGATGATACACAGAGATGTCATACTCCGGATCTGCTGAGTATTATGGTTCAGACGGAAAGACTTCCTGATTGGTTAATAGTCACCTATGAAGTTTGATTTGTAAAAGTCTGGACATAGTAGTCACATAGCGTTTTTATTTGGATTCAACAAAAATTCTGCACTGTAAAGATGTTTGTTCTATTTTTAAACTACAGGGTCATATAGCAATCACTGATTTTTAAGTTCTGTTGGCACAAGAACACTTTCAGATTTACATCTGTTTCATCCTAAAATATAACATTATTGTTACTAGATGTCTGTCTGTAAGCTCATTGCATTCACCCAAGATGCTTAAAACAGTCAACAAAAAGGGGATAGGCTCAAAGCAAAGATTTAAGAGGGCAAGAAACAGAATAATATCAGAAACATAATATTGAGTAAAGGAAGCCAGACATAAATTATTACATATTATTATATAATTCCACTTAATATTCAAAAAGAGTTAAAACTGCTTTACTCTGTTACAAGTTAGGATAGTGGTTCTTGTTGGGGGCAGCAGGGTAGTAATTAGGAAAGGACAAGAGGATGTTTTCTGGTTGTGTTCTGTTTTCTTTACCTGGGTGTTGTTTGCATATATACATCCACTTTGTAAACATTCATTTAACCTTACACTTATAATTTACCCACCCAAATGTTAGAAAAGTTGAGATATGGATAATAGATTGCTAACAAAATGAAGATGTGAAGCTTGAATTCATAGGTTGAAAAGCATTTTTTGCAACAAATGCAAATAAAGTTACAACTTTTCCCTTAAAACATCTTTTCTATATAGTATATTCCTTGTACATCTTCTCCCATTAAACTTAAGAAATCCAGTCTTCATTGCTACACAGAACCTCAAATATACCATAGTCCTTTATCCTGATGTTATGTTAGTTTGTTTTAGAGTATTTTTAATGTGATGAATTATTAGGAGTGAAAAAGAATAAAATAAACCAGGAGCCAGGAAGTTTGGCAAAACCATTATGGAGAGTGGATTCTAACCCTAGCTCTGCCACCAACTATGTGGCCTTCTACTGGGCACTTACTTTCTCTGAACTAGATAGTTTCTAAAGACCCTGCGTAACCCAAAGCATCTAAATTTGTGAGTGATAAGAAATTTAGAAAAATTTAAGGGTTTTATACAAAGGAAAGAAAGTGATGGAGAAGTAAGGGTGGAAGAGAAAGAAACCCAAAACAGTGCTTTTCCTTTCATGGTAATCACATGTCTGGCCCCTGACTGCTATGTGTATATAATTTTATTATCTTTCATGATGAATTTTCCCCCTTTTCTAATGTACACACATAGGGAATAAAATCTAGTATGTTTAATTACAGTTATACATTTATATTAAGGTTCAAACCATAGCACAAAATCTGGAATCATTATCTAGCACAGCTCATGCTTTGTGGAGGTATAAGTTACATGGAGAAAGATTTGTTCTTTGTAATTACTAAATAAAACAAGAATTTAGTGAACTGGTAGGTGATATTGCTGGCACCAAGAAATAGCAAGGTAAATGGATGTTACTAAACATCAGGGTTAGACTTTTGTCTTAAGTGATCCTGCCAAAGGACTTTGGAAAAAACGTTGTATCTCTACAATCAAGTGTATAGGGGATGATAATATATATCATCAAGGAGATCAATAAGGAATAAGAAGATAGTCATGTGGGATAAGATTAATGTTTTAATCTATTATATGTTTTCTCTAGCAGTCTACCTTACACATCTTTTGAATGGGCTTTGTTTTTGTAGTTGTTGCTTTAGGCATGGACTCATGTTCTATTTTCCTAGAAATCTACCCTAATCACTACTTGTTCTTTTGAGAAGTTAATTTGTTTTAATGGCTGGTATCATTTAATGGTATTTCAGCTTTATTTTATATTGTGCTAGTCAAGAAAATATTTGCATATTGTTGATGTGGGCTGTGGTCTCCGAATGGTTATTGCATAGTTTTGTTTCATTTCTTAATGTAATATATGGAAAAATTGTAATCTCAACATTCATATTTAGTATGATATATTATGACATAACCATAGGCAAAAAGCACTATACTACTTTTAAACTCGAATTAAACTGTGCCACAGATGTTACTATGAAATGTTGCTATGAGTTTGGTTTTACATAAAATCATTATTGTCATAACTGTACCTTAATTCATGTTCTTCTCAGGTATTTGTTACTAGTAGTGGAAAATACAATGAACTTGGATATCCCTTTGGTTATTTAAAAGCCAGTACAACTTTAACTTGTGTGAACCTCTTTGTGATGCCTTATAACTACCCAGTTTTACTTCCTCTTTTAGGTAAGTAAAATATGTGTCATCTAATCATCTTTAAAATACAGGAAAAAGTAGATAATGGATTAAGTATTTCAAATTAACCAAATAATACTTGATACCAGAATAAATAAAAGTATAAAAATTGATTTGAAAGGGTAGAATTGGCATATTTTCTGTTTTTTTTTTCTTTTTATTGATTGTACATCAAATAGAAGAGATACCTGACCTCTGCTGTGTGATTATTATGCTGTTCTTGAGGTAGCAAACCCCAATGAAATCCTCCTCTTCATTTTTAAAATGAACCTGGCCTTTTTTGTAAACTGGTTTGGGCCAAAGAAATAAGAGTTTTATTGTGGTTGACCTTCTAAGAATTGGTAGGTTTTCTTCAGAAAATAGGGTTTTCAATTCCTAAGTAAGAAAATGGTGCTGGATGCATCACAATACCTGATCTAAAATTATCTACAGAGCTATACTAACAAAAACAGTATGGTCTGGCATCAAAATAGATATGAAGACCAATGGAATAGAATAGAAGACAGGACAAATCCACATAGATAGTCATTTGATACTCAACAAAAGTGCCAACAACATATTTTGGAGAAAAGATAACCTTTTAAACAAATAGTACTGGGAAAACTGGATATTCACATGTATAAGAATGAAACTAGATCCCTGGCTCTCACCTGCACAAAAGCCAACTCAAAAGTGGATTGAAGACCAGGGAATTAGAACAGAAACACTACAACTGCTAGAAGAAAACATAGGGTCAACACTCCATCAAATTGGCCCAGGCACTGACTTCCTTAGTAAGACTCCTAAAGCTCAAGGAAAAAAAAAAAACAAACCAAGATTCACTACGTAGGATAACATCAAATTAAAAAGCTTCCACACAGCAAAGGAAAATATTAAGAGGGTCAAGAGAGAGCCTACAGATTTGGAGAAAGTGTTTGCCAGATACTGTTTCTTCAGAGGATTAATATCAGAATATATAATGAACTAAGAAAACCTTAACAATGGAAAATAAATAAACCAATAAATAAATGGGCCAATGACATAAACATACATTTCTGAAAAGAAGAAATACAAATGGCCAACAAATATACGAAAAAATGTTCAACATCTCTAGCAATCAAGGAAATGCAAATGAAAGCTACCCTGAGATTTCTTCTCACTCTAGTCAGAATGGCAGTCATCATGAATACAAAACAGTACTTGCTGTTAAGGATATGGGGAAAAGATATACTTATACATTGTCAGTAGGGTTGCAAATTAGTACAACCACTCTGGAAATTAGTATGGAGGTTACTCAAAGACTGAGTTGAACCACTCTATGACCCAGCTATACCACTCCTCAGTATATATCCACAAGATCTAAAATCAGCATGCTGTAGGGATACATCCACATCAATGTTTATAGCAGCACAATTCACAATAGCCCAAAATGGAAAGAGCTCAGGTGCCTCTCAACAGATGAATATATTAAGAAAAAGTGGCATATAGATGTGGTATATATACACAATGGAGTTTTACTCAGCTATAAAGAAGAATTGACTTATGTTGATTGCTGGAAAATGGAATGAACTGGAAAACATCATGCTGGTTGAAATAAGCCAGACTCAGAAAGTAGGGTCAAATGTTTTTCTCATATGTTGAGGAGTTGAGGAAGGGGGTTAATAGGGAGGGAGAAAGGAGGGCATGGGAAGTTTAGGGGAATGAAATTTAACAAATTATGCTATGTCCATGAACAGATATATCACAATGAATGTAGTTTTATGTATAATTACAATGTACCAATTAAAATAATAATAATAGAAATAGAAGGGGAATTCATACAGTAGAGCTGATAGATGAGGGGGAGGGTAGAGGGAAGAGAAAAAAAGGTACAGGGGAATGAGATTGATCATATTATGTTATATGCATGTACAAATAATGGCATAATGATTCCCATTATTACATATAATTTAAGTACATCAATAAAATATGAATTTGATAGTAAATTAATAAATGAAAAAAATTGAGCTTTCCTTGGGGTATTGCCTTGCACTCCTTTCCTCAGAATATTAAGTGCTCTTGAGGTCTCTGTTTTAGGCAGGGCAGGAAGTTAGATAACAAAGTGAATTCTGCAGTCACTGTGGTTATAGAGCTATGGTTTCCATGGAAAAATTCTGCAAAGAACAACTTCAAGCACTTGTTTCTCAGAGACTCTTGAAAATGTGTGGAGATTTATTTTTTTCATTTGAAGAGCTATGTCTGTTTACAGTTATAGAACACTTCATGGTGTCTGTCTAGTTGTAAAATTGTAAGAAATTTTATTTGGTGGGATTTCTCAATTTTTGTGAAAAGGATCAATTGTTATGAAGTTTTCACAAAAAGGATCAAATCTTTACTGTTTTATCATTACGAGCATAAGACTTTTTAAAAAATATTTATTTATTTGCTTTAGGTGTACACAATGCTTTTTTTTTTAATGTGGTGCTGAGGATTGAACCCAGGCCACGCACCTGCTAGGTGAGTGCTCTACCACTGAGCCACAACCCCAGCCCCCAAGCATAAGACTTTTCATGCTACAAATAGTACACATATTGAATACTGAAAAGGCAGTACTGTAAAATGTTAAGAAGTTCAAGAATGGATCATCATAAATTTAATAACATGATTGTTTTGCATAGCCTAGCAACATTATTTCTTAGTCCAATCTATAAAAATACCTTCTTTCCAAGTGATATTGTCAGTAATATAAAACGTAGGTTATGTCTTGGAGATGCATAAGACTTCCAAGAAGATAATCTATGCTTTTATATTCATTTATACCTTTTCTTAAGTTTCCCAAACTAGAGACTAGACCAGTTAATCTTTACTTACACTATTAATTGTATTATTTTTTCTATTGTTTGAGGATATTGTATATATGCATTTGTACATCAAGTGAATCCTCAATAAGACCAAACATTTTTTAAATAGAATCAAATACTAAATTACTTTAATAATGTTACTTTTAAAGGGTCTTAGAATGATAAAATATAAAAACAAATTCCCATACTGAATATTTTTTCATATATTAAACAAAATAAAATAAACATAGAAAACTATGGCAATATTTCTATTCAGTTTATTCTAATTTACATTATATAGTTGAAGACAAGCCAAGAACTCATGCTTTAGTACGAATAATAGTCATCATTTTTCAGTTTTACTTCCTATGTATACCCATTGTAATTTCCTATTTTAAATGAAATTTATCTTATTTGGGGGTTTTTTTCTTAAGTATATTTTTTACTTTGTTTTTTTTTATTCAAAGTTGTTATATATGACAGGAGAATGCATTACAATTCATAATACACATATAGAGCACATTTTTACATACACATATAGAGCACATTTTTGCATATCTCTGGTTGTATACAAAGTATATTCACACCATTCGTGTCTTCATACATGCACTTAGGGTAATGATATCCATCTCATTCTACCATGTTTATTTTTTTTTACCCCTTTCCTCCCTCCCTTCCCTTCCTTCCCCATTAACCTTTCTAGTGTTCCCCTAATCCTTCTATGCTCCCTGTCCCAGCCACACTGTGAATCAGCCTCCTTATATCAGAGAAAACATTCAGCATTTAGATTTTGGGATTGGCTAACTTCACTTAGCATTATATTCTCTAACTTCATCCATTTTCCTGCGAATGCCATGATTTTATTCTGTCTTATTGCTGAGTAATATTCCATTGTGTATATATACCACATTTTCTTTATCCATTCATCTACTGAAGGGCATCTAGGTTGGTTCCACAGTCTAGCTATTGTGAATTATGCTGCTATAAACATTGATGTGTCTGTGTTCCTGTAGTATGCTGTTTTTAAGTCCTTTGGGTATAGACCCAGTAGTGGGATGGCTGGGTCATAAAGTGGTTCCATTCCCAGTTTTCCAAGGAATCTCCATACTGCTTTCTTTATTGGATACACCATTTTGTAGTCCCACCAGCAATGTATGAGTATGCCTTTTTCCCCACATCCTCTCCAACATTTATTGTTGTTTGTGTTTTTGATAGCTGCCATTCTGACTGGAGTGAAATGAAATCTTAGAGTAGTTTTGATTTGCATTTCTCTAATTGCCAGCGATGACGAACATTTTTTCATGTATCTGTTGATTGATTTTATATCACCTTGTGAGAAGTATCTGTTCAGTTCCTTGGCCCACTTATTGATTAGGTTATTTTTTTTTTTGTTAAGGTTTTTAAGTTCTTTATATATTCTAGAGATCAGTGCTCTGATGTGAGTGTAATAAAGATTTGTTCCCAATTAGTAGGTTCTTCGTTCACCTCATTGATTGTTTCTTTTGCTGAGAAGAAGCTTTTCAGTTTGAATCCATCCCATTCATTAATTCTAGATTTTAATTCTTGTGCAATAGGAGCCTTATTAAGGAAGTGGGAACCTAATCTGATATGATGGCAGTTTGGGCCTACTTTTTCTTCTGATAGATGCATGGTCTCTGGTTTAATTCCTAGGTCCTTGATCCACTTTGATGAGTTTGTGCATGGTGAGAGAGAGAGGTTTAATTTCATTTTGTTGCATATGGATTTCCAGTTATCCAAGCACCATTTGTTGAAGAGGCTATCTTTTCTCCAATGTACGTTTTTGGCACCTTTTATAAGATAGCTGTGATGTGTGCGTTAGTCTCTGTGTCCTCTATTCTGTACCATGACTATTTTGGTGCGAATACCATTCTGTTTTCGTTACTATTACTCTGTAGTATAGTTTAAGGTCTGTTATAGTGATGCCACCTGCTTCACTCTTCTTGCTAAGGATTGCTTTAGCTATTCTGGGTCTCTTACTTTTCCAGATAAATTTCATGACTGCCTTATCTATTTCTATGAGGAATGTCATTGGGATTTTGATTGCAATTGCATTAAATCTGTATAGTGTTTTTGATAATATAGTCACATTGCCAATATTGATTCTGCCTATCCAAGAACAAGGTAGATCTTTCCATCTTCTATGGTATTCTTTAATTTCTTTCTTTAGTGTTCTGTACTTTTCGTTATAGAGGTCTTTCACGTCTTCCAGTAAGTTGATTCCCAAATATTTTATTTTCCTTGATGCTATTTAAATGGGGTAGTTTTTCTCGTTTCCCTTTCAGAGGATTTGTCGCTGATATATATAAATACCTTTGATTTGTGTGTTTTGATTTTTGTATCCTGCTACTTTGCTGAATTCATTTACTATTTCTAAAAGTTTTCTGATGGAATTTTTTGGGTCTTCTAGGTATAGAATCATATCATCAGCAAATAGTGCTAATTCGAGTTCTTCTTTTCCTGTCTGTATCTCTTTAATTTCTTTCCTCTGTCTAATTGCTCTGGCCAGAGTTTCAAGTACTGTGTTAAATAAAAGTGGTGAAAGGGGGCATCCCTGTCTTGTTCTAGTTTTTAGAGGGAATGCTTTCAATTTTTCTCCATTTAAAATGATGTTGGCCTGCGGCATAGCATATATAGCTATTATAATGTTGAAATATATTTCCTGTTAGCCCCAGTTTTTCTAGGGTTTTGAGCATGAAGGTGTACTGTATTTTGTTGAATGCTTTCTCTGCATCAATTGAGATGATTATATGGTTCTTATCTTTAAGTCTATTGATGTGATGTATTATGTTTATTGATTTCTGTATGTTGAACCAACTTTGTGTCCCTGGGATGAACCCCACTTGATCATGGTGCACTATCTTTTTGATATGTTTTTGTATATGATTTGCCAGAATTTTATTGAGAATTTTTACATCTATGTTCATTAAAGATATTGGTCTGAAGTTTTCTTTTTTTGATGTGTCTTTGTCTGGTTTTGGAATCAGGGTGATATTGGCCTCATAGAAAGAGTCTAGAAGAGCACCATCTTTTTCTATTTCCTGAAATAAATTAAAGAGTATTGGTATTAGTTCTTCTTTGAAGATCTTGTAGAACTTGGCTGTGTATCCATCCGGTCCTGGGCTTTTCTTGGTTGGTAGGATTCTGATGGCATCTTCTATTTCATCATTTGAAATTGATATGTTTAAATTGTGTATATCATTCTGATTAAATTTGGGCAAATCATAGGACTCTAGAAATTTGTCAATGCCTTTGATACTTTCTATTTTATTAGAGTACAAGATTTCAAAATAATTCCTAATTATCTTGTGTATTGCTGAAGTGTCTGTGATATTTCCGTTTTCATCATGGATGTTAGTAATTTGAGTTTTTTTCTCTCCTTTTTGTTAGCATGGCTAAGTGTCTGTCAATTTTATTTATTTTTTCAAAGAACCAACTTTTTGATTTGTCTATTTTTTCAATTTTTTTCTTTAGTTTCAATTTCATTAATTTCGGCTCTGATTTTAATTATTTCCTGTCTTCTACTGCTTTTGGTCTTGATATGTTCTTTTTCTAGGGCTTTGAGGTGTAATGTTAAGTCATTTATTTGTTGGTTTTTCTTCTTTTAAGGAATGAACTCCAGGGGTTGGGGTTGTGGCTCAGTGGCAGAGTGCTTGCCCTTCACATGTGATGCACTGTCTTCGATTCTCAGAACCACATAAAAATAAACAAAATAAAGATATTGTCCATCTATAACTAAAAAAAAATTAAAAAAAGGAATGAACTCCATGTAATGAATTTTCCTCTTAATACTGCCTTCATAGTGTCCCAGAGATTTCAATACATTGTATCTCTGTTTTCAGTCACCTCTAGGAATTTTTAAATCTCCTCCATGATGTCTTTTGCAACCTGTTGTTCATTCAGTAGCATGTTGTTTAGTCTCCAGGTGTTGGAGTAATTTTTTTTTTTTATTTTTTTATTTTATCATTGATTTCTAATTTCATTCCATTATTATCTGATAGAATGCAGAGTAGTATCTCTACTTTTTTATATTTGCTAAGAGTTGCTTTGTGGCATAATATATGGTTTATTTTAGAGAAGGAGCCATGTGCTGCTGCGAACAAAGTATATTCATTCACTGAAGAATGAAATATGTGTCCTTTAAGTCTAAGATATTAATTGTATTAATGAGTTCTAAAGTTTCTTTATTTAGCTTTTGTTTGGACGATCTATCCAGCGGTGAAAGAGGTGTGTTTGAAGTCTCCCAGAATAATTGTGTTGTGGCCTATTTGACTCCTGAACTTTAGAAGAGTTTGTTTGATGAATGTAGGCGTTCCATTATTTGGGGCATATAAATTTATTATTGTTATGTCTTGTTAATGAACAGTTCCGTTAAGTAGTAAGAAATATCCTTCTTTGTCCCTTGTTAGTAACTTTGGCTTGAAGTCTACCTTATTTGATATGAGAATGGAAACCCCTGCTTTCTTATGTAGACCGTGTGAGTGGTAATATTTTTCCCAACCTTTCACCTTCAGTCTGTTGATATCTTTTTCTATGAGGTGAGTTTCTTGGAGACAGCATATTGTTGGGTCTTTTCTTTTAATCCAGTCTGTCAGTCTTTGTCTTTTGAATGGTGAGTTTAGGCCATGAACATTCATCGTTATTATTAAGACATGATTTATATTCCCATTCATTTTTGTTTATTTTTGGTATTTAACTTTGGTTTCTCCTCTAGTTAGTGTTTTCTTTAGTATCTCCCTTTGCTGTTTTTCATTGTTGTTTTTCTTTTCTTCTTCATGGAATATTTTGCCAAGGATGTTCTGTAGTGCAGGCTTTCGAGTTGTGAATTCTTTTAACTTTTGTTTACTGTGGAAGGTTTTTATTTTCATCTTCAAATCTAAAGCTTAATTTTGCTGGATATAAGATTCTTGGTTGTTATACATTTTCCTTCAGAACTTGATATATATTGTTCCAGGATCTTCTAGCTTTTAAGGTCTGGGTTGAAAAATCTGCACATAATCTAATTGGTTTATCCCTATGTATAAATCTGATTCCTTTCTCTCAAGGCTTTTAATATTCTCTCCTTATTCTGTATGTTAGGCATTTTCATTAAAATGTGCCTTGGTAGCCGGGCGCGGTGGCGCACGCCTGTAATCCCAGCACTTTGGGAGGCTGAGGCAGGAGGATCGCGAGTTCAAAGCCAGCCTCAGCAATGGCGAGGCACTTAGCAACTCAGTGAGACCCTGTCTCTAATAAAATACAAAAAAGGGCTGGGGATGTGACCCAGTGGTCGAGTGCCCCTGAGTTCAATCCCCGGTACCACAAAAAAAAAAAAAAAAAAAATGTGCCTTGGTGTGGATCTGTTGTGATTTTGTACATTTGGTGTTCGGTAATCCTCTTGAACTTGGTTTTTCCATTCATTCCTCATGTTTGGAAAATTTTCTGCTATTATTTCCTTGAATAAATTACTCATTGCTTTGGTTTGGAACTCTATGCCTTCCTCTATCCCAATAACTCTTAAATTTGGTCTTTTAAAGCTATCTCATATTTCTTGACTGTTCTGATCATGGTTTCTTACCATTTTCACTATGTGGCCTACATTTTTTTCAAGATTATATATTTTTGTCTTCATTATCTGAGGTCCTGTCTTCCAAGTGGTCTAATCTGTTGGTGATGCTTTCAATTGAACATTTAATTTGGTTTATTGCTTCTTTCATTTCCAGGATTTCTGTTTGGTTTCTTTTTAGAACCTCTATCTCCCTATTGAAGTAATCTTTTGCTTCTTGTATTTGTTTATGAAGTTCTTTGTCAAAATGATCTTTTACTACCTGTATTTGTTCTCTTATATCATTCTTCAGATCACAGAACATTTTAATTATGTACATCCTGAACTCCTTCTCTGTCATTTCATCTGCTGTGCTTGCCATGGAATCTACTAAGGAGGTATGTTGATTTGTTTGGGACACTTTCTTCCCTTGTCTTTTCATATTGTTTGTGTGACTTCTCTTCTAGCACTGTGGAACTGTGACTTTTTCATTTTTACCTTAAAGCCTTATGATGCCCCTGTAGGACAATGTTAACAGATCCCCATGTAAACACTTTACACTCTAAAACCAGACATTTTCTATTCAGATGTTCATAGTTTGGTCACAATGTACAGAATTAGTGAATTCAAATATTGTCCTCAATATACTCTGTAGGTTTGTAAAGGGGTTTATAGTTTCTGATGTTGGACACAGATATGATATGCTGAGGATGAAGTAAGTGAAGATATTGAGTTATTATTTCATAGAAAGTGTGAAAAAGAAATCTGTGGATGTAGTTTAATATCAGCAGAAGAGAGAGGAAATGAATTGGAGTGAACCAGTTAGTGGGAAAACCAAGGTATACATAAAACAAACTTATGTATATGTTAAGAGAAATAAAAAATGTCAAAGTGGTAGAAATTGGTGAAAAGAGAAGAAAAAGAAAGTGAGTCAAAAAGAGAAAAGAGAAAGTATATATAACACAACTGTAGTATACTATTCAGTGGCCCCTGTTCTCAAAATCCTAATTCATGTATAATACTAGGTTTCCCATATGTTGGGAGTGTGAGGGTGGAGGAGTAAATAGGGATAGGAAAGAACAAAACAAAAAGAAAAAAGAAAAAGAGAGAGAAACACACACACACACACACACATCACAAAGACAAACACACAAATAAATCATGGACAAAAAAATCTCGAAGAAAGATTTTCTGCTTCCCTTCACATCCAGTAGGTGTGGTCATATGTTGTTGGTGGTCATGTTTTATCGCCACCCTCCAGATGTTGAAGGTAACCAAGTAATCACAGAACAGCAGTAGCAGCTACTGAGGAGTTGGGATGGATTACAATCTGCGTACCTTGTCAGCCGGAGTTCCGAGCTGGGAGTTGTTCCCCTAGTAAATGGCACTGAAAGGTGACCCAAGATGTAGGCCTCTACTTTCCACGTCACAATATAGTGTCAAATTGAGGGAGCAGTGTTGTGGGGCCGGATGCTGGGTTCAGACATGAGCTCCGCCGCTGTCTGTGTGTGGCATGTATGGATGTTGGCTGACTTCAGAGCCTGTGTAAATTCCTCAGATGTGTGTAGGCTACTGCATGTAGGTGATTCCTTTTTCCTTTTTTTCTTCCTCTGTTGCTGCAACTTTCAAAAATGGCGGTGATCAATCCCCCTGGGAGTAACGGAACCACACAGGACCTGACTGGTATTCCTGTGCGTGGGAATTTGCCAGTTGACTTGAATGAAAGCAAGTTGGGTAGCTGAACGTTCTGCTCCAAACATTCTTCACCGTTCCTCACTGGCACTGCTGCAGGTGTACTTGTTCGCTGTTTGTCTCCTGCACAGTACCTGCACAAGTGAGCAATTGTGAGACTCACACATGCTATAACCTGTTATCCTAGTGCTCCAGAGGGGTACTTGGCTCCTTTGTTGGTGCAGGAGTATCACTAGTTTGTAGAGGTCTGTATATGATGGAGGTATTAGTCTTCTGTCAGATATTTGGCTTGCAAATATTGATGTAGATCTTCTTTGGGGGCAGTGTTTGGCATACAAGTACCATGAATGTTCTGTTGTTCTGATAGATTTGCATTTAAGTATTTCAAGTTTTTGAGAGCTTACAAATGCTATTCTATTTTGAATGTTGGCATCCCTGTGTTCATTGCTGGTATATAGAAATGCAATTTTTTTTTTTCGGTTGTACCGTGGATTGAACTCAGGGGCACTCGACCACTAGGCCATATCCCCAGCCCTTTTTTGTATTTTATTAGAGACAGGGTCTCACTGAGTTGCTAAGTGCCTCGTCATTGCTGAGGCTGGCTTAGAACTCACAATCCTCCTGCCTCAGCCTCCCAAGTGCTGGGATTACATGAGTGTGCCACTGCGCCGGCTTGCAATTGATTTTTTTAATGTTTATATTATATCCTGGAACCTCCCTTAACTCATAAGTCGTAGGAGCATTTTGTAGATCCCTGGGAGTTTTCTGTGGAGACATTCATGTCATCTGCAAATGGAGACAATTTTCTCTCTTCCCATCTGATCTAGTTACCATTTATTTCCTTTTCTTGCTGTATTGGACTCTGGAGGACTTCCAGTATAGTGTTGAATGGCAGAGGTAAGAACAGGCAGCCACGACTTGTTCCCAATCTTAAAGGGAAAAGCATTCATTTTGTTCATTGTGCAGTATAATGTTTTTGTAGACACTCTTTATCAAGTTGTAGATGTTAACCTCCAATCTTATTTTTTGAGAGTTTTAAAAATCATGAATAGTTGTTGCAATCTTTCAAATACCTTTTATTTATCAATTAACATGACCATGTGATTATACTGATTCATTTTGGAATACAGAACCAGCTTTGTATTCCTGAAATAAACCCCATTGGTCATGGCATATTCTTTTAAATGTTACTGAGTTCTATTTGGTTAAATTTTTATTAAGTATTTTTGTATTTATATTCATGAGAGGTACTAGCCTATTGTTTGCTTTATTATTTTACATTGTTTGGGATTAGGTATCAGAATAATACAAGCATCCTTCTCTATCCACAGGGAATTATGTTAGTAACCCTCCTGGTCTCCCTGCCACCGCACCTTCCCCCTGGCACCATACACACAGATAATAAAATCTACAGATACTCAAGTCCCTGGTATATAGTAATATAGTATATAAAATCTACACACATCCTCCCATATATCCTATTTAGTTTTTATAATATATTACTGATAAATGAAAACAAAAATAATATATAATTATGGGGCATCATGTGATGTTTCCATGCATGTATGCATTGTATATTTTATAAATCAGGGCAAACTTCTCCTCAAACATTTATTATTTCTTTATGGTAAAAAACATTCAAAATCCTTTCTTCTAACTTTTTAAAATATATAGTACATTATACTTATCTGTAGTCACCCTACTGTGCAATAGCACACCAGAGCTTCTTACTCTTATCTCACTATAACTTGGTACTTTTGATCAATTTTCCCCCAGCTCTCTATTCCCCCACCCACTTGCTCCCCCAAGTCTCTTGTAACTACCATTATACTCTCATCTTCTATGAGATCAACATTTAGATTCCACATGAGGGAGATTATATCATACTTAGCATTCTGTGCCTGGTTTAGTTCATTTAGCTAACAGGATTTCATTCTTTTTCATGGATGAATAATATTCCGTTGTGTTCAAGTACCACATTTTTATTTGTTCTTTTTAGTTACACATGACAGTAGAATCTATTTTGATATATTTATACAAACATGTAATATATCTTTTAAAAAATATTTATTTATTTGCTTTAGTTGTACACAATGTGTTTATTTTTATGTGGTGCTGAGGATCAAACCCGAGCCGCACACGTGCTAGGCGAGTGCTCTACCGCTGAGCCACAATCCCAGCCCCAATGTAATATATCTTATTCTAATTAGTATCCTAGTCTTGTGGATGTACATAATGTTGAGATTGACTGTTGTGTATTTATATATGTACATAGGAAAGTGATGTCAGATTTCTTCCTCTGTCTTTCCTATTCTTAGCACCCTTCCCTTCCTTTCATTCCCCTTTGTCTAATCCAATGAACTTCTATTCTTACCCCCATGTTGTGGGTGAGCTTCCACATATCAGAGTTCTCATTTAACCTTTTTTATTTGATCCTTGATCTCTAATTTTTTCCATTATGATCTGATAGAATGCAAGGTATTATCTCTATTTTTATATTTGCTAAGAGTTGCTTTGTGGCCTAAGATGTGGTCTATTTTAGAAAATGATGAATGCACTCCTAAGAAGAAAGTATATTCAGTCATTGAGGAATGAAATATTCTATATATGTCTGTTAAGTCTAAATTGCTAATTGTATTTTTGTTGCATACCTTCTTTATTTAGTTTTTGTTTTGAAGATCCATCCAGGGATGAGAGAGGTGTGTTAAAGTCACCCAATATTGTTGTGTTGTGGTCTCTTAGATTCTTGATATTCACAAGGATTTGTTTGATGTACGTAGGTGTTTCATTGTTTGGGGCATAAATATTTATGACTGTTTTATATTATTGATGTATAATTCCCTTAAGCAGTATGAAATGACCTTCTCTATCTTCCCGATTAACTTTGGCTTGAAGTCCACTTTATCTGATATGAGGATAGAAACTCATCTTGGGATCCTGATCCCAAGAGTCTCCCCTAGGTTCCATTTGTGTGGCGGAATAGCTAATTTTTCACCCCTCCACCACCTGTGGATCCCATGCTTCCTGCTCTCCTTGGTCCAGTCCCTAAGTGTACCCAACTGCTTGATCGAATTCCCAGCCCACTCCAGCTGGTCTCGAAAGCCACCAGACTCAAAGGGTAGAAAGGACCCAGGATCTCTCAAGTCTCACTGACCTGTATTCCCTTGGGTAAAATACTCTCCATGTCTGAATTTCTCCTGGTCAACTATGCACACTCTGAGACATGTGGTGGGTATCTGCCCAGTCTGATTTTTGGACCCAGCTTGTATTAAACAGGCCTGAGCTCCTGGACTTATTCCCATGACCACCAGTCACCATAGCATGGTAGGAAAAATGGCATCTGCCTCATCTCCATGGGCAGCCAGGAGATGAGGAGCATCTTTCCTGCACCAGCATATGGTGTAGCTCACCCTCTGGATCAGTCAGGCAGTGTCTTTGACCTCTGATTTTTCTGTATCAAGACATGCCAGCATGCCACCTGAAATGGAGGTTCTCTTAGGCTCCCTCCCTCCTTTACCTGTGGTGGATCAGCTCTGGTGGTCACTGCTGCCAGTGGTGGGTTTTCTTCTTCTATTTTATTATATCTAACCTTCTAAGTCCCTAAGCTGTTCTGAGAGTCTACTGTCTAAATCCCACTAAAATCCCTTTCACCCACGTCACTGAGAAGCTGCTTGTGTGCTTTCCTGGTCTCACACTATGGAGCAGCTTGGAAAGCAACCTGCTTTACTCTGCCATCTTCAGGAATTTCAGATTCATTTTTTATCTATTCATCAGTTGATGGACATGTAAGTAACTTTCATTTCTTGGCACCTGTGAATAGTGCTGCAATAAACATGGGCGTGCAGATGTCTCTCCAACATATTGATTTCATTTCCTTTGAACATATATCCAGTAGTAAGATTGGTGGATCATCTGGTAGTTCTACTTTTAATTTAAAAGAAAAAATTTTGAGGAACCTTTATACTATTTTTCATAATGACCATAGTAATTTACACCCCCCCACAGTTTGCAAAGGCTCCCTTTTCTCCACATCCTCATCAGCACTTGTATTGCTTGTCTTTTTTACACGAGTCTTTCTTACTGCAATGAGGTGTTATCTCAATGTAGTTTTGATTTGCATTTCTCTGATGATTAGTGCTGCTGGGAATTTTCTCATATACATGTTGGCCATTTATATCTCTTTTGGGAAGTGTCTATCAGGTCTGTTGCCCATTTTTAATTGGGCTGTTTGTTTGCAGTTCAGTGTTGGAGTTCCTTATATATTCTGGATATCAACCTCTTGTCAGATATATAATTTGCAAATATTTTCTCCCATTCTGCAGGTTGTGTTTTCATTCTATTGATTGTTATTTTGGCTGTGTAAAACCATTCTAGTTTAATGTAGTCCCATTTATTTGTCTATTTTTTTTTGCTTTTGATTCTTATGCTTTGGGGTCTTGTCAAAAAAATCCTTGCCCATACCAACGTCCTGTAGCATTTTCCCTATGTCTTCTATTAGTAGTTTCATAGTTTCAGGTCTTATATTTAAGTCTGTAATCAGTTTTTGGAGTGATGTTTATAACTGATGATAGGAATCTAGTTGCATTCTTCTGCATGTGGATATCCAAATTTCCCAGCACCATTTATTGAACAGATTGTCTTTTCTTTGCTGTGTGAATGTTCTCTAGCACCTTTGTAGAAAATCAGTTGGCTGTAGATGTGTGAGTTTATGTGCCAGTCTCTATTCTGATCCCTTTGGATGATTTTATGCCAATATCATGCTCATTTGAATACTATAGCTTTGTTGTATATTTTGAAGTCAGATAGTATAATGCCTCATTCATTCTTTGTTCTTTTTGCTCAAGGTTCATTTTTCTATTCAGGAATTTGGGAGGCTCCATACAAATTTTTTAAATTTTTTTTTCTAATTCTGTGAAGGATGTCATGGGTGTATTCATAGGGATTACAGTGAATCTGTAGATTATTTGAGTAGTTTGGATATTTTAATAATATTAATTCTTTGAATACATGAAAACAGGATGTCTTTCTATTTTTATTTGTGTGGGGGTTGTCCTTTTTAATATTTTCATCAATGTTTAATATTTGTCATTTTAGAGATTTTTTTCAGTTCTTTGGTTAAACTAATTGGAGAGATTTCTCTTTTCTAGCTAATGTAGATGTACCTTTTTCTTATCTATTTATTTTTATGTGATGCTGAGAATTGGACCCTGTGCCTCACACATGCTAGGCAAGCACTCTACCTCTGAGCCACACCTCTGAGCCACAACCCCAGCCCTCTAGCTATTGTAAATAGGATTGCATCCTTGTTTTCCAGTTCAGATAATTGGCTATTGGATATGACAATGTTACTAATTTTTCTGTGTTTATTTTGTATCCTGCAGCTTTGCTTGATTTGTTTACTAGTTCCAAAAGGTTTTTGGTGGGCTCTTTAGGGTTTTCCATATATCACGTCATCTACAAACAATGACAATTTGATTTTCTTTTTTCCTTAATTTCTCTTGCCTGATTGCTCTGGCTAGGTCTTCTAGTATTATGTTGAATAAAAGTGGCAAAAGTGGGCCTCCTTATCTTGTTCTAGATCTTGGTATAATGTTATCTGTCAATTTATCACACATGACCTTTATTATGTTGAAGTATATTCTTTTCATACATAATTTGTTCCATATTTTTATCATGAATGGGATGTTGAATTTATCAAATGCTTTTTCTGCATCTATTTAGATGATCATATAGATTCTGTCCTTAATTTTGTTGATGTGTTAGATTGTATTTATTGATTTGGGTATGTTAAGCCACCCTTGCATTCCTCCTACTTGATCATGATGAATACTCTTTTTAATGTGCTGTTGGATTTCATTTGCTAGTGTTTGTTAAGGATTTTTGTGTTTCTGTTCACCAAGGATATTGGTCTGTAACTTTCTTTTTTTATTGTATCCTTGTCTGGTTTTGGTATCAGGGTAAATGGCCTTGTAGAATGTTGGGAAAATTCCCCGCTCCTCAAAATTTTTTGAAATAATTAAAATAATGGTATTAATTATTTAAATGTTTGGTAGATCTCAGAAGTAAACATCTGGTCCTGGGCTTTTCTTTGATAGGAAACTTTCTTACTGATTCAATCCTATTACTTGTTCTTTGTCTATTTAGGTTTTTTATTTCTTCATGGTTCGGTCTTGGTAAGGGGTATGGGCCCAGGAATTTGTTCATTTCCTCTAGATTATCATATTTGTTGGCATGTAGTTATTCATAATAATCTCTAATGATTGCATTTCTGTGATGTCAGTTGTAATGGCTCTCTTCCATATACTTAAAATCATGTCTAGGTTACTTATAATGCCTAATACAATGTAAGTGCTATGTAAATAGTTGCTATGCTGTATTGGTTAGGTAATAATGACAAGAACATAGTCTCTATGGGTTAAGTACAGATGCCGTCTCTACCCCTACCCCCATTTGAATCTGTGTGAATGGAACCCATAGGTATATGGAGGGCTAATTGTTAATTTCATAAAAGGAAGTGGGACTTGTTCTTCCTATTCTGTTTTCTAGAAGGGATTGTGTTTAATTGGTGTTGCATTATTATTATTTAAACATTTGAATTTCAGTGAAACTGCCAGGTGTAGTACCATGCATATGTAATCCCAGCTACTCAGATGGCTGAGGTGGGAAGATCACAAGTTCGAGGCCCACCTCAGCAACTTAGTGAGATGCCATCTCAAAAACTAAAAAAGAAGTACAGCACTCCTGGGCCCAATCTCTAGTACCACCACAAAATAAAAAAAGAAAGAAAAGAATTTTTCAGTGAAACTATTTAGGCCTAGAGATTCCTTTGGCAGGTGTTAAATGATTAATTCAATTACTTTCATAGTCATAAGGTTGTTCCGATTATTTAATTGTGTGAATAATGGTTAGTTGTGCTTCAGTGGAATTTGTTCATTTTATCTAAATTGTCACATTTAAGTGTGGAGGTTAGTTCTTAGTAATCCTTTATTATACTTTTGGTATGTGGTTCTATAAGGATATCACTTATTTCATTCATGATATTGATAATAGAGTGTCATGTCTTTTTTGTCGGTCTCATTAGAGGATTGTCACTTTAATTGGTCTTATCAAAGAAACAGCTATTTTGTGTCTTAATTTTATCATTTTTCTTTTTTTCAATTTCATTTTCCTTTCTTTGGGTTTGTTATACTTTTTTTATTCTCTGGATAGAATCTTAGATTTTTGGTTTGAAACTTTTCATTTTTTAATTTCTCAGCACTGATGTAATATTAAAATTTAAAATTGTCAAACTTTAATATGTAATATTTCATTTTCATTCACTTCAATATGTTTTGAGGCCTTCTGACTCATATATTACTTAGAAGTGTATTGTTGGATTTCCAAGTATTTTGAAATTTACCTGTTACTTTTCTATTAGCAGTTTCTAGGTTGATTCCATTGTGATCAGAACACACACTGCATGACTTTCATTTTTATAAATATGTTTACATTTGTTTTATGGCAAATGCTATTGTCCGTCTTGGTATATATATGTTCCATGGATGCTTGAGAATCGTGTGTGGTATACTGTTGTTGGCTGGAGTATTTTATAGCTGTTAAATTGTTCCTGTTGGTTAGGGTTCTGTTATGTTTTATTCTTTTTCTACTTGCTCTTGCAGTTATTGAGACAGAAATCTTGAAGTCCACAACTATGTTTATGGATTTGTCAGTTTCTTTTTCTCTTCCATCAAGATTTGCTTCACATACTTTGCAACTCTCCTTGTTTTATGGTGCATACACATTTGGAAGTGCTGTGTATTCTTCATGTATTGACCTTATGTAATGCATCTCTTATAATTTTCTTTGATCTTAAGTATACTTTATCAGATATTAATATAGCTAATCCTGCTATTCTTTAGTTTATGTAGGATTTCCTTTCCCATCGTTTTATTTATTTATTGGTACTGGGGATTGAACCCAGTGGCGTTTAACTACTGAGCCACATCCCCAGCCCTCTTTTGTCTTTCATCTAGAGACAGGATCTCACTGAGTTGTTTACGGCCTCAGTAAGTTTCCAAGGCTAGCTTTGAACTCATGATCCTCCTGCCTCACCCTTCTGAGCTGCTGGGATTACAGGCATGCACTACTGCACCTGGCCCAACATTTTATTTTTAACATGACTATGACCACTAAGTTTTAATGAGTTTCTTGTAAACACGTTTTGAGTTCATGTTTTTTTCATCTATTCTGTAAATCTTAGCCTTTTAGTTTTTTTTTTTTTTTTTTTTTTTTTTTTTTTTGTGGTACTGGGGATTGAACTCAGGGGCACTCGACCACTGGGCCACATCCCCAGCCCTTTTTTTGTATTTTATTAGAGACAGGGTCTCACTGAGTTGCTAAGTGCCTCGCCATTGCTGAGGCTGGCTTTGAACTTGCAATCCTCCTGCCTCAGCCTCCCAAAGTGCTGGGATTACAGGCGTGCGCCACCGCGCCCCCGGCTTTAACCTTAGCCTTTTAATTGGTGTGTTTAGACATCTGCATTTAATATAATTATTGTTATATGTTAGGGCTTAAGTCTGCATTTGATATTTTTATTCTTTGTTCTCTCTGTTTTTCATTTCTCTATTTTCATCTTCCTGACTTGTTTGGGATTATTTGGACATTTTTAAAGATTCCATCTTCATTTTTCTGTAGTGTTTTTGAGCATATCTATTTGGATAGATCTGTAAGGGACTATTCTAGATGTCATATATACACATAACTTAGGCAGTCTACCAGTGTCAATATTTTATCAATTTGAGGGAAATATAGAATTGTTAGTATTCCTTTATCCTTTTCCATTTATGATAAAATTAGCTTAACTATTCCTTATACATTTAGAAACATGTGAGGCTCAACTTTTGTTTCAACAGTCAAACAGAAAACTCAAGAGGAAAAAGAAAGCCTATTGTGTTGACTCTTATTTTTGCTTATCATGTTCTTTCTTCCTTCCTGATGCTCCAAGGCTCATTTTCTTTATTGTTTAGTTTCTGTTTCAAGAACTTCTACAGCTGTTTTCTAATGGGCAGTCTGCTCGTGACAAATTCTCTTAGTTTCCTTTCATCTAAGAATGTCCTAATTTTAGCCAGGTCTGATGGTGCACACCTATAATCACAGTGACTCAGAGGTAGAGTCAAGAAGGTAGCAAGTTCAAGGCCAGCCTCAGCAACTTAGTGAGACCCTGTCTCTAATATAAAAAGGGATGAAGATGGAGCTCAGTGGTAGAATGCCACTGGGTTTGAATCCCAGTACTAGGGGAAAAACACACAAAAGAATATCTTCTTGAAAGATGTTTTTGTTGGATATAGTACTCTGGGTTGACAGCACTTATATTTCAACACCTGAAGATTTCTGTACTACTTCCTTCTGCTCTCTTTGGTTTATAGAAACAAATTCACTTTTATTCTGATTGTTTTACCCCTATAGGTGAGGAATTGATTTTCTTTGCTTTTAAGACATATTTCTGTCTTCAGTTTTTAAAAGCATAATTAGGATGTGTCTTGGCATGCATTTCTTTGAGTTTGTTCTGTTTGGAATTCATTTAGCTTCAAGAATCTGTCTATTTATGTGTCTTTCCAAATTTGAACATTTTCAGTCATTATTATCTTGAGTACTTTTTCAGCCCCACCTTCTTTCTCCTCTCCTTCCAGAACCCCAATAGCATACATGTTCAATGTTTTTCCCTATAATCTCATGGATTTCTGAGGTTCTGTTCATTTTTTCCATTCTACTTTCTCTGTTTTTAAGATTAGATCATTTCTATGATTCTGTTTCCTAGTTCACTGATTATTTCTTCTGTCCCTTTCATTTTGCTGTTAAGGCCATTCACTGAGCTTTTTAATTTTGGTTATTGTACCTTTCAGTCCTAAAATGTTCATTTGCTGCTTCTTTATATCTTCTACTTATTTTCCATCTGCTTGCTGAGGCTGTCCATGGTTTTCATTTGTTACAAGCCTATTCATCATTATTTATTGAAACATGTTTTAGAATGGCTTCTTCAAAATTTTTATAAATATTTCTAATGTTGTTATCTTTCTGTTGGCATCTTTTGTATTTTAAAATTTATTTTGATATCTTTCTGGCTCTTGGTATGATGAGTGTTTTTTCAATTGAAACCTGTACATTTTCAATATTATGGGTCTCTGGATTTTTTTAATATTTATTTTTTAGTTGTAGGTGGACAAAACCTTTATTTTATTTTTACGTGGTGCTGAGGATTGAACCCAGTGCCCCACGCATGCCAGGCAAATGCTCCATCTCTGAGCCACAACCTCAGCCCCATATATTACCACATTTTTTTTTAGTGGTGCTGGGGATTGAACCCAGGGCCTTGTGCATGCAAGGCAAGCACTCTACCAAATGAGCTATAACCCCAGCACCCCCGGGGTCTCCGGATTTTTATTTTTTTATTTTTTGGCATTACTAAGGATGGAAACTGAGGCCTTATACATGCTATGCAAATAAGCTGCATCCCCAGGCCCTTTTTAATTTTTATTTTATTTTGAGCCAGGGTCTTACTAAGTTGCCCAGGTTGGCCTCCAACTTGTGATCCTCCTGTCTCACCCTCCTGCGTTGCTGGGATTATGGGCAAGTGCCAGTATGCCTGGCTTGTTGGGTTTCTTTTTCTCTTTTAAATTGAAGTCTGGGGACTTGTGTGAAAAATAAAATTCAGTTTTATATTAATATCAGTTATGGGAGCTGGAGCTGGAGCTCAGTGGTAGTGCACTTGCCTAGCATGCAGTAGGCAGTGAGTTCAATCCCCAGCACCTCAAGAAGAAAATAATAGGTCAGTTATGATCAGGAAGAAGAAAGGAAGATGTGTCAGAAGAAAGACTAAAGAAGAATAATTTCTATAAGTTTCTAATATATCTCATGCTTGACAGTTTACATTGGTTTGTTTACTTTCATACTAATTCAGTTCCTCGGAATATTATTGTGGTAAGGCAGTTATCACTTAAACCATTTTATAGTTGAAATGGCTGCTCAAAAAGGTGAAGTGACTTATCCAAACTCACTTAGCTAAGGAAGTGACTGAGCTTGCACTCCAACCCAGGTCTGCCCTCTAAGGAGAGTAGAGTAGAAAGAAAGAAACTGGAAGAGAAAACATCAGTAACTTTTGAGGTATTGGCAGCGTTATTTTACTTTATTCTACACTCTTATCTCCTCTCTTTCAAATATGAATCAGCTAATTCTTGATGAAGTCTTTACTGTACCATCCTAGAGACCCCATGCAAATGGACATTTAATACCATAGAAACCATTTTCTGAGCTACAGAGGTAGCAACTAAAGCAGTGTCACTACTATTAATCTAGACTATGGAACATTTTCTTCCTTCCCATGACCCTCATTTTAAAAATTGGACAAGAAATATTTAGACTAAGCCAACTTCTGGGCAGAATCATTGCGCTTGGCCTTGTTAGAAATACTAAGGGTATTACTGACTCTGCTAATCTAATCTATTTGTATCTAAAAGTCTCTCCAGTGTTTTTATTTGCCAGTTTCCAAAAAATCTGCCTAATTCCCAACAGACTCCATGTAAAGACACAGTATGATAGGATATTTCCATAGTGTCTCATGGTGTCAGGATAATGAATGAAGATATGAATGGTCTGGTCTGTAAAGGACTGGTATGTTGTAGTGAACCATGAATCTCTCCAGATCGTTTTTATTTTTATTTTTTAATCCTATACCAAAGAACAAAAGATGTACATTTTATGACCCTGTAAATTCATTTCAGCAGAAGTGAATAATTTATTTTAGCAGTTAAAGGAAGAAAATATGTAGTTGCTTTTTATTTATTTATTTAAGTACTGAGGATTGAACACAGGGGTGCTTAACCACTGAGCCACATCCACAGTCCTTATTTATTTATTTATTTATTTTGAGAAGGGCCTTGCTAAGTTGCTTAGGGCCTTGTAAAATTGCCGAGGCTGTCTTTGAAATAACAATCCTCCGGCCTCAGCCTTCCAAATCGCTGGGATTACAGGTGTGCACCACCACACGCAGCTTATAGTGGCTTTTTTTTTTGTTCTTTTTTTTGATGGTACCAGGGATTGAACTCAGGGGCACTCGACCACTGGGCCACATCCCCAGCCCTTTTTTGTATTTTATTTAGAGACAGGGTCTCACTGAGTTCCTAAGTGCCTCGCTATTGCTGCGGCTGGCTTTGAACTCATGATCCTCCTGCCTCAGCCTCCCAAGTGCTGGGTTAGAGGCGTTCGCCACCGCACCCGGCATAGTTGCTTTTCTTAACTAACGTAACTCAGAATTTCAAAGAATAGTCCTATTTGTAGAGAAATTAAGCATGGTTTTATTTCTGGACATAAAATATTTGCTTTTTTAAAAGCAAAAAATTAATAAAACCTGAAGAAACAGAGTAGAGAATGAATTCATGGTATATTTTGTATTTGTACTATGTGTGTCAGATTCATTTTGATGTCTGGGGATACCAATTTTGAATTGTTATATGTGCTTTCTTACCCTTGAAAGGAAATAATAAAGTATGAAGGAAATAATGAGATACTTCAGAAATTTTCATACAGTATATAAAATGTATTTAGATTATCAAAATAATTAAAGTGTGAAAAGGTAGGGGATGTCTGCGTATTTAAGTTAAATTTCTTCAGTTACATTGATGTACATGTTATTTAAGAAACATGTTCATCTGTACCAAATTTTCAACTTTATCCTAACATCTATGTGCTTTTACTATCACCCAATAACTAACATTTAAGTGACATAAAGTGTGGCTCAAAATGCTTGAACATAGACAGCAAAGCAATGAAGTGAAAGGGAAATATGGCTGAACAAATAGGAGCCAAAGAAAAATCCAAAATATAACTTCGAGCTTGCCCATCACTGCCAAGAAACTAGAAGCTGAGCTTTTCTTCTTATGTTTTGTGAAATCTCTTTACCTTGACTTTTCAGCAAGACCAATAACATTCTATGTTTAAATGAAAGAAATGTTATTTAAATGAAATTTATTTAAATGTTATTTAAATGAAAGAAATGTTATTCCATCCACCAGTGACTGTGGAGCCAGCCTCAGATGAAAATTACTACAATAGATGAAAATTACTACAATATGTAATAGATCAGAAAAAATATTTCAAGTGAATCAGAGTCAATATTCTAATAATATATTTTATGTAGCTTTGTAGATGTAAGAAGAATGTGTTTTTCGACAATTTGTTTCATTTTCTAGAAAAATACAATACAGATGCTTTCTGACTTGTGATGGGTTTAAGTCCAATATACCAACTTTAAGTGGCAAATACATCTGATACCCCTAGTCTATCAGCTACCCCATCATAGCTTAGCAACACTGTATGCTGTAGAGTGTCAGTTGTTTCCCCTGGTGATTGCATGCAGCCCACAGTTTCTACCCAGTGATATGAGAGAGGCTTGATTGTGCTGCATATTTCTAGGCTGGGAAAAGATCAAAATTTGAAGCTTGATTTCTACCATATGCATATTGTTTTCACATTGTTGTAAAGGTGAAAAATCATGAGTTGAACTGTTGTGAGCTTGGGTCATCTGTATATAATTTTGATAAATACAACCACCAACAAAAGACAATAATGTAAATGATGGAATATTCATCTCTAATTAAAATCTGACATTTATGGATGCAAGTTTCTAACTGCTTGATTTAGATGTTGGGATTCAGATGTTGGGATTAATAATATTAAAATAATGTACTATTTTATTTGTTTTTCCTGTTACAGATGACTTGTTTAAAGTTCACAAGCTTAAGCCAAATCTGAAGTGGCGACAGTCTTTTGACAGCTACTTAAAAACTCTGCCTCCATACTACTTATTAGTATGTATTGATGTGTATATGTATTAACTGTGTCAATGATGATTCTTGTCATAAGAAATGTCAGTGAATCAAAAGCTTTACCTTGCCATAAGATAGTTATCTTTTTATTTATTTTACAAACATTTGTGTCATCACTGTCTTCTCAAACCATTTAAGAGTTTAGAGATGTCATGATAGCACAAAAGAGCACTGTTTTTTCTATTTTGTTTCTTTTAACTGCCATGGTTATTTTTATGAAACACATCTATGTTTCTCTTATTAAAACTAATCTTATGAAATTCTAATTTTGGAATGAACAATAAATAGGTGTTGATTCATGTGTTATAGCAACTTCCCTTTTTAACTCTAGAAATTCTCAATCTTGGACTCCTTCTGAAACAAAATTCTGAAGACATTGTAGTTGTTTATAGCCTGTCACACATATCTTAGGCACAGCAAGAAATAGAGGCACTGTAAACATTTCTTGGCCTCATTTTGGGTATTATAGTTTGAGGCAAACATTCACAATGATTTTGAACTTGTAATCTAAATCCCGATTCTCAAACCTATTTCAGAGGTTGATGTGGTAATTTAAAGCCAATTTTCTAGAGGTGAAAAGGCTGAATCTTCAATGGGACTATTGGTATCACTGGGAGGAGAAATTGGGGTGTGTTGGTATTGACCATGGCAGGAATGGGGTCCACAATAAAATGCAATGTGAAATGATTTTATGACTTTGGAATTAAGACTGAAAGCAATTGACTTGTTTGAATTTGCTGTTACTTGCTCTTCTTATCCCACTCTCTTCTGATTTTTTTTTTTTTTTTTTTTTTTACTTTTCTGCTCCTTACCTCTGCTATTTTCATTGCCACTTTTTAATGTTCCATGTTTGGTTTTATGTGCAGCGCCTTGACTTCTAAAAAATTAATCATGTCCCTTTGCCCCTTATAACTGAACTTTGAGTATTTTAAGATTTATTCTATTCTTACTGTTGTGTATTTTGTTTCCTTATAGCCATTAAAGAAAGCACTAAGGATGATGGGAGCTCCAAATCTGATATCAGATAATTTAGATTGTGGACTTAGTTACAGTGTTATCTCTTACCTTAAAAAACTCAGCCAACAGGTAGTATTGGTAAAAACAAACAAACAAAAATCCTTTGCCCTCAGAAGTGCATTTCCTTATTCTTAAGTATAATTGTAATTTTTCCAATTAAATGTGTATATATCTCTACACTTTATGGGCTAGTAATAATGTGATTTTCTATGGCTTCTAGCTTCACCATTAAACTGCAGTTAAGGGTCTGTCAGTATCATTTGATGCTGTGCCGTTTTTCCTTCTGCCTGCTGGTTTGTCCTACCCACAACTGGCTGATATTTTGTGGCCTAAGAGGGGCAGAGGCTTAACAGAATTCTCTCCTGGGTCACATTTTGTCTATTCTCAACCTAGTTTCTCCTTGAATCACTTTGGGCTAGAGCATCCCCCTTTTTTAGGTCAGCACACTGAGGGCTGGTGTGGTGAAATGACTTGCTTGAAATTCATTTTTAGGCAGCATGTAAAGGACTTATACTCACATGCTAGCCCTTGGATAAACAGCCATCTGCCTTGCCCTGGAGAGGGGGGAGATGAGACCAGAAGAGTGGGATTCAGCCTCCCCTCTTCTTGCCCTCAACCTCCATCTGTTCCTTTAGACCCCACCTCATGTGCCATTATTCACCTTGTCCCTTGGCTGCCCCTCTCTATTAGTACCTCATCCACCACTCACCCCTCCTTACCATACTTCTCACCTCTACCTAGCCCATTCTTGTAAGATGGAAATGTTTAGGAACTACTGAGTTAGCACTCTACTGCCATTCAATTCTTCTACATTATGTGACAAATTCAGGCAGCAGTTTTACTGTCTTGTGCAAATTGTATTCCCAGGTAGGGAACAGTAGTAGCATTTGCAGTGACTACAATGTTTCAAACCATTTGGATAGATTTGGATGTTTGGCCTTTAGAAAACCAAGAATAGTAAGCAGAGTGTCTGTCACATTTTACTAAAGGACCAAAAGGAGTCCACAATTGGGATGCTGACACCTTTTGCTAGGAACTGGCAAAAACTTAAATATCGTCAGGAGCTTACTGGCTCCTACTGGTCCAGTGTGCCCCAAAATGCAAAAGAAAGTAAAGGCAAACCCAGAGATCTTATCTGCCAAGTGTTCCCCTAACCCCTTTTCCTCTCTGCTAAGTTTTTTTGTTGTTGTAAATGTTTTGGTTTGGTTATTTATTTATCTATCTATTGATCCATTGTTGTTGTTGTTTTTTTTAACTTGATGTTAACAACCTTAGGCCTTTAAGGCTGTGTCAGCAGGGTATGGCCACAAGGAAGAATAGTGAACAGAGTTGAAACTAATGCAAGTTCTGGGACCTTCTGGGGCACATTGCTTGTATGTTTTATAAATGAGCTTTCAAGAAAATTTAATGAAATAGCATGATCGTTTACTCTTAAGTCATATTTTATGACTTAAGAATTTTTTAGAGCTAATAAACATAGACTCAGTTCCAACTATTAGCAAAATCAATAAATATCCATGACCAAACCAAGATAAATCCAAAATTATTTTGGGGCTTAATGGACATTGGTGGAATTTTACCTTTTAGAGATATCATAAGTAATTTGTAATATCTCTAATTACTAACTTAATTACTACTTGAATAACTATGTCACCAGTGCTCCTTGAACCATCTCAGATGTATACAAAACACAAAATGTGTCAAATATCTTGCTGCAATGCATTCTCAAGCAAAATTAATCAATATATTATACAATGTCTATTAAAAGGATTTTTCATTATAAATTAGTGAAAAACTTATTGAGTACATATTACAAATTATTGGTTTGGTAACATTTGTAGAATTAAGTATTGTCATATAAAGCTTTTTTTAATATAGTTCAATGTGAAAAATAAACAGTTTAATTTTTAGATATAATGCCAGTCTACATAATCTGAATTTTAGCACTAATTTACATTTGCAAATAGAGTCCAAATCTTTATGTCTGGTTCTGAAACAAATATGTTGACGTAGACTAGATTTTATGTAACAAAATGTGCTTTAAAATGACTATGAATGAAATTCTTACCCATGGTTTCCATTCTCTCCACAAGTCAGCCATAATTTTGACAATAGACGAGACAAAATGTATTATTTGCCTTTCCAGCCCCCTCTTTGTTCACTGTGGTAGTACAGAGAAGTGCAGGAAAATATTTAATTATTTGTTTTTCTGTAATTTACAATTGAAATTGTTCTTTGAGGTTCTTAAAGTATTATTTTTCTTAAGTAGTAAAAATGAACAATGATAAGGTATATGTTTTCATAACATACTATGTACTTTCATTTTAGACCAAACTAGAATCAGAACGAATACTAGCATCAGTGGGGAAGAAACCTCCCCAGGAAATTGGTATCAAAGTGAAAAATCATTCTGGAGGTGGTGTGTCCTTGGCTCACAATAAGAATTTTAGAAAACTATTAAAAGAAATTACAGGGGAAACTGCACTGAGACTGACAGAATTGAATACCAAAGAATTTGCTGGCTTCCAAGTAGGGCTCTTAAATAAGGTAAATTGTGACATAAAGAGATTGTATTTGTTTGAACTTGTCTGGAACATTTATATTATTCAAATGGCTTTAGTTTTGATATAATGACAGTCCAATTTTGGAGTTTGAAGTTATTGATGGAACAGTTTACGAATTCTTCTGCTAGTGATGCCAAGACGGAATTAAATGTACAAGGAATGTTTAGGAAATAGCACCTGTGAAAGGTAAAGGAGAGAGCCTCCAGGCTGCCTGCCATTATGATCTAGCATCTGTGAGAGAGCAGGCAAGAAGGACGATTGGGAATGAAGAGACTCAGATATTAGTCCAGCTTGAAGAAAGTCTGGGCCAGCCCAATAGGGACCTCTGGGGTCAGGTTTTTCCCATGGAGAAGGTCCACTGGCAGAAATGGCCAGGCCCTACCATTTCCCCCATTCTTAGGAGGAGCAGGATCTCGGATCAGTGCTGTAGCAGTTGCCTAAGGCCCTACAGCTGGACTTAGCTCACTGTACTCCCTTCAGAGTCAGCCATTGCTGTCCTGCAGGGACATTCCAGCAACCCACCTCTATAGCTGCCAAAAGAGTATGCTAGATTTCAAGCAGTGGTCCTGAAAGGTGACCACACGAATAAATCTCAGGATTTGGAATTTAAAATAATATACTTGAAAAGGGATATTCCTATTGGCTTTAAGAGTGTTGTGGGTGTCTTAGAATAATCAGAACAACAAATGGAAATTTTCCACTGTGAAAATTCTACCATAATTAGTTAAATTAAATATAGCTCTCTTCAAAAAGAGTTTAAGAGGGTCAGGTATTACATTTCTAGATTAGAAGCCTCAGGAGTAATTGAAATTGTTTCATTTCAAACAGGATTTGAAACCTCAGACATACAGAAATGCTTATGATATTCCACGCAGAGGTCTTTTGGACCAGTTGACCAGGATGAGATCCAATCTGCTGAAAACTCACAAGTTTATTGTTGGACAAGATGAAGGTAAATGGAACAGTGGAATAATTTTTACTAGGAAAATGCCAGGCATGACTTTCATGAAAGTTTCTATCTCATTATGAGTAGTTTATGTTGTAATAGTTTAATGTTTCAAGTGCCTATTTTCATGGAATCCCTACATCTCCTCAGGCACAATTTATTTTTATCAAGTTTAAAGGCAAGGGTGATGAATCAGCACATACACTACACTCAACATGCTTTGCCTCAAACAACCCCAGTAGACAGATAGTGATTTATGCTCATAAAATGGGCATTGAAGTTGACAATGAGCATTTTTGTAGTTTGTCCAGGCGTAGCCCAAAGTAACTCTACTACCCTCTCTACCACCCAGCCTATTGTGATAAAGAGAATACCTCATTTCTATAATAGTAATGAACTGGAGAATTATGACTATTTGCAATTTCCCTTTATGTAGTTTTGTTCATTTTAAATGGGTTCACCCATCCAGAAAAATCAGCAAATTTTAGCTTGGCCAATCCTCAGAAATCTCTCACAAAATTTTGTGTAAGCAGACTTTTCTAGAAAGATAGCATACACATTTAATTAAATCATCAGTGGTTGTGGCCCACTAACCAAGATTCTCTGTATGATAAGAGAATGCCATGGGACCTAAGCTCTTCCAAATGTAGCAGATTCATAGTGTTTTGGGTTGGGGTGGAAGGTATGAAGCAGGGCATCCCATTCTTTTTTTTAATTTGTTCTTTTTAGATATACATAACAGTAGAGTATATTTTGACATTATACACACATGGAGTATAACTTATTCTAATTAGGATCCCATTCTTATGGCTGTACATGATGTGGAGTTTCACTGGTGTATTTATATACAAACATAGGAAAGTTATATCCAATTCATTCTACTGTCTTTCCCATTCCCATCCTCTCTCCCTTCCCTTCATTCCCCTTTGTCTAATCCACTGGAAGAAGACAAGGTCAGCCCATTCTTAAACCCTATTTGAAGGTAAGGGAGTTGTTCTGGTCCTAGGAATATAAGCCTGAAGGCAATAGTAATGGTAGACTAAGTAATGGTTGAACTGAAGAGAGATTCAAGATCCCAGAATGCTAGATTCAAGATTTTAGACTTTATTTGATGCCAAGATACACATTGTTAAACCCAATAATAATCATGTCATCTCAAAAGGGACATACACTCCAATTGTATAGAAACAATTTCATTGCTGGTGATTTTTACAGATTCCCTTCATAGTGTTCCAATTGCACAAATGGGTAACTACCAGGAATATTTAAAGACAGTGGCCTCCCCACTACGAGAGCTTGATCCAGACCAACCAAAACGACTGCATACTTTTGGCAATCCATTTAAACAAGATAAGAAGGTAGGATGCCTATTTCTATTTCTGTCTAAACTGTGATAGTGCTGTAATTCTTTTTTTTTTTTTTTTTTTTTTTTTTTTTGGTAAGATGAATACAAATGAGAGATAAAATGTGACCCCAGGGCTTTTTGTGGTTGGAAATGGGAGCCTCCTGATGTAAGAATGTGTTGAATGAGTAAAATAATAGCTGCCATTTTTTAAGTACCTGGTAGGAGCTGTTGTCTTCAATGATTACATTTTAATGCCTACAACCGTTTTGCAAGGTAAACACTGTCTGCCCCAAGGCTTACATTGAGCAAATGTTAAAGCACTGTGACATAACTGATAAGAGCCAGGATTTGAACCCACATCTTTCTAGCTCCAGAGTCTATATTCAGTCCTATCGCCACACATTAATTTCTTTCATGTTGGGAATCACAGATTATTTTTATTTCATGAATTTACATGAATCAGATCAGCAGTGCTCTAACTAGATGGTGATGAGTGTGCCCCTTGAAGTATGAAATACTAGGTGATGTCAATCTTTCTTGGTGATGTCAATTTTTTGGAATTATCATACTAGAGCTCTAAATGTGGTATGTGTGTGATGTACCAACTTGACCATTTTATCATGAAAACAAATGAGATTATATCTATGCTCATGGAGGAGACCATTGCTATTAAGTAAGGCACAAAGCAGGCAGTAATCTCTTATAACAAAGCTGAACTTAAAGGTATTCTACCTCACTTCGGTGCTTATCTAGTTAAAGTATGTTTTATCTTTCTGTACCTTGGTATCCTTACATAACATTGGGAATAAAAATTGCACCTAACTGGCAGAGCTCTGGAATATTAAGCAAGTTAGTGCATGCACACTGTTTAGAACATTACTCGGCATGTAATAAATGCTCAGTGAGAATGTTTTCCCCTTCCAGTATAGTATATGGGGGTATCCTTTGGAAAAGTCATTTATCATGATTTGGTTCAAATAATAGGGTACATACCCTCGGGTTATCCTTCTATATTGCTAGCTCTCATCCTTCATCTACCCTCAAGAGCAACAGCCTCCTCACTCCTTTGCTAGCACCAAGGTGAACATATTTGAATTCATATTGGAAGTTGGAGGAATTACATTTTCCATCTATCTGCCTTTCATAATCTAACTGTAGCATTCTGTACACTGATCAGTGTTTCTTAATGATGAGTTTAATGCACAAAAGTACCAAAAGGAGAACTTACTTTCCCTGGGGCGGGGGGAATATGCAAAGTGGTTTATACTTCTCCAAAAAGGTAACTATGGGTTTATACCATTTTGGTTGATCAGAGCTGCTCATTCCTGAAGCTTTATGATTAATCATTATTGTAGCATGTTTGGCCTTGGACAACACCTTGTATGTTAGTTTCCTCTTTGTTCCACTTAGACTGGATTAAAATTGAACGCCATTTTCTGAGAACAGAGTTGGTAAATATTTGGCCTGTGTTTATACTTACATAAAATAATGTAATGTGCAATTGATTGATTGTATATGCATAAGACAAGTGTTTGTAGATTTTGGATAGTGGAATTTTTGTCTTTAATGAAATATGTTTGTTAATGTCTTTTAGGGAATGATGATTGATGAAGCAGATGAGTTTGTAGCAGGGCCACAGAACAAAGTGAAACGTCCTGGAGAACTCAACAGTCCTGTGTCATCTAAGAGAAGGCGGAGTATGTCCCTGCAGTTGAGGAAACCACAAACACCGCCTACTGTAACTAACCATGTGGGCGGAAAGGAACCACTCTCAGCCTCATGGTTCCCATCTTATCCAAACCTCATAAAACCCACCCTTGTAAATCCAGGTATAGAGTAGTGGTTGTGATTTCCTTATGGCTCCTACAGGACTAAGACGCTGAACAGTTTTATTTTCCTTTGTATTCTTTTTCTTGTGTTTAGTTTTTGTTCATTAAGTCAGTCATTTATTAAACCATCTGTGTGGTAGGTACAAAAGACCCCATGGGGAGCAGACAACCTGTTTCAAGAATCTTAGTGTACATGAGGAGAAGAGATTCATAATAACACAGGGATTAACACACGGCATTAACATAGTAATTACTAATTAATTCATAACTTAGGAAGTAAGTAAATAACAGTAATTAATGGAGAGATGGAGAGTTACGGGCATGTTCATTGCAGCCATTTGGAGCAGCTTCAAGGGTTGAGACAAAGTAGGTTTCCAAGGCAGTTGGAATGAATGGGCTAGAGGGTGAATATACACTTGCTCCCTGTGCTGTCACCTCCTGTTCATGCTCTAGCCAAGTACAGCCTAGGGTTTGCTTCCTTGACCTCCTGAAACCATTCTCAGGTTCACAGAGTCTGCTGCACCTTGCCATTACTTCTCAACAGCACTTGACACTGTTGTCCATTCCTGCTCCATGAAGACCTTCATGGGTTCCCAGACACCTAGTTTTCTTTTCCCTTTAAAAGTGGCTTTTTCCATCCTATTTTTCTGTTTTTTTTTTTTCTCTTTTCTTTCCCACCTCTAGAAATTGGAGGGCCCCAAAGCTCAATTCCAGGGCATCTTCTCTTCACTGTGTTTTCTCCCTGTGTGATCCCATGCAGTCTTGTGGCTGTTAAATCGATTTATATTTCAACAACGTCAATATTTATACCTCTAGACTACAGCTTGCTCCTTAGCTCCAGATTCTGATTTCACCATGGACGTGGTATCTCCACTTAGGTGTCGAATAGACATAGAAAACTCAATAGGCTGCATGTGTTTCAACTAGGCTCCCAACCTTGCCCTCTTCAAAATAACTCTGTTGACACTCTTATTCATGGCAATTAATGACATTGTCCAGTGTCATGCTGGTAAATCTACAGCACCTGTGGGGATTGGGATGGCACAGAAACTCTAGACTACAGCATCTGCAGATTTCTCTAGTGTAAATAATGCTAATGTTATTAATGCCAGGATAGCAATCTGAGACTATTGAATCAGAGTCAGGAAGAACTGGGTGCAGTTCACTCTCAAGAGCACTAGAGTACTGGCTCCTGCACACCGCTGGCATTATTATTTACTCAGTAGTTCAGGTGAAAAAGTCACCATGATTATTATTTTATTATTATTTATATTTATTATTATCTATTTTATTCTTCTCTTACTTACCTCCATTTATCAAGTCCAGGAAACTTGACATTCAATATAATCCCTGTACTCTACCAATTTTTTTATTCCATAAGTCTGTACTACCATGATCTCTCACCAAGCTACTATGATAGCTTCTTTTCTGATCTCCCTGATTCCTATTCGTTTATTTTTTATTGTTTGTACTTGGGATGGAACCCAGGGAAGCTTAACCACTGAGCCACATCCCCAGCCCTTTTTTGTATTTTATTTAGAGACAGGATCTTGCTTCTTTGCTTAGAGCCTCATAAAGTTGCTGAGGCTGGCTTTGAACTTATGATATTCCTGCCTCAGTCTCCTGAGTCACTGGGATTATAGGCATGCACCATGGTGGCACTCAGGATCTGATTCACATTCTTGCTCCTAACTCACTCCTGGCCCTGCAGTGAGAGTAATGGTATAAGCAGGTAAATGGATCCATGCCTTGCCCATCCTGGAAGTACATCCTCCTCTTTCCCAAGCACTTAGAACACAACCTCAACTCCTGACTGCGGGCCACAGTCTGCATGGCATCACGTGGGTGCTGGGAGCCTCTCTCCTCCACTCCATGGTCCTCAGCAGGTCCCCCCTCTGACCCTCACCTTCACTGCAGCCTGGCACTGTCCCTCTGCGTGTGCACAAGCTGCTCTGTCACCTCCTCAGGCTCTGCTCAGAGGACGCCACCCAAGAGGCCCTGCCACCACCCTCAGCCCTGGAGGCTCCTCTGCTGCTCCCTCTCACTCCCCTGCCCACTTCTTCCCCAACACGAGTCCCCCTGGGATGGCTTGTTGCTCACCATGCACTTCCTGTCTGATTTCCCATCACAGTGCAGGTTCCATCAGGGCAGGCGCAGTTTCTGTTTTCTCCAATGCTGATCCAGCTCTTGGGATAGCAAAAGATGAATAAAAGATATAGAAGTATCAGGCTTGCAGTAAAAATAAACCTACTTTGACACAGAAGTAGGGAAGTATGAGGACAATTATATATACATAGGGATTTGGGGTGATGGAGTAGAGATAGAGCATTCAACCCCAATGTTTTCTCAGAATATTTGATGTAGAAGTGAGGAAGAATTGTCTATTCATGTTACCTAGCTTAAAGCTTGGGTAACAGGTAGCTCAGGCAATGCATGGTAGTTTATATGTGACTTTGAGAAATCATGTCATCAAGTGAGACTTGGTACTTTTTGCCTCGTAAAGAGTAACAGGATGACACTAAACCATGAGTACCAGGGACTTCCCAATGTTTGTTAGTTGTACTATCACAGTTTCTACATGTTTTCATAATAGCAAGAGGGAAAAAGGTGATCATGTTTTACTATTTTATTGAGCTCAGTGTGAGGGGTTTCACATCTCCACCTGATACATCTTCCTGCTCTATGAAGTAAATCACTTCCTTGAAACTTAGAAGCACAGGGTTGTACCTGTGGGATTGACATAATGCAATCACCTCATAGCTCAACTTCTTAAATTGCTTTCCAGATGCCACTGTCATTCACGATGTGCATGAAGAGAAGATGGAAAATGGGAAAACCCCACCTGATGGCTTCTTGTCAAAATCTGCTCCAGCAGAGCTTATGAACGCAACAGCAGATGGTGTTCCACCCAGCCAATTGGATTCTCTGTCTGATAACTTCACTGGTTTCAGGAGAGATGGATCATTTCACAAACTTGGCAATATTGGACTTATAGGAGGATCCCAAAACTGCAACCTCTCTGTAGATGACCAAAAAATTGCAGTAGCATCTACTTTGGGAACTGCACCAAATACATTGCAGATCACTCCTGCAATGGCACAAGGAATCAACGCTGATATAAAACATCAATTAATGAAAGAAGTTCGAAAGTTTGGACGAAGTAAGTAGGAACTTCTATCAATAATATAACAGTAAAACAGGAGGTACCTCTCATTCTATAATTCTGAAAAGATTCAGACTACCTCTTGATGTGCATTTTTGGGCAATATTGGTTTCTCATATAATTTAATGCAGTTCCTACTGGCTTTAACTTAAAAGATATAATCACCTTTCTCCTTGCCTTTTGTAATAGTTCCCTTTGCTGCTATAACAAATTATTGTGTTTATTACACACATCATGTATCCTTGAGTTATTTTAAACAGCACTCATTTATTATCTGATAGTTTTAGAAGTCAGAATTCTGAAGATACTTTCACTGGGCTAATATGAAGGGATTGGGAGGCCGGTGTTCTCAGGGCTCTGGCAAGAATCTTTTCCAACTTCCAAAGGCTACCTGTATTCCTTGGTTCTTAGCCCCTTCCCAGTTTTTGAGTCGACATCATTAGGACTTCTTCTCCTCTAATCACTACTTCTGTCCTTTCATCTTTTTTTCTCTCTGACCTTTACTGTCCCATCTTATAAGGATACTTGTGTGATTACATTGGACCCACACATAAAAACCTGGATGATCTCCACATCTCAACATACTTGACTTAATTTTATCTGCAAATAAAGTTTATTAGGTAACGTAAAAAGTAAAACTTTCACAGCCTCCAGGGATTAGGGCAAATTGGGGCAGCCATTATTCAGCCTTCCACATTTGGTAGTTTTTGCAAGATTTTCCTTAGTAAATAGAAGCAGATGTTTTCACTTGAGTGTTTAAAATACCAGCTATATCTAACTTTCTCCCCATGAAGAATGATTATTGAGGATGAATGATGGTTCAATCCTATATCTTATTCATAATTTTAGAAATACTAAAGCTTTTAAAATCTCTTCAGAATATGAAAGAATCTTCATTTTGCTTGAAAAAGTGCAAGGACCTCTGGAGATAAAGAAGCAGTTTGTTGAATTTACCATCAAGGAAGCTGCAAGGTGGGTATAAACAAGAACTCTTCAGAGTATGTTTTGTTTTGTTTTAGCAGCAGGGCCCAATGTAAGATAGAGGAGAATAGGCTCTGCCTTGATTTTTCTCACACTCTGGTCCTAAGTCATAGTTAAGGCTGTCTCTAGAGGTATTTAGATTGATGTTATCTGCATCCAACTTATTTATTACTCTAGACTAATGTGAGCTTGTGCCTTCAGTTGTCACTCATTGTATTTGCTAAATCATATCTTCCTGTGAGGACAAATTGTATATTCCCCTTAGATTGCAAGTTCTGCTTTATATCCCATTCAGTACCTTGTGTACCATAAGTGCTCTGAGTATCATTTGGTTAATAAAATTTTCTTATTTTTTCAGGTTTAAAAGACGAGTCTTAATCCAGCAACTTGAGAAGGTGCTAGAAAAAATAGATTCCTATCATCTTCTCAACAATGTGAATCACATCAACAGCAGATCATCAAGTTAATGCAAAGACAAGTGAAAAAAGGACAATATTTTCCAGCTGTAGGACTGGTCAGGATATTGTGGAAGCCTCAAAGCGTCTAAGAAAAAGTGGTCGAGTTTTAAAAATTTTATGATTATCTGGCAGTAAAAGTTGGACTTTTGCCTTAACATTTTTTGTGGAAAGCACCAATTTTTTAAAATTTTTCTTGTTTATTTTCCCAATTAAAGGAAAGTGGTGGTGTTAATTCAGCAGGCTAAATTCATAAAACCCTTCTGCCCCTACCACAGGCAATAAGAAATCACTCATTTAAACTTTGCCATTTCAGGCATTTTCAAAGTGATGAGGGGCCTGCAAGTGGAACACCATTTAATGTTCTTACAATGTCTTTTAGAAAGAATAAGCATACTGAATCCAAGAGTTAAGCATGTGTGTACTGAACAGAACTTCCAACAATTCCTAGTTGTGCCTTTTAAACCATGCAATATTTAGGAAAGTTTGAATCAAAGAGTAAGAAGCTGCTATTTGGGTAACTTATTTCTCTGTGGGAAGGGGCAGGGAGAGTCACCAAACAATCTACCTCCAACTCTCTTCTATTTTGTCTAAAGACATTACAAAGTGCACCTGAGGCTGTGCTATGCTCTGGCTTTTGTTCTTACATGTGAAAACAGAACATCTTCAGGTGGACTTATGTGCTTTGGAAGCACTAAAAGAAAAAAATAATGTGTATGTTTCCTTTAATGTTTATACAAAAGTTTATATGGAACAGTATTGTTATGTTTGTATTATTTGTAAAAATTTAAGTATTCAAAGAGATTTTTGACTTTGCATATATAAAATAAATCATTGATTTTCACAGTTTATTGATGATAGAGAAGTTTCTCATGGTGTGTTTCTTGTGATTTGTTGTTTTCAGAAAAAGTGCATACTATTAAACAATTAAGATATTAACATAGGCGTTAAGCTTCCAAATAGCACTCATAGGACTGAGTGATATTAGTGAAAGTACTGGGGAGGCCAGTCCCAAAACTGTCAGAATCAAGTTTATTGGATTTCTGGAATATAAGTCAAAAGTTTATAGCAACCAAGCAAATGCTATATCATGAGAAAAACCATTGAATATGATAGGAGAGCTTTGTAGCATTTCACTTTATGCTGTCCATGCTCCCACAACTCCATGGCATGGCAGTGATTTTTGAAGATGGCAGCCTGCATTCCAAGTATGGGCTCCTATTTCTGGAAGAAGGGTTTGTTTGCACCTGTCTGGAGGACTCCCTGAACCGACAAAAGGGGATTAATTGCCTTTGTTTCATGTAACTCCAAAGTCTCTCAGCATCTATGTGGAAGATATTTCTCAAAAATATTTCAAGGCAGATGAATAAGCTGCTGCAAACAATATGCCAAAAGGTTGGGAGGAAGAGCTGGGGTATAAGACACTTTAGATAATTAGGGATTTAAAATTCTCCCATGTATACCTGGAAATCTAGGAAACCATATACATGCCCAAAGTTAGGACTCCTGTGTATAGACTTGAGAGCACTGTCAGACTTCATTTCTGTCTGATCTATAGACCCAGTACAAGCAGGAAACACAGGCTAAAATAAGGCAAAGTTGTGAACAACCTGTTTCAGTGTTGAAGAAGCATCCCAATAGGCAGCTAATTTACTATCACTTGGAGAGTATTCTTTTCTTTTTTTATTTCAGGTATTTTAGGAAATCTGTTGAACTACTAGCTGACCTCCAAGTTATAGGAACAAAGGACACTATACATGACAAAGAATACAGTCCTTAAAAAGAGTTTAGAGAAGCTAATAAATAAGACAAAATAACCCACAAGTAAACAATAAATCCTGGAAGGAGTCAGAATTTCCAGGGTCATCATATCATAATATTCAAAATGTCCAATTTTTAGTAAAAAATATGAGGTTTGCAGAGAAAAAAGTGTGGACCAATAATGGGGGAGAGGAGGAAATTAACACAAAGTATCCCTCAGAAGGCATGGGAATTGAACTCAATAAACAAATACTTTAAACAAATGTCTTTACTGTCTTCAATATGATCAAAGAGCTAAGGAAAACCCTGGGTAAAGACCAAACAACCAGGATAATGATGTATGAACAAAGCAAAACGAATAAAGGGAACCAAATAGAAATTATGGACCTGGAATATGTAATAATTGAGATGGAAAATTCACATAGAGGGTTCTGCAACAGATATGAGCAGACAGAAGAAAGACTCAGAATATGAAGATAGGTTGATTGAAATTATCCAGCATGAGGAGCAAAAATAAAAGATAAATTAAAAACAAATAGAACTTAAGAAACTTAGCCCAAGTGACATCATCAAGCATAACATCACATAGATATAGGATCCCTGGAAAGAAAGAAGGGGGGGGGGAGAATTTTAAGTAAATGTTGGCTTCAAACTCCCAAGTTTAATAATAGACATAAATCCATATACCCAACAAGTTCAAAGAACTGTAATGGAGATAAACTGAGAGATATTATAATCAAAATGCTCAAAGACAAAGAGACTCCTGAAGGCAGCCAGAGAAAAAACACTTGTCAAAACAAGAGATCCATTCCAAGATTAGCAGCTAACTTCTCAGAAGCATGGGAGGTCAGAAGGCAATATAATGAAATTTTAAAATTCTTAAAGGGGGGCTGAGTGTATATAGCTCAGTGGTAGTGCACTTGCCTAGAATGCATGAGGCCCAGGTTTGATTCCTAGCACTGCAAAAAACAAAACAAAAAACCAAACTCAATGAAGTAGTCTATCCCGGGCCAAAGTGAACTTCACAAATGAAGGAGAAATTAAGACTTTATTAGAAAAACAAAGGTAGTTCATTACTAGTAGACTTTCCCTACAGAAAGGGATTTTGATTAGGGCTGTGGGGAGGAGGTAATGTAGGGTTAGTGCTGATAGTTACATAGTTTCTGCTTGAGTGATAAAAAAGTTTTGGGAATAAGCATTGGTGATGGTTGCATAACATTGTGAATGTAATCAAAGGCACTGAATTGTACTCTTAAATTGGTTAAACAGCAAATTTTAGGTTATATATTTCAACCAATTTTTTAAAAAATTAACTTGAATCATACACTTGAAATGGATGGATTATTGGGTGTGAATCGTGTCTCAAAAATTGTTTGCTAAAGATTGGTAAAATGGTTAAAAAGGATATGATTCAACTGTATGGTATGTACATGAGACTCACTGTAGATTTGAAGCTGCAAGTAGAGAGAAACTGAAAGGATAAAAACAAGATATTCCATGCAAACTAAAAATGAGATGGGTGGCTATACTAATATCAGAAAAAAATAAACTTGAAGTAAAAGATTGTTACAAGAAACAAAAAGGGATGTTATATATTGATAAATTGGTCAATCCATCAAGAACATGAAAAAATTATAAACATGTTCCCAAAAGAGAGTGTCAGAATAAATGAAGGAAAAACTGACAGATTGAAGGGAGAAATACACTGTTCTATAATATAGTTGGGGACTTCAAGAATTCATAGAGCAACTAGTAAGAAGATGAATAAAGAAATAGAAAACTTGAACAATACTACAACCAATTATATCTAACAGATACCTATAAAACAATCCACCCAGAAATAATCAAGTACTCATTTTTCTAAACTCATGGAGTTTTCTCTAGGATTGATCATGTATTAGGCCACAAAACCAGTAAAAACAAATTTTAAAATATTGAAAAAGTACCTTATTTGATTAATGGGGAGCCAAACTAAAAATCAAGAGCAGTTGAACATTTACCTTATCATACACAAAAATTAACTCAAAATGAATCAATACCTAAATATTAGAACTAAAACCATAAAACTCTTAGGATGAAAACTTTGGAGTAAAGGTTAATGACTTCAATTTGGCAATGATTTCTCAAATAGGACATCAAAGCCCAAGCAAAAAAGGAAAAATGAAGATAATTTGATTTTAACAGAAACTTTTTTTAATATTTATTTTTTAGTTGTAGAAGGACACAATACCTTTGTTTTATTTATTTTTATGTGATGCTGAGGATTGAACCCAGTGCCTCACACATGCTAGGCACGTGCTCTACCGCTGAGCCACAACCCCAGCCCTAGAAACGTTTTTGCATCAAAAAATTGTTAATACATTTTTGGTTATCAAGAGAGTGAAAGACAACCCACAGGATGGGAGAAAATATCTGCAATGTATACATCTAATAAGGATCAAGCATCCATAATATTTAAAAGACTCTTCCAACTCAACAACAAAAAGATGACCCAATGAATCACAGGCAAAGGAGTTGAGGAAAACCCCAGTGAGTATATAAAACTGATGCACATGAAAGATGCTCAAAATCTTTTTAGTAATTAGGGATAAACAAATCAAAATCACAACAAGTTAGCAGCTCACACCTACTATAACGGCCTTATTTAAAAAAGAAAAAATAACTAGTGTTGATGAAGATGTGGAAAACTTGGAATCCTTATACACTGAGAAAATAAATGGTAAAGCCCCTGGGACAAACATTTTTATACGTTTTCTAAGTTATACATGGCATCTTTGTATGACCCAGAAATTCCATTCCTACATGTTTTTTTTTCTTTTTTTTTTTTTTTATACTGGGGATTGAACTCAGGGGCACTCAACCACTGGGACATATCCCCAGCCCATGTATTTTATTATAGATATGGTCTCACTGAGTTGCTAAGTGCCTCACCATTGCTGAGGCTGGCTTTGAACTCACAATCCTCCTGCCTCAGCCTCGAAAGTGCTGGGATTAAAGGCGTGCACCACCTCGCCCGGCCTCCAACATATGTTTTTAAAAGACTTGAAAAACAGGTGCTTAGAAAAACTTTTTTACACAATTGTTAACAGCACTATTCACAAAAACAAAAAGGTAGAAACAGTACAAATGTTGTGCAATGGGTGATTAGATAAACAGAATGTGACATATGCTTACAACTGAGTAGAACTTGACCATAAAAAGAAATAAAGTATTCATACATGTCACAGAGTGGGTGAATATTGAATATATTATGATGAGGGAAGATAAACAAAATAGAGCACATGTTGTGATTCCATTTGTGTGAAATGTAAAGAACTGGCATATCTACACAGAAAGTGGGTGTGGGGGCGGGCCCTATTGCATAAAAACAAAGCAAACACTGGTAAATATCAGCTGAGTAAATGTTTTCCCCAGGGACAGGCGCCCTCCTGTGGTCCCAGCATCTGTGTGGCTGAGGTGCAAGGAGTTCCAAGACAGCCTGGGCAACACAGTGAGACCAGGTCTCAAAGAGTAAAAACAAAATATATGTTTTCAGAACTCTAAAAATTAACCGAACACTTGCAACGACAGGAAGAGTCTTTCTTCAGTCAAAATGGTGGCATCTCAACAAGGCCAGTAAGCTCCCTGGGGTTTCAACTTGCCCCATGGCCATCCCCATCCCGCCCTCTCCAGGAACCTGGAAACCAGCAATCTTACTCTATGGGAGCTCAAGACTGGAGCATCCTGTCTGCCACTGGAGGGGACAGGTGATTGGAGCTGCCCCCAAATTCTATGACACAATTGCACTGCTTGACATGCAGGATGACTCCCTGAAAAGCACCCTTCTCAAGGCTGTTCCAGAGAACTTGCTCTGTGGGAAGAGCTTCCCCCACCACCTGCAGGTGGAGCTGGGAAGCCCTGGAGCATAGTGGCAAAAAGAAGAAAGACAGTGGCTGTCATTGTCTCATTTGGACTCTCCTAGAATCCCTTCTCACATTCTGCCTGGGAATAATGCTTACCTTTGGGTCTGGGGAGTGTCCTTCCCAACAGCTCCTTTCCTTCTTATTTTTTTTATACCTTTATTTATTTATTTCCTTATACACGGTGCTGGGTTCCACATGCTAGACTAGTGCTCTAGCTCTGAGCTACACCTCACCCTCCTCTTTTAAAAACATTATTGTAGGTGGACACAATACCTTTATTTTATTTGTGTGGTGCTGAGGATTGAACCCAGGGCCTCACACATGTAAGACAAGCGCTCTCCCGCTGAGCCATAGCCCCAGCCCCTCTTTTTTATTATTTATTTATTTTTTATAGCAGGCATTGAATCCGGGGCTGCTTTCCCACCGAGCCACATCCCCAGCCTCCCCCAGTTTTGTATTTTATCTAGAGGCAGGTCTTGCTAATTTTCTCAGGGCCTTGCTGAATTGGTGAGGCTGGCTTTGAATTTGCAGTCCACCTGCCTCAATTCCTAAGCCCCTGAGATAACAGGTGTGCTCAATACACCGGGCTCAGACAAGTGCTTTACATTGTTCCTCACGAGGAGTCGTTGGATTGTATCCTAAGTGTTTTTCACCCATTAGGAAGATCGATCAGCCTCTTCCTTCATGTCGTGTGGCACTTGTATTGCCTGTCCACCTTAAATTTACCCTTTGGTTCTGCTCAGCTGAAGAGGTACTGGTTCCTTTGGAGCTGTTTCTCTAGCAGTTGTCAGGAAAGGTCGTGCATAGAAGACGCCAGAGGCAGGGAAAGGGAAAGGGGGCGCATTCTGCTTACCCTAGCTGGCACAGCAGGTCCTGCTGGTCACTGGGTTTGTCCCCACGGGGAGCTCTGGCACCCCGCGTGGATTCCCCAGGGCCCAGCTGGGCAGGGCACAGAGGCCAGCCACACTCGGTGGCCAGCGACCTCCCTGGGTCCCCCTTGGCAGTCATGTACCAGATGCTTCTGGAAAAACACCCCCAGGGACCCCCAGACACGCTAGAGGGCACATTCCTAGACAGCCCACTGCTGGGGGCGCCACCACCTCAGTGTCGTTTGGGGAGGTGCTTCAGCCCAGGCTCCCTTACAAGGTCAGCACTTCGCTGTGGTGTGGGCACGTTCCCTGGGGTGCTCGCATTCATCCCAGGAGGTGTGTCTGGTTTGGGGGGTCTCTGCAGTCTGGGGAACTATACCTGGGGTGGTTCTGCTCCGCCCCCTATGGACGCCCGCCCGCTGAGGCAATGCGCTCAGTCCAGGAGGGCTTGCCCTTGGCACCTTTCTCCAGCTCTGCGGAGGTCCTCAGGGAGTCCCCACGGTTCTGGGAGGGACACTGTGCTGGCACCGCTCTCAACACACCAACACACACACACACACACACACACACACACACACACACACACACACACACGGCAGTTCTCCGCAGGGGAGTAGACATCCTTAAGGGGGCAGTGTTTTCGGCGTCCTGGGTGAGCCCCACGAGGGGACTCTTCCATTCCTTTGGTGCTGTCTGGCCACCAGGGCTTCGCTCCTGGCCTTGGGACTGTTGCCCGCAGTGTGGACCTCTGCACAGAAGGGGCTTCTTTGCTGAAGGCTCTTTCTCAGCCCCAGGTGAGGTGGATTCCCTGGCCAGCCCACCTCTGCCGCGTGGGGGTGGCGGCGGCGTCATCTCGGCTCGGGTCTCAGCCAGGATCTGTCTGGTGGGGATCCCTGCCGCCCTCGCGCCTGGCACGTTGGAGGTGAGCAATCCTGCACCTCTGGGCTGCCGCGAGGGCTTGCTGGGCCTCGGCCCCCAGAGAGCTCTACAAGCATGGCCTTGGCGCCTGGGCGTGAGTCTGGGCGTGGGAAGGTTCCAGCAGCTCCTCATGCTGGAAGGTGCGCTGCCAAATCCAGTCACGCAGGAATCTCGGCCCCCTGGTGGGGGTGCAGCCAGCCCCTCTGTCTGCACTTGCATTTCTCTGCTCCTGGGTGGGTCTGAGGAGGGTGTGAGTGTTGTTCAGGATTTTGCACAAACTTGATTGGCGTGTTTGTACTTGCACGAGTGGCGAAATGTGTAGCTCTACACATGTCGGGTTCCACTCAGTTTTTTTAATTTATGTACACTGATGTATGTAAGCACATAGACGAAAGCAGAAGTTTGAGTTTTTTATTCAAATCTTTGATTTGGCTTCACAGTGTTTTTCCCCCGGGTACTGGAGATTGGATTCAGGGGTACCCTGCCACCACAGAAGGACACCCCCAGTCCTTTGTCATGTATTCACTTAAGAGTTTGAGCCGGGCGCGGTGGTGCACAGTTGTAATCGCTGAGGCTCAGGAGGCTGAGACAGGAGGATCGCAAGTTCACAGCTGGCCTCGGCAATGGCGAGGCGCTGAGCAACTGAGGGATACCCTGTTTCTCTATAAAATACAAAATAGGGCTGTGGATGTGGCTCAAATGCCCCTGAGTTCAATCCCCGGTACCCAAAACAGACAGACAAAAACCCCAGTTAGAGACAGGCAGTTTCCGAATTGCCTGGGCAACCTGAACTGGGATCCTGCAGCCTCCCACGTGTCTGTGATTATAGGCCAGCGCACACGCACGACCATTAATGTGCTTTGGCACAGAGCACATTTAGTGGCACAGAAACTCTCCATTTAATCCTTCAGGCTAGTTTTTAGGGTTGGTGTTTGTATTCTTTAAAAATATATCTTTGGCCACCCCCAACCAGTGAGGGTGACACCCTGCTTTTGCTTCCAGTTGGATTGCGGGTACTGTTTTGCTGGTCTCTAGGAAATGGGCTGGTTAAAAGGAGCATCTTGGGCTGAAGGTGCATCTCAGCAGTAGAGTGCCGTCCTCTCCACCCCCAGCACGTGTGGGAGCCTGGGTTCCGCCCTGCACCTGATAGGAGTAGCCCGGGAAAAAGACCACTATTTTTCTCACAATGGTTTTCTGGCCCCAGGGTCACACATCTAGCTATATTTTATTTCCAAATTTGTCGGGAGACTTGGTGCTGGTCCAGTGGTGTATGTGCCTATCCTTGCTCCAGGACCATGCTATTGGTCTTACAATAGCTTTAATCATAAATATAGTATCTAGTAGTATGTGCTTCCAACTCTTGTTTTTCTTAGAGACTGTGGATTCTTTAGACCTTTGGTTTCCCTTTTTGTATTATCACGTTGTCAGTTTGCAAAATGGACATGGTGAGATTTGAAAGAAGATTGCCAGAAGCCTTCTGGGAAAGACTGACAAGGCTTGTTTGTTTCATTGCATTTTGGTTTTGGTTTTGGTACCGGGGGATTGAACTGGGGGTGCTTTGCACAGAGCCACATACCCTGCCTCCCCTTTTTACATTTTATCTAGAGACGGGAATTGCTAAGTTTCTCAGGGCCTAGCTAAATTGCTGAGGCTGGCTTTGAATTTCTGATCTTCCTGCCTCAGGATTCTGAGCTGCTGGGATTCAGACCTGTGTGACCACACCGGGTGACAATAAAGTGTGAATAAGGATTGAACTCGGGCATGCTTTCCCACTGACCCACATCCTCCCACCGCAACCCCTTTTATATTTTATCGAGAGACAGGGCCTCACTAATTTGCTGAGGCTGGCTTTGAACTTGAGATCCTCCTGCCTCAGCCTCCCAAGCTGCTGGGTTTCAGGCATGCGCAGCCACCCCTGATGACCATTAAGTTTTAATAAGGAGTCTTCCCATGCAGGAAATACCATTTGTCTCCACTTCAGTTTCCCTAGGTGCTCTTTTCTCTTCATGAAATGCCCTAGCACAGCTTTCGTTACTTGTGCTCCTACATTGTTAGTGATTTGGGCACTGTTTGGAATGGGCCTTACATTTTCTTTCTGTTGACTTGTTGTTATTATTCTAACGTGCTGGTGGTTTTTGAAGATTGCTGCTGGATCCAGGAACTTCCTACAGTCACTTCCTACCTGCAGTGGCTTTGTATCCTTTCGAATATTCTCCCTACATAGAAATGCCTTCAGAGAAAGGTGGAAATTTCCTTCTTCCACTTGAAACATTATACTATTATGTTTATCTTGTTGTACTGCACATGATTGACTATATGGTTGACATTCTCATCTTGTTTAAATTTAGGGACAAAATGTGCAATACTTCACCTGTAATTTTGGCATTTTCCATTATTTTTTCTTATTTTTATCCAATTGTTTTGGGGTTTTTTTTTCGGGGGTGGGGGGGAGAAAATGTTTATTAGGTTAAGGAAGTTTTGTTCTGTTATAAGTTACTGATAGTTTTTAATCATGAATAGGAGTTGAAGATTAACCAAAATATAAAAAATGATCGTGTAAATTCCGTTTTTTCTTCTGCTTCTTGTTGTTGTTAATGTGGTTAACTCTGATTGCTTTGAGAATGTGGACAAGTCTTGCTTTCCTGTGTTACATGGTGTTTATATCTATCATTGCATTGGGTTGGCTTTTATTTTACTTAGGATTTTCATCCATATTTTCAGGACAGATGTTGGCCCATGGTTTTCTTTCTTTTTTTAAAAATTTTTATGTGGGGACCATAGTTGTCTTTCCTTCTAATGGCCTTGCTAACTGTTGGCATCGGGTTGACAGTGGCCTCACAAAGTGAGCCGAAAACGTGTTCCTTGTATCTACCTCACAAAAGAGTTTGTGTAAGACACGTTTCTTTCCTGCGTGTTTGGAGGACTCATTAGGGAGAACTCATTAGGGAGATGTGTGAACTGGAAGGTATGAATTTTTTCTTTCTTAAGAATGTTACCACCCACCCCAGTGGCTCAGGAAGGCTGCAGCAGGAAGCTCTCCAGTTCAAAGACAGCCTCGGCAACTTAGCAAGGCCCTAAGCAACTCATTGAGACCCTGTCTCAAAATTTAAAAATAAAAAGGGCTGGGTGTGGCTCAGTGGTCAAGCCCCCCTGGGTTTAGTCCCTGGTACCATGAAAAAAATTTTTTACCAGACTTGAGAGCATCCAGATTTTCTCTTTCACGTGGGATTGAGTTTTATTTTTCTACAAGTGTTTTCTGCTTCATCTCATTTTTGAAATCTGAAATGATAACTTTCATATTAATCCCAACCTCTTCTTTTCCTTCTCTTAGTATGCTTTATTTTAAGATAAAATTTTGCCTTTTCCTTCTTCGCTTTGAAAAACATATGCAAGTCATCCTTGCTCAAGACCCATGCTGATGATCTCTGAGTGTTTTCCCATTTTAGTGTGTGTGCAGTCGCAACAAGCACTAAGATTTTTGTTGCTTAGTGAAGTCGGATATGTGTACATTTGTTTGCATTTAAAAGGTCAACTTTGGCCACGGTGGCGCACCCCTGTAATCCCAGTACTTGGGAGGCTGAGGCAGGAGGATCGTGAGTTCAAAGCCAGCCTCAGCCATGGCGAGGCACTTAGCAACTCAGTGAGACCCTGTCTCTAATAAAATACAAAAATGGGCTGGGGATGTGGCCCAGTGGTCGAGTACCCCTGAGTTCAATCCCCGGTACCAAAAAAAAAAAAAAAAAAAAAAAAAAGGTCAACTTTGGCAACGTCGGTCTTTGCTATTGTCTCTTTCTCATCCCATTTCATTAGTTTTCCTTCCCCTTAAATAGTAAAGTGGGGTTGGGGGTGTGGCTCAGTGTTAGAGCCCCTGCCTGCCTGTGCCAGGCCCTGGCTACAACCCCAGCATCCCCCACCCCCAATAAAAGTAAAGCTACTTCTCCTATTTTTTTGCACTTGGATTTCTTGTACTCCTCTTCTACCTTACTAAGATGTCACAGCTTAGGAATTTTCAGTATTTTTTTCCTTTCTCATATACTCCTGCCACTGTGTAGAATTCCCTCTACCTTCCACATTAACTACATTCCTCTTGCTTAGGTAGGAGATCTATTCCTCAGAGCTCAATTGCATGTGTTGATTTCAGTTGATTTTATATTTCTGAGATGGGTTTTCAGCATGTTGGCCACATGGGCCCCAGCCCTGCTGCTTAGGAAGAACAGAGGGGGTGGGATAGGAGAGAGGAAGAGGGAGAGGGAAGGAATGTGTGTGTGAAGAATACACACTGTCAAGGCACACCCTCAGTGACCACTGGCTTCCAACTAGGCTCCACCTCCTCAAGTTCCTAGCACCAACCCATTATGAGCCCCACTGAGGCCCAAGCCGTTAGCCCATGGCTTGTGATCCAAACTATTACAGGCAGGAAGAACCCACGGGACTGCCATGTTCCCTGGCTGCAGATGGAGTGACTTGCAGGTGGTGATGTCTCTGGTGCTGCTCAGGTTTCACATTGTCGCTGCCTGAAGCGGAAGTCGCTTGGAGCAGCGAACGCCACAGGAAAATTCGGAGGCAGGATGAAAATGAAAAAAGGTCTTTTATTCTTCTTCTCTCTCCGGCTCCAGCAATCACTCCAAATGCTCTAACTCCAACCACCACCTTCTTCTTCCCCACACACACTAACTAAACTCACCCAGTTATATACATATAGCTTTAACAAGGACACGTGCTTACAGCTCGAGCTTACAGGTGCATCACGCAGTGTTCACGGGCATACAAAGATTCTTTGAATAATGTATTAATATCAGGTGGAAACTAGAACATCTTTTATGGCTCTCAGCTAACCGCAATCTTTAGCTATCTCCTTGATTATAGGCTCCTTCATTTCCCCCTTTTAGTTTTAAAAGAGGGGATGTTCTAGGACGTCCATGTGCAACCGACATTCTTACCCGTCATGGGAGTCTAGGCTGTCCTGACTCCTGGCTTAGGTTGACATGCCGGCCACATTAGACTGTCCCGTGCGACTGTGCCGTGTCTTAGGTTGTCCCCTTCTGGGGATCTTACCCGTCATAGGCTAACCAGCCATCCAATAGAGCCCTTCAGGATCGACTGTGTGTTGACTAACAGCCGTCCAATTTTTTGGAGATGCTGCGGCTTTAAGGCGGTAAGCCTACTGCTGACGAGCCAAGTTTCCATAGCATATCAAGTTCTTTAAGCGAATCAGCTGCCCTTAGTTTCATCAAGTAACGCACTGAGTTCTCTTAGACAAATACCCGCAAGGCATTGTCCCGTAATGTCCCAAAATAATGGAAAATCAAAATGTCCATAAGTTATAACACATAGATTCAGGAGGCCCCATGCATGCAGAGCAGAGGCCACACTGCTGGTGAGGTTGTTGATGCTTGAGCAGCAGGGATGCTTGCAGCGACCGCGGTCCCTGCAGTTGTAGCAGCAGCCGTCTTTTTTATGTCCAGACATTTCCACCGGCAAATCTTCAGGGCCCGCTACCTAAAAACTCAAGCATCCATTATTAAGGGAAAGGCAGTGCTATTCCAGCACTGAGATCAAAAGGTGAGCTGTCAAACTAAAAAAAAAGAACTATTAGAGTAGAAAATAAAAGTTGATCTCTGCTCACACACATTGCTGCTCAAGCTCCCACAAACATAAGCTGGCAAAATATCACATTCAGAAATAATCAAAGAGAAACTGAGGGTGTTTACTGCATTAAAGATAAAGAAAAGCTAAAGGCATTTTGGAAAAATAATTTGTTAGCTGGAATCCTCGAGTCTCTATATACACAGCAATCCTATACCTGTTGAAATAATTCAAATTAATCAGCTACTAAACAAATGAAGTCAATAACAAATAAATGATCCTCTGTCGGAACACCAAAATATCAGGTTATACAACATTAAACATATTCACAGCTGAAGAGAAGTCCCGGAGACAACTATAAATCAAAATTGATTATCATTATAATTGATTATCTAAAAATATTCTGAACTTATATAAATATCTATTTATCTATCTATCTATTGATTATCAAATTAGAATATTCTAAGCTTAAATGAATTAACGTTATTTGTTATTTGGATCTATATCTATCTACCTTTTTTTTTTTTTTTTAAGCGCTTAATTATTTGTGACGTCACACTAGACAGACGCACATATAAACATATTTGTGACATCACATTAACATGAAATTTAGACAAATGCACAGACATAAAGACATATATAAAAGAGAAAAAAAATTACAATTGTGTATACACTGAAGAGAGATCTTCTTGTCCCGGCCGGGAAGAATGAAATTTAAGTTGTTAATTTAATGGAGAACTCTTTTAAGGGAATCACTCCATACCTTCATTTTGGTCCTCTTGACCTTGCACTTGTTTATTCAATCTAGACTCCTCCATAACTTCGTCTTGATCCCTTTGACTTTGTACCTGCTTTATCAATCTAGATGGTATCCATATTGGAGAGGATTCGTGCTTTGGAAAAACACAAACAGATCCTCTCCCCCAAATTAATACTGGGTCTGGACCCTTCCATGTACCTGAGAGAACATCCTTCCAGTAAACCAAAGGTTTATGTTGTTGGTGTGGGTTCCAGTGTCTATCTCCAGCCGAATGTCCATTAGAATCTAAAGTTAAGAAATTTAGGGTAAACAGGGCAACTGCCAATCTGTCCTTAGGATTTTTCCAGTTTCCATCTTTTTGCTTTAGTAACATATTTTTAAGTGTCCGATTTGCTCTTTCAATTATTCCTTGTCCCTGAGGATTATAAGCGATACCTGTTTTGTGGATAATATTGAACTTTGTACAAAATTGTTTGAAGGATGTGGATGTATATGCAGGGCCATTATCTGTTTTAAGCATTTTGGGGATGCCCAATGCAGCAAAAGCTTGCAGACAATGAGATATAGTATCTTTAACTTTTTCTCCGGAATGTAAAGAAGCAAAAAGTATGCCTGAGCATGTATCTATGGTGACATGAATAAATCGTAATTTTCCAAAACTTGGCTCATGTGTGACATCCATCTGCCACAAATGATTGGGCATCAAACCTCGTGGGTTAACCCCATAATGTGGATTGGGCAAGAGTGTTACACAAGATGGACATTCTTTTACAATTCTACGAGCTTGTTCTTTTGTGATTTTAAATTTTTGTCTTAAGGTAGTGCTGTTAACGTGGAACTGGGAATGAAATAAAGTAGCTTGTTGTACTGTAGTAAATATAAATATTGTTTTAGTGAGGGTGTCAGCTTTTTGATTACCTTCATGGAGAGGACCAGGCAGATTAGTGTGAGCTCTTATGTGACCTATAAATAAAGGTTCTTTTCGTTGCCATAGGAGATTTTGGATTTGAGAAAACAATTTAAAAGCTGGAGTATGTGGTGCTATTGGACCTGCTAGCTCCAATTTTGGGACAGCATGTACAATATAATGGCTGTCTGAAAAAATATTCATAGGCTGTTCTTTAAAATTTTCCAGAGCTATTATTATAGCTTCGAGTTCCACTAATTGAGCTGATTTTTGATTAGTGATATGAATCATTTTTTCATTTTGAGTGACTACTGCAGCAGTACCGTTAGAGGATCCATCTGTAAATACATTAAATGCTTTAGGAATTGGTTGATTTTTTATTACCTGTGGGAATATGATAGGATGATTGATACAAAAGGACAGTATAGGAGATTTAGGAATATGATTGTCAAAATTTGCAGAAGTAGAGCATCTAGCTATAGCCCAATCATTATCATTGAAGCACAAATATTCAACCTGTGACGATGAATAAGGAGTAATAATAGTAGCGGGATGAATTCCAAATATTTTAGTAGAGGTTTTAAGTCCTTGAAGAATAAGTTTAGCCACCATGGAGGTATAAGACTCAATTGTACTTTTAGGAGAGACAGGCAAATGTATCCATAATATAGGTCCCTGTTGCCAAAATACTCCTGTTGGAGTATATTGTGAAGGAATAATAATCAATATTAGTGGTTGTGCAAAATCAAATCTATCGCAATGGGATCTTTCAATGGCCTGTTCTACTAATTTTAGAGCTCTCCTGGCCTCAGGAGTTAATGTTCGAGGTGAGGATGGGTCAGGGTTCCCACGAAGGATGTCAAGTAAGGGTTTTAATTGTCCAGTAGTGAGGCTTAGTGTAGGGCGAAGCCAATTAATGTCACCCAGTAATTTTTGGAAATCATTGAGGGTGGTCAAATGTTCTTTACTTATTAGAATTTTTTGGGGTTTAACAAAAGTATCCATGATTTTAAAGCCTAAATATAGTATAGGTGATCTGCTTTGAACTTTTTCTTCTGCTATATATAATCCATATTTTTTTAGATTTTTTGTTATTTCACTAAATATATTAAATAAGATTTGTTGATTAGGGTGAGCTAATAAAACATCGTCCATGTAGTGTAGACACATAAGGTCTTGATATTTGTTTTTAATGGGCTGTATAGCTCTGTCCACATATAGTTGGCACAGTGTAGGGCTATTTGCCATTCCCTGCGGCAATACTTTCCATTGATATCTTTTATCAGGGCCATTATTATTAATAGAAGGAATTGAAAAAGCAAACCTGGGGGCATCCAGAGGATGTAGGGGAATGGAAAAGAAACAGTCCTTTATATCAAGGGTTATAAGGTAATAGTTTTTTGGAATAGCTACAGGATTAGGAAGTCCAGGTTGAGTAGGGCCCATAATTTGCATTGTTTTGTTAATTTGTCTTAGATCTTGTAATAGTCTCCATTTTCCTGATTTTTTCTTAATTACAAATATGGGAGAATTCCAGGGAGAGGTGGAAGGCTCTATGTGTCCTGCTTCTAATTGTTCTTTAATTAATTGATGGGCCGCTTGCAATTTTTCTTTGGATAGGGGCCACTGAGGGACCCAAACTGGCTTATTAGAGAGCCATGGTATTTTTAAAATTGTTTTCTCAGTGGCCCCTAGAAAAAATGTCCTTTGCCTTTTTTATTATGAGTAGGATTTTTATTCTTAACACCTGCAGGCTTGGTCGCTAGGTGTAGCCCCATTTGATGTAAGATATCTCTTCCCCATAGGGTAACTGGCAAGCTGTTTAAAACATAGGGTTTGAATGTTCCTGTATGGCCTTCATTGTCTTGCCAATTTAAGATTACAGCACTTTGAGCTGGGGTATTACTGTATCCCAAGCCTCTTAAACTGGTTGAGGCTTTCTGTAGAGGCCAGTGCTTAGGCCATTGTTGTAGATTTATGATGGAAGAGTCAGCTCCTGTATCAATCAGCCCCTCCATCTCTATACCTTGAATTTTTAATTTGCACATAGGCCTCCGTGAACAGTCCTGGACCCAGAAAGCCATAGGTCCTGAACCAGTGGAACCGAATGCTCTGCTATTTCTATTTTGTGGCATGCTTTTAAAAAGAATTATGGAGACTGGGAATGAGGAGCAGCTGTGCGATTCTGTCTCCTTGATTTACGGAGATGATGCCCCTGTGTGTACTTAGCATTATTTTAATCTCTCCATTATAATCTGAATCAATAACCCCTGGTATAACATTAAAGCCTAATAAACTTTTGGAACTACGCCCAAGGATTAGTCCCACAGTTCCTGAAGGGAGAGGTCCCCTGATTCCCGTAGGAATCAGCTGAACCCCCATTTCAGGTGTCAGGACCATCCGGGCAGTAGAACAGAGATCTAATCCTGCACTTCCTCTTGTCCCTCTGATAAGGGAGTTAATGGGTAGGAGGGACTGTGACGAGGAATCATTTGAATCTGAGGGCCTTCCTCCTCTAGTGCCTCGTACATTTGTGGGCCCCGGGGCATTGGGCCCCGTGCCCCGTTTTTTGAAATCCTTGATAAATCATTTCCATATATATCATATCTAGAATGGCATTGATTGGCCCAATGTATACCTTTTTTGCATCTGGGGCATCGGCCTGGAGCACGGTATAAATTTGATTTTATTACCCTTGGGGGATATTGCTTAGCATATCTTGGTTGATTATAATAATTTTGTCTGGAATATCCTGTTCTAGGTTGAATCCTTTGGGAATTTTGAGGGGAGGAATTTTTCATCACTGCAGCAATTACGTTGCCTGTGATAACAGCCTCGTTAATGTCTTTGCACAGTCTGATATAAATTGATAAGTCTTTTTTACTTCTCCATGGCCTTATTGCATCCTGGCAATATTTATTAGCGTTCTCGTATGCTAATTGGATAACTAGGGGCATAGCTTGCTCGACTTCTCCAAAAACTCTAGATGTTGTTTTTAAGAGCCTATCTACAAAATCAGCGTAAGGTTCGTTAGGCCCTTGTATAACTTTTGATAGGCTGCCTTGCAGATCCCCTGTGCCTGAGATTGTCTTCCAGGCTTTCACAGCTGCAGTGTGTATCTGGGCATACACACCTGGATCGTATTGTAGCTGATTTTGTAGTTCGGCGAACTCACCCTCCCCTGTGAGCATATCTATATTGCGTTGAGGGAAACCTGCTGCAGCATTTCTCTTTGCTATTTCTGAACAAAGTTCCTGGAATTGAGTTTTCCAGATTAGGTATTGTCCCCCACTTAGTACCGCTCTGCATAGACTTTTCCAATCTGAGGGGGCTAAGGTTAGGGTGTTAAGTGACTCTATCATACTTAATGTGAACGGAGCTTGAGGCCCATAGGTCATTACCGCCTCTTTAAAATTCTTTATTGTTTTAAAGTCTAGGGACTCGTGATATCTTTGTCCCTGTTCATTTTGAAATACTGGCAGTTCTAGGTGCTCCTGCGGTCTATGTTGTTCGAGAGCGTATAAGCGCTCTGAAAGGCCGCCAATTTCTACCTCAAGGGCACGTACACTCTGATCAATACTCTTTATTGTTTCTGTTAGGGATTCTATCCATGAAGGAGCAGAGGGCGCTAGTGGTTCCTCTATTTGACGGTCTTTTCTCTTTTTTAATTTCTTTTTGTTCTTTTTATTGGAGACTGTGCTCTCCGAATCGCTTTTTGATTCCTCTTCACTACTAGCTTCATAATTCCTAACCGGCTCAGTAGAGGAGACTGTACTTTCATGGTTTGGCTCCTTGTTACTATTATTACTTTCACTAGTATCCTGAGTTTCAGTTTCTAAGGAGAGTACATACTCCTCAGCTAATTTTATTAAGCTTCTGATGGCTTTTGCAGATCTTACTTTTGAATTTACATTCCTACTCTCCTTGCTGGTCTCCACTGAGTCAGAGGATATGCTTTCTTGTTCACTTTTCTCACTATCCTCTGAGTTCTCAATATCAAAAATTTCATTCATGGCTTTTATAAACCGACTTTTTGTTATATTTGCTCCCATCTTTTTAAATTTTCTTTTTTCTTACCTTGTCGCCGAATTCCCCGTACAGGCCACCACCTGTCGCTGCCTGAAGCGGAAGTCGCTTGGAGCAGCGAACGCCACAGGAAAATTCGGAGGCAGGATGAAAATGAAAAAAGGTCTTTTATTCTTCTCCTCTCTCCAGCTCCAGCAATCACTCCAAACGCTCTAACTCCAACCACCACCTTCTTCTTCCCCACACACACTAACGAACCTCACCCAGTTATATACATATAGCTTTAACAAGGACACGTGCTTACAGCTCGAGCTTACAGGTGCGTCACGCAGTGTTCACGGGCATACAAAGATTCTTTGAATAATGTATCAACATCAGGTGGAAACTAGAACATCTTCTATGGCTCTCAGCTAACCGCAATCTTTAGCTATCTCCTTGATTATAGGCTCCTTCATCACATAATTCCCAGAGACTCAGCCTGATGCGCAGCAGTTTGGGTTCAAAGTCAGCCCAGCAGCTTCCTGGGGCTTGAGAATTCCAACAAGTGTTGATTCACACTCAAATGTCACAAGAACTTTCCAGATAGCCAAGAATGCCCTGGATTGAGTGAGAAGCCTGGTACAGAGACTTCATTGCTCTTTCGCTCTATTCCTGCTTCCTAGGTGCCTGGAAACTGTCACTGAACGAAGCCCATGGAGCTTATGCAGTTCAATAATACTCCATGTCCTTTCTTGCTGGCCTCAGTGCTGACCACCCCTTTTACTTATCTCCTTGTCTTTCCAAGGTGTTCCTCCTTCCAGTCCAGAGGGTTTTGCTTAGCACATGATATTTGGGGTGGAGAGATTGTGACTGGGGCAATTTACCCATAGGACAAGCCATCCCAACCAAGGGGGCCAATCCCTTCTAACCGCTAAATCTTCTCTTCCCAGAATTGTGCTTTGCTGAATAGCCAGCTAAGACATGGAAGGCACTGGAACAAGTTAGGCTGTGTACATAGATGACGATATGAAAATGCATCCCATTCTGGTGTGTAATTCTAATCCACCAGAGAAAGTAATTAAAAATAAAACAAGGAGTTCCTGGCAGTTATTAAATGCCCCAGGAAAATTCTTTTCTCCTCTTTGCACTCCTCTTCATGGGTAATGCATGTGGCTCACAGAATGTGTTGTACTGACTTTATTCCAGTAGGTGGGGAGATTCTGGGGTTTTGCCTGGACAATAGGGCCTTCCGTTCCTCTTCTCTGTCACTGCCTCTCACCTTCACCTGCCACCAACACTGCGTGGTGCACATCCAAGCTTATTAGTGCCACCGATGTATATGATGAACCCTCTCTCTCATGAGAACAGGAAAAGGATTCCATCCCCAAACATGGTAGCCACAGAATGGGGGTTGATTAATCATGAGCCATCCTTGGCTTTGAGCAGCACCTTGCATGTCACCTTCCTCCTCGATCTAACTGGACTGGCCTAAAAGAAGGTTACTTTTCTGAGAACAGTGTTTGTGGGGTATGGCCAAACGTGGCCCACACGTGAACTCACACGGGGACACAAGTGCAGGATTCTATATGCATGCAAAGTCTGTTGGCAGTCTGGTGAAGGTCACACTTAGTAATGAGCGGAATGTATCCACTGGTGTGTTTCAGAAAACCATGACGGACGACGCCGACAAGATCTCTGTAGGTCCCGAATGGGATGGGAAACACACTGGAGAAGCCTGGGGTCCTAGACCCTACAAGCAGAAGTGCACTGTGTCCCTGCTGCCAGTGCTGGAGGAAGGAGAGGGCGAATCCAGTCAGGAGGACTCCACCAAGCCCCAGGGAAATGGTAATTATGTCCTGGATGGGTGGACAAGACCTGCAGTTTGCACATGGAATGCAGCGCCTCAGAGAGCAGCAACCTGATGGGAGAGGCTGCAGGAGGCCGGCATCAAGGAGCTTCCTGCAGGGCAGGACAGGGGCAGCGGCAAAGGAGGATGCATGGCAAGCCCCTCTCTGCCTGGCTCTGCTGTGGGTCAGGACACAGCGTGCACCCCATCTGGCCTCTCCTCACGCTGTACCAACAGGGCCTCCACCTCCTGCCTCCTTATGCCACAGAAACCAGGGTGGAGATGGCCAGCATGGCAGCTGGCATCGTCAGTCGTATCTCAGCTGCACTTGACCACATTGTTCACTGGCTCCTTGGTGGAGACTTTCGGGGATTTCCATCTCTCCAGTCTTGTTTCCTTCCTTGTTGGTGGATCCCAATCTCTCTGAGACCTGCCTCTCCTTTTCTCTCCAATCTAACCATTGGGATGATTTTACAGTCACACCGTGTTTCTCGAGTCTTCTATCCTACTCTGACGTGATTGATTGTCACTATGTGCCGACAACTCTTTCCCTGTCATTCTGCTTCCCCTTCCTCCCCCCGACCCCCTCCCTTCTCTCCCTGTGGCCAGAGTGATGGTGTCAGCAGCTAAGGAATGGGCGCGTTGCGTGTCCTTCTTGGAAGTGTGTCCTCCACTTTCCAAGCACACGGAACACAACCGCAAGTCCCGACTGGGGGCCACAGTCTCTGCATGGCTTCACATGGGTGCTGGGGGCCTCTCTCCTCCACTCCATGGTCCTCAGCAGGTCCCCCCTCTGACCCTCACCCTCACTGCAGCCTGGCACTGTCCCTCTGCGTGTGCACAAGCTGCTCTGTCGCCTCCTCAGGCTCTGCTCAGAGGACACCACCCAGAAGGCCCTGCCACCACCCTCAGCCCTGAGGCTCCTCTGCTGCTCCCTCTCACTCCCCTGCCCAACACGAGTCCAGCTGGGATGGCTTGTCACTCAGCAGGCACGGCCTGTCTGACTTCCCATCGTAGTGCAGGTTCCGTCAGGGCCGGTGCAGTTTCTGTCTGTCTGCTTCACTGCTAGTCCCCAGCTCCTGGCACCACGGAGGGTGGTGTAATTAGAGGTGTCACACTTGAGTAATATACATGCATTTTTCTGATACTCCAGACAGGAATGAGGAGGGTCTGTCCTCTTGACAGGGATCTCTGGTGATTGAGCATGAATCACACTGGGCATCTGGACAGCACGTGAGCCTTTCAGCTTTGCAGCACCTAAACTGCAGCACGGGACACAGAATCATGAGTGCCATGGCTCAGTGGATGCTTTGCTGCTAGATGTCTCGTCTCCTGTGTGTAGACATGCTTTCATAGAGCCACAAGTGACAAGGTGCTTTCCCTGTCCTGTGTGTCCTGATGTCCACTTTTCAGGTCCAAGATTTCTCTCTGGTGCTCCCAGATGCTCCGAGAAAAGTAATCGTAGGACACGAGCGAGCGTGTCAATGTCCGCGTAGGGTGTAGGGTGGTGAAGCCACCTGCCTCATAGCTGAGCCTCTCCATTTGGTTTGCAGACGCTAGCCACGATGCCCGTGAGGAGACAGTGCACAGTGGTCCCACCACGGTGGAAGGCTCCTTGGCCGCAAGCATGGCAGCTGGCAGTATTCCTTTCCATCCACTGGCTTTTCCATCGAACGACTCCACTGGTCCCAGTGAAGCGGGGCTCCTTCTCCAGGCTGGTGGGGACCCATTCGGGGCAGGATTCATGAGCAGTGGCCCCTCTGCACGTGGCCCTGAAGTTCCTGCCATTCCCGTGCTGGCGGTGGTGCCTGATCCATTTCCACAGAGTACTGAGGAAATCAACATTGGTATCAAACACCAGCTCATGAAGGAAGTTCGGCAGTTTGGACGAAGTAAGTGGCGGGAGGATGGTAGCAATGAAAACAAGGAAGGACCTCTCAACCTTGGTTGAGAGGAGCTTGGAACTCCCTGAGAGGACTCGGCCTCTGCCAGAGTTGAGTCCTCACTAACTTCAGATGCTCCTCCTCTACTTTGCTTAGCGTGTCCCCCATACGTCTTGTCTTGTCTTGTCTTGTCGTTGATGGTGGCTGTTTCCTAGAGTCTCTTTAGTGGCTGCATGCAGAGGTCTCGATTTCGGCATGTCAGCCCCAAGCAGTCCATTCCGTTCCAGCCCAGAGAGCATGATTAGCGAGGGCCACAAACAGCAAGACTGAGTTCTGTTTCTTCTCCAGTTTGGATAAATACTGAGGTGTTTTTAATACCTTCAGAATACGAAAGGATCTTCAAGTTGCTTGAAGAGGTGCGAGGCCCCGTGGAAGTCAAGAAGCAGTTTGTTGAGTTTACCATCAAGGAAGCGGCAAGGTGCGTGGCATGAGGAACTGTTTGATTTCTTTCGGCAGCTGGGCTGGGGCAGTGCTGGGGCTGAGTGATGGGGGACAGGGCCTGCCCCTGCTTCATCATCCTGGGTCCTGCCCCCACTCACAGTTAAGGCTCGCCCTGTGTCGTTCAGCTTGTGTCCTCTGAGTCCGACTCACCCTCCCACACCCACTCTGCCTGGCCATCTCACCATGGTCAGACCTGGGTGGCATCCCTCGTGGACGCTCCCTATGCACTGGGGCGTCTCTCCCCAGGTGCGTGCTCCTTCCCTTCCTGGGTAGACAGTGAGCTCCCTGTCTGTCTGCCACAGCGCCACCACTTCCTGGTTTCTTGGGGATTCTGTTGGCTAATGACAGCTCTCTTCATTTTCAGATTCAAACGCCGTGACTTAATTAAGCACCTTGAGAAGATCCTGGAGAAAACAGGTTCTGACAACTAAGATAGCAGACCTGAACACAATCCTGTTCTCACAATGATCAATTAGAAACCAGAACCAGTTTGCTGTGCTTGAGAATGGAGCAGATGTCACTGAAGCCTCCTGGCCTGTGTTACTTAAGAGACTTGCCTTCCAGAGACTGAGGGAAGGGGTGGAGCATTTGGACGTTATGAATTTCTGTTAGTAAAAGTTGGCTGTTGCCCTCATTGTTTTGAAAGACTCGTTTCTTGTTACTCATCTGAGGTGGGGATGTTTTCATCTCAGCAGGCCAGATGTACCTTAGTCCTCAAGTGTCAGGCCACTTGTCATCATTGTGACCAAGGTACCTGGCAAGAACAACTTAGAGCGCAAGTTTAGTTTGGGTTCACAGTTTCAGAGTCTCGTGGCCAGCTCGCACCATCACTGTGGCCCTGAAGTGAGGGCAGAACATCATGATGGAGGAAAGTTGCTGTGTTCAGACCGCCGGGAAGCCGAGAGTGAGACAGAGTGAGACGGAGACAGAGCAAGGGGCCAGCAACAAAATAGAGACCTCAAAGGCACGTGCCCTGGTTCCAGGTTCCTCTAGCCATGCCCCACCTGCGTACAGGTACCGCCCAGTTAGTCCATTCAATTCATGCATCAGATGGGTCAGTCCACTGTTTGGGTCACGGCTCTCACAATCTGATCATCTCCCCTCCAGCATCAGCACAGGACTTTTTGGGGGGACTCCTCATATTCAAACCATAGCACCTCATTTCTGTAGCAGGTCCCAAGGTGATAGCTGCTATTGGTAACTGAAGTGCAAAAATCACACCGGGGATGGCCGTGCAGCCAAGGGATTTATTAATTGGCCTTTATGGCTAGTTAAGGGTAGAAAAGGAAAAGGAAAGGGAGAGGAGCCAGGGAGAGGAAGTGTGCAAGCTCAGGAAGTGTGCAAGCTCTGGTGCAAAAGTGTGCAAGCTTTGAACACAAGGTGGGAGTCTGGTCATGCCGGCTCTGGTCTCTGGAGCTATCATCTGGGGCAGCTGCTGTCTTGCTGGAGATGGTGGGTAAGTGTGCAGTGGCTGCCTCTTCTCTGTCTCAGACGTCTTCTGTCATGTCATCTCTCTCTTCTCATCGTCTCTGGCTCTTTGTCTCACTGTGGCTCTCCTCATCTGTCTCTCCTCCTCATGTGGCTCTCCAACTTCGAATGGACGGGAGTTTATATACTGGTGAGGGGTGTGCCAGAGTGAACTTTAAGCCTATTGGCTCCTGCTCATGGTGTGAGGGCAGCCTTCAAGCCTATTGGCTCCTGCCCAGGGATGATGAAACATCCAGCCCAGAGAGCAGAGCAACCTTTTGGCCCTTTGCCTATGGAACAGGGTGACCTTTTGGCGACCTTTAAGCCTATTGGATCCTGCCCATCTAACAGTAACCATCTTCTGCACTACCTATTTCTTATTTCTTTTGCCCTGGGACAGCCCCATAGCAGGTCCTGGTGCTTGGGTGGCAGAATGACATACAGAGCTCTTACTGAAGGCTCTGTGCCATTACATGTCCTGCTGAATTGGCTTCTTGCCATTTTCCATGGTGTCTCCTCACTGAACCTGTGAGTGCCAAAAAGGGCTCTCGATATCCGCACATATTTCTTCCTTAGTCTCCGTGTAGCAGCATCCCATTCCCCTCTGATGGTCAGGTCCTGTCACTCCAGACATTAAGCATGCCTTCCTTTGTATCTGTTGATTGAAAGGTAGGAACAATCCACAGTGATGAACTTGCTCAATGTCTCAATTTCCATTTCAACAGAGCCATTTTTGTGTCCCACTATGAAAAGAATCTAATTTGCAAAGACCAGATATAGTCTACAAGAGCTAAGTTGTTGGGTTATGGTTATAGTTTAGATGTGGTGCTCCTCAAAAGCTCACATGTGAGACAATGAAAGATTGGTTGGAGGAAAAATCATTTTGATTTAGCCTTACCCGAATCAGTGAATTTATCCCTGATCACTTTCACTTAGTGATAACTGGAAGCAGGTGGGATGTGGCTATGGAATCTATATTTTTTATCTACTGAATGGAGATGTCTCTCTGCTTTCTGATCATCATGTGAGCGGCTTCCCTTCACCACACTCCTCCACCATGTCATTCTGCCCTATCTGAGCCCTGAGAAATGGATCCAGATCTCTATTGAGACCTCTGAAATTATGAACCCCCAAATTAACCTTTCCTCCCCTAAAATTGTTCTGGTGTTTAGGGGGTAGGACGTGAGGATATAGATTAATTAGATCTTAGTAAGCATGAACGAGGAATCTAAAGAAGTTGCTTAGTAGCAGGAGAAGAGTGATAAAGTGATTTTGGGGAGACAAGTAAGTGAGATGACAGTAAAGAAAACAAACATCTATATTAAGAAAAGTAAAAAAATGTAAAAATAGGAGATAGAATATACAACACCACTGTAATATACTATTCAGATCCCCGTCCTCAGTAACCTAATTCTTGAAAAGTACTTGGTTTCACAAATGTTGGGGATATGATGGTGGGAGATTAGAGAGGGAGAAAAAAAATCTCAAAGGAAGATAAAAGGATTGTGTTTTTGTTGGAGATCAGTATCTTTCCAGCTTCCCTTCTCATCCAGTAGGTGGGGTTTTCTGTTGTTTGCTGGTATCTCCATCCTCAGGATGGTGAAGGTTATTAGGATGAGAGGCTTGGTCCAAGGATCTCCTTTGGGGCCCACCAATGTGATGTGGATGCCTGGTCTTATCTCCTTATATCACCTGTAGACCTCATAGTTCCTGGTCTCTAATTTAGTCTCTAGACTGTATCTCACTCATCCCCTCCCTTTTTGCTTCCCAATCAGGAGGTCTTCTCTCTGGAGGTCTTGTGGGCTGCACTCTGGGCACTGCACACCTGTTGAGGAGAGTTGTTTTATATTGGGCAGCTCAGGACCTGTTTTTTTTTTTTGACCCAGTTTTTTGAGCTACTGACTGGTTGCATAGTTGCAGGCACTGTGCCAGGTTAACAGCCACCAGAGAGAAGGGGGAGTTAGGGAATTTCAGTAACTTGATAATGCTTTTAAGCCCCAGCTGGTGTTCTAAGCTTGGTGTTGCCCCAACTAAAGATGGCAATGAATGTGTCCCAAGATGGAGACCGCTGCTTTCAGCGATGTGGTGGGGGGGGGATTGGGTGGGGCCAGGTGGTGGCATTCAGTGGCACGTTCAGTGATGCAGCTCTCTAGTATGCAGTATTGTGGTTGGTGGCTGTCTCTGGACCCAGTGCACTGTCCCAAGGTGCATTCTACCACATGTAGGGGACTCTGGCAGTAGTTACAGTGGCCCAAGATGCAGGTGACCACCATAGGATCCCCACAGTGGTAGATGGGGGTCCATATGAGAGTGGCTGCTGGAGTTCCTGTGCATGTGAGCAACAGCTAGGATTTCTACACAGGTGGGCGGTCAGGAGTTCTGCACAGGAGCTAATGCCAGTGGTCCTACTTGGACACCCAGAGAACCTTTGTGGATGAGTAGCCAGGAGTCATGTGCTCACAAGCACCATTTTGACGTGCCTCAGACTTGATCACTAAAAAATTCACTTATTTGAAAGGCCCTGGATTTGTATGGGAATGACTTCTCACATTCTGCCTTGTAAGTGTTTCCAATGTGTCTGGGTTAATTCTTATTTCTTACTCAATCAGAAGAATGTCATCAATGCAAAGAAATGATGTCATGTGTGTTATAAGAGAAAAGTGATCAAGGCCCATAAAGAACTTTAGGACATAAGTCCAGAGAGTTGATATAAGCCTGAGGTAAAAAGTGATAGTGCTTAGTTCAAAACATTTTTTATTTACTTTTCTTGTGCTTTCTTCCTTGACCACTGAGATATTTATAAGTGTACCATTTAATTTTAAAATAGTTGACATGTGGATGTGGGGTTCTATATATCTTAAGGTGATTGGTTTCTAATGTAATAAATCATACAGGAGTCTGTATGATTTCAAATTTTAAAAAGTAATGGAAATGCTTTTTAAATTTATTGCATTGGTTATATGCATCTCAAAACTGATCAAATTGCATACTTCAAATGTGTGCATTTTATTGTACTTCAATTTTACTTCAATAAAGCTATGGGGAAAGAAGTGATAGCACATTGTTACCCTTTCCAACTGAAGCCAAACTCTTCCTTTATCATAATTAGGTACCCAGGAGCGCATTGATAACTAAAATAAGGAAACCACATATAGAAGAGCATCTGTGATTGCAAAAATCATCTGGCCAAGATTATTATAATCATTATCATTCACTATGATTCATGTTTTTCTGTACATGGTATAAGGATCACCAACCTTCATCTTTGAAAACCTTGATGATATCACCGATTACTACAATCTTTCTGAGAATGACATGTTGCTTTTAGTTTATTGTAATTATGGGTAGGCAGTTCTAGTGGCTTACATTTGACCTTTCCTACCATAATAGCTTTCACTCCCCAGGTGAGTGAACCAAAGTGTGAAATCTGCCATTTTCTGAACACATCTCCTCTAATGACACCTTCTGGATCTGGGAACATATGAGGGTGAATTCAGGGACCAACCTGTAAGATGGATCTGAGGTAAAACTATGTTGATCATATGACCCCCATAAGCTACTACAGTGGCCCATTAACCATAGTGAAATTTTGGTTCTTCAGAAATTAGTGCTAGTTCAGAGCCAGGATCAAATAATCCCTGAGAATTCTGATTATTTCTGCAATGGTTAATTTTATTGTGTTAACCTGACTGCACCATGGGTAAAACATTATTTCTGAACGTATTTGTGATGGTTCTGGTTTAGAATAGCATTTGAATTGGTAGACTCAGTAAAGTAGTAAAGTAGACTGCCCTCCCATCTTAGACCATTTTGTGCTGCTATAACAGAATATCTGGGACTACGATTTATAGAGGTTTATTTCTTGCAGTTTTGGAGGCTGCGAAGTCCAAGTTCAAGTGGCTCACATCTGATGAAGACCTTCTTCCTGTGTCATGACATGGTAGGTAGCATCAAATGCCTAGAGAGATCAAGAAAGAGCCAAAATTGCATTTATAGCAAACCAACTCTGGTAATGAGCCACTTCCACAATAATGGCATCAATCTGTATATGTGGGCAGACATCTCATGATGTAATCATCTCTTCAAAGCCCCACCTCTCAATATTCTTACACTGGGGATCGAGTTTCTAACATATGAACTTTGAGGGACACATACAGACCAGAACTCCTTCCTGATGTGAGTGGGCCATCCAATCCATTGAGGGCCTAATGAGAACAACGAAAATAACAAAAAATTAAAAACAGGAAGGATGAATTCATTCCTTTTTTTCTTGACTGCCTGCATGAGCAGGGAGGTTGGTATTCTTCTACCCTTGGATTATGACATATATCATAAGCTCACATGGTTCTCAGGGTTTAAGACTCAGACTGAATTACCTCACAAACGTTGCTGGGTCTCCAGCCTGTGGGACTATTCAGCCTGCATAACTGCATAAGCCAATTCTTCATAAAAAAATATTGCTCTCAGTGCACATCTGTAATCCCAGCAGCTTGGTAGTTTGAGGCAGGAGGATCATGAGTTCAAAGCCACCCTAAGCAACTTATGTGAGTCCTTAAACAACTTGGTGAGGCCCTGTCTCTAAACAAAATATATAAGAAAAGGGCTGAGGATGTAGCTCAGTGGTTAAGTGCCCCTGGGTTCAATCTTTGGTACAAAAGAAAAAAAAAAACTCCCTCTCTCCAATAAGACATAAGAATATAAAAGGTAGATAGATATATAGAGATAGAGATATATCTTATTGGTTCTATTTCTCTGGAGAACCTTAAGGAATCCACTTACCTTTTAATAATGCATCATTACACTAGTAATTGGTCACAGTACCATTTGTTGAAGGTTGGGACAACAATAAACAGCATAATTATTTCTCATTTCTCAAAATGTCCCATCCCATATTCTCCTTTAGACAATATTGTGTTTCCAACCATAATCTTATACCACAAGCATCTGTGGGTTTCCAATATACCTTATAGTTTTTGCAACTAATACTGTTATTTTTCCCCACATGTGTTCTGAGTTATGCAAAAGCCAGATGAACACTTTGCATCAGGAATTTTTATATTATCCACACAAATTAAAACAAAATAAACACAATGATATATAAATGAAGTTTTCTATGCTTTAAATAGCATAATTATTTAGCTGCATTGGTAGCAATTCTTCATCAAGGTCAAGTACACAGTATTTTCTTACCAACGTAGCAGAGCTACCACAGAGCTCTTCACAGATGCCTGGGCTCTTGAAGTCATTCACTACTGCCTTGCTGAAAGTCATGTCCTCCTGGCCTACAGAGGTGGGTGAACAGTCCTTGCATGATCAATTCACTATAGCATTGCAATCTCCTAAAGCATCCATCTCTTCTGTGCATACCAAGTTTTTACATTTGTCTTTAATTTGGGCACCTTTGGGCCATTTCCCAGTTGACCAACCAAGTGAACTATGAGAAGTTTCCCTAACATATGAAATTAAACCATTGAATTCAGATACTATGTACAATATTTAGCATTGATGTGAGCATATATCAATAAATTTGGTGTCATTTGACATGAGTTTCTTCCTACCTTCATATTCAACCCTCAAGAACTATTCCCACATAATTTTTTTGATTTTGTCTATATGCATTGGTTTAAAAAAAATCATTCATTTCTTCAATGCAATACCTCCACAAGGGTCAAAACTTTACCTTCCACTTTTTTGGCCTCTGGGAGTCTGAGGCTCGTTAAAGATTTTCAAAGCAATAAGAGGTAGTGAGTTTTGGTCTCAAAGAGGATCAGCAGTGCCCTGCAAGACCACTAGTTCAGGTGAGTTAATTACAAGATCTTCAGATAATGGAGAAATAACCACCTCAAGCACAAGTAGAAGGTGTGCTTCTATTGACAAAAACACTTCACATATTTTTTTGGTATGGTGAGAACATTTAAAATATCTGAGAAATTTTTAGGTATACTATACATTGTTATTACAATAAATTATTATTAACTATAGTCATCAGTTTGCACAATAGATCTTTTGCACTTATTCCTCTTAACTAAAATTTTGCATCTTTGAACCAACATCTCTGTATTCCCCCATGCCTCAGGCCCTAGCAACCACCATTCTCTCTGCTTTTACGTGTTTTACTTTTTGGACTCTACATGTGAGTGAGAGCATGCAGTATTTGTCTTTCAACTAGCATAATGACCTCCAGTTACAACCATATTGTGATAAATGACAAAATTTCCTTCTTTTTAAAGGATAAATAATACTCTATTGTGTATATACCAATTTTGTTTTTTAAAAAAATCTTTTTTAGTTGTCAATGGACCTTTATTTTATTTATTTATTTATTTATATGCAGTACTGAGAACTGAACCCAGTGCCTCACACATGCTAGGCAAGTGCTCTACTTTTGGCTGCACGCTGTCCCCCCCGGTGTGATGCTTTGCCCTTCATTGGTGCCGTGACTCGGATCCTATCTGAGCCGGAGGCATAATCACCCGGAACTGCCTCAGCCTTCGCCCGGTTTTTGATCGCCGCTCCCGACGCATCCCCACCACCTGTCATCGGATTGGTAAGCCCCCCCACCCCAGAGCTCCTAAACCCGTCAGGCCTTGTACAGTGGGAACTGACCGTTGATCGTCCGGCAGCCCTGCTGGTGGCCTGTACGGGGAGGATCACACCCCACCTAGACCTTCATGGTCACAGTGGACCTCATGGAGCTCTCTCTCTCTCTCTCTCTCCCTTTCCTGGGTAGGTCTCCTCATCCCCAGGGCTCCTAAACCTGTCAGGCCTTGTACAGTGGGAACTGACCGTTTGATCGTCCGCAGCCCCGCTGGTGGCCTGTACAGGGAGGATCGCACCCCCACCTAAGACCTTCATGGTCACAGTGGACCTCGTGGAGCTCTTTCTCTTTTTGTCTCTCTCTCTCCTTTTTCCTGGGTAGGTCTCCTCATCCCCAGTGTGCCTAAACCCGTCAGGCCTTGTACAGTGGGAACTGACCATTCGCTCCCTCCCTCTCTCTCTCTCTCTTTCTCTCTCTATCTCCCTCTTCTCTCTCTCCCTTTCCTGGAGTAGTTGAAGAAAGCCCTTTTTTCGGCCTCTGGCCTCCGGACTTGGGTCTCTCCTTCCCGTCCAGGACGGGACACGGAAAATCCCTGCGCAGGGTGACCCATTGTTCTTCGGTCCCTTTGGACCCCATCTCTGTTTGACTCCAGTGACGACTGGGTCTCACAGACTTGGATCTCTCTGATATATATATCTTGAGGAGGACGCTCCTCAGGACAATATATCTGTCCCCGTTCGGAACGGGAAAATGGGGGCTTCTTCTTCTTCTGCTGCTGCTTCTTCACCCCTCCTGGCTGACTCACTCCTATCCCTCCTGGCCGACTACCCTCTGATCACTCTGTTGATAGATAGCTTACCCTCCCCCGCCCTCACAGTTTTCCACATCCTGTCTTTCTTGTTCTCAGAGAAACCTCCTAGCAAAGCCTTGTTTCATTCTTGGCAGGATGTTTCTTCCCAAAAAGGGACAGGCTTATCCCCCGTTTTTTTCCTGAGAGAAGCCCCCCAGGGCAGGATGTTTTTTCTTCCCCAGGCAGAATGTTTCTTTTCCCCAGGCAAGAGCCAATAGGCTTAAAAGGCACCCTGTTCTAGCCAATGGTGTTTGGGGTTGCTCTAGTGCACCCCCCACCAGAAATCCCTATATAAGGCCCTGTCTGAGAGACTCAAATCAGACAAAGAGAGACACACGGACACCAACATCGGATCGTCGCTGCTGAGAGGAGGAAGACAGATACATCGGCTCGTCGCTGCAGAGAGGAGGAAGCCACTGCAACAGCTCCAGACCCATCGCCTCCAGCTCGACGGCAGCTGCCCCAGCCAGCAGCTCCAGACCCCATCGCCTTCAGCTCGACGGCAGCTGCCCCAGCCGACAGCTCCAGAGAGCCGGTGCGACCAGGCACCCACCTTCTGTCCAGAGCTTGCACACTCCCCCTCTTCCTGACTCCCTTCTCCCACCAGAGCTTGCACACTCCCTTCTCCCTGACTCCCCTCTCCCACCTCGTCGACCTTCGACCAGAGCACCTGTTCTCCGGTTTTCGCTACCAGCCACGAAGGCTGTTGAATAAATCTTTTGGCTGCACGGCTGTCCCCGGTGTGATGCTTTGCCCTTCATTGGTGCCGTGACTCGGATCCTATCTGAGCCGGAGGGCATAATCACCCGGAACTGCCTCAGCCTTCGCCCGGTTTTTGATCGCCGCTCCGACGCATCCACCACCTGTCATCGGATTGGTAAGCCCCCCCACCCCAGAGCTCCTAAACCCGTCAGGCCTTGTACAGTGGGAACTGACCGTTGATCGTCCGGCAGCCCTGCTGGTGGCCTGTACGGGGAGGATCACACCCCACCTAGACCTTCATGGTCACAGTGGACCTCATGGAGCTCTCTCTCTCTCTCTCTCTCCCTTTCCTGGGTAGGTCTCCTCATCCCCAGGGCTCCTAAACCTGTCAGGCCTTGTACAGTGGGAACTGACCGTTGATCGTCCGGCAGCCCCGCTGGTGGCCTGTACAGGGAGGATCGCACCCCACCTAGACCTTCATGGTCACAGTGGACCTCGTGGAGCTCTTTCTCTTTTTGTCTCTCTCTCTCCTTTTCCTGGGTAGGTCTCCTCATCCCCAGTGTGCCTAAACCCGTCAGGCCTTGTACAGTGGGAACTGACCATTCGCTCCCTCCCTCTCTCTCTCTCTCTTTCTCTCTCTATCTCCCTCTTCTCTCTCTCCCTTTCCTGGGAGTAGTTGAAGAAAGCCTTTTTTTCGGCCTCTGGCCTCCGGACTTGGGTCTCTCCTTCCCGTCCAGGACGGGACACGGAAAATCCCTGCGCAGGGTGACCCATTGTTCTTCGGTCCCTTTGGACCCCATCTCTGTTTGACTCCAGTGACGACTGGGTCTCACAGACTTGGATCTCTCTGATATATATATCTTGAGGAGGACGCTCCTCAGGACAATATATCTGTCCCGTTCGGAACGGGAAAATGGGGGCTTCTTCTTCTTCTGCTGCTGCTTCTTCACCCCTCCTGGCTGACTCACTCCTATCCCTCCTGGCCGACTACCCTCTGATCACTCTGTTCTTTTGCTCTCGTCCTCACTCTCTTCTTTGGTTTTGCTATCACTCACTATTTGTCGCTCTTGTACCCACTCCGACCCCTCCCAGCCAACTGTCCTCTACAATGCCTCTTAAACAACCTAGCCACTCTTGGCCTAACTCCCGATATACAACCAACAAGACTTACCAAGTTTTGCACCCAAGATTGGCCCACATACCCCTTAGATAACCAAAACAAATGGCTTGCTTCTGGGTCCCTGGATCCCTCTATACTGAGAGATCTTTTCTACTTCTGTGAGCGATCAAAAAAATGGGCAGAGATTCCGTATGTTCAGGCTTTCTCCCTCCTCTGTTTGAATCCCTCACTCTGTACCCACAGCAGCTCCAACAATAGCCTCCTAGCCTGCCAACCAGCTGCTCCCCTACCATCCCCCTCCTTTCTTGATTTTGATCCCACGGACAGGCCGCCCCCATATCGTACCCTACCTTAAATCTCTATCTTCTCCTTTGCAGCTCTTCCTTCTCCACAGCTCATGTCTTTCTTGTTCTCAACCTTTAACCAGTTTCTCCTTAGGGATCATCTGTCACTTCTCATCACCTCAGGGCGAATTCATTTTTTTTGGTGCCAACCTCCTAGGAATCCTTTTCACCCTCAAGCCTGACCTACCTGTCTTATCATATCCCCCCATAACACCCCACGTCGCCCCGTTTCAGCAGGAAGTAGCCAGACTGACATACGACGTCCCACTTCCTAAGAAAACAAAAAGGGGGGAATGATAGATAGCTTACCCTCCCCCGCCCTCACAGTTTTCCACATCCTGAGAGAAGCAACCTTGTTTCATTCTTGGCAGGATGTTTCTTCCCTGGACAGGATGTTTTTTCCCCCCGGGCAGGATGTTTCTTCCCAGGCAGAATGTTTCTTTTCCCCAGGCAAGAGCCAATAGGCTTAAAAGGCACCCTGTTCTAGCCAATGGTGTTTGGGGTTGCTCTAGTGCACCCCCCACCAGAAATCCCTATATAAGGCCCTGTCTGAGAGACTCAAATCAGACAAAGAGAGACACACGGACACCAACATCGGATCGTCGCTGCTGAGAGGAGGAAGACAGATACATCGGCTCGTCGCTGCAGAGAGGAGGAAGCCACTGCAACAGCTCCAGACCCATCGCCTCCAGCTCGACGGCAGCTGCCCCAGCCAGCAGCTCCAGACCCCATCGCCTTCAGCTCGACGGCAGCTGCCCCAGCCGACAGCTCCAGAGAGCCGGTGCGACCAGGCACCCACCTTCTGTCCAGAGCTTGCACACTCCCCTCTTCCTGACTCCCTTCTCCCACCAGAGCTTGCACACTCCCTTCTCCCTGACTCCCCTCTCCCACCTCGTCGACCTTCGACCAGAGCACCTGTTCTCCGGTTTTCGCTACCAGCCACGAAGGCTGTTGAATAAATCTTTTGGCTGCACGGCTGTCCCCGGTGTGATGCTTTGCCCTTCACTCTACAACTGAGCCACAATCCCAGCCCTATAACACATATTTTTTTTTATCCATTCATTTTTTTTTTTTTTTTTTTTTTTTGGTACTGGGGATTGAACTCAGGGGCACTCGACCACTGGGCCACATCTTCAGCCCTACTTTGTATTTTATTAGAGACAGGGTCTCACTGAGTTGCTAAGTGCCTCACCATTGCTGAGGCTGGCTTTGAACTTGTGATCCTCCTTCCTCAGCCTCCCAAGTGCTGGATTACAGGCGTGCGCCACTGCGCCCGGCTTATCCATTCATTTTCTGATTGGCACATAGGCTGGTTCTACAACTTAGGTATTGTGAATAACTGCCATAGTGAACATGAAAGTGTGGATATCTCTGCAAGGTCCAGATTTTATCTCCTTTGGATATATACTCAGAAGTAGGATTGCTGGATCATAAGGTAGTTATATTTTCAGTTTTTTGAGGAATCTCTGAAGGGCAAAGCATCACACCGGGGACAGCCGTGCAGCCAAAAGATTTATTTAACAGCCTTCGTAGCTGGTAGCGAAAACCAGAGAAGAGGTGCTCTGGTTGAAGGTGGGAGAAGGGAGTCAGGGAGAGGGGAGTGTGCAAGCTCTGGACAGAAGGTGGGTGCCTGGTCGCACCGGCTGGGATCTCTGGAGCTGTCGGCTAAAGCAGCTGCTGTCTGGCTGGAGGCTGGAGCTGTCAGCTGGGAGCGGCCGTCGGGCTGAAGGTGGTCGGTCTGGAGCTGTTGGCTGGGGCAGCTGCCGTCGGCTGGAGGCGATGGGTCTGGAGCTGTTGGCTGGGGCAGCTGCCGTCGGCTGGAGGTGATGGGTCTGGAGCTGTTGCAGTGGCTTCCTCCTCTCTGCAGCAACGAGCCGATGTATCTGTCTTCCTCCTCTCAGCAGCGACGATCCGATGTTGGTGTCCGTGTGTCTCTCTCTGTCTGAGTCTCTCAAACAGGGCCTTATATAGGGACCTCTGGTGGGGGGTGCACTAGAGCAACCCCAAACACCATTGGCTAGAACAGGGTGTCCTTTAAGCCTATTGGCTCTTGCCTGGGGAAAAAAAACATTCTGCCTGGGGAAGGAACATCCTGTCTGGAACATCTTGAAACAAGGTTGCTTCTCTTAGGGTGTGGAAAACTCCGAGGGCAGGGGAGGGTAAGCTATCTATCAATCTCCATGCCATTTTTTATAATAACTGTATTAATTTACATAACTACCAACAGTGTGCCCTTCTTTCCACAGGGTTCTCTTCTTTGAACATCCTTGGCAATGTTTATTATTTCTTGCTTTGTTTTGGATTTTTTTAAAATAAAATCAGTTCTGACAGGCATGAGGTGATATTTCATTGTGGTTCTACCCATCAATTTTCATGATCCCATTTATTTCCAATAAGTGCCCTAAGATTAACAGAAGGGATTCCCCTGAGGTTCAAAATTCAATATGTGTTATAATTCACCTGATCACATGATTAGATTTTGGGTTTGGTTTTCCCATATCTCAACACCACAGCTACAAGAGATAATAGCTTCATAGGCCTCCTGAAAAATTTCAGGTCCTTCATGTAGATTTTAATATGGAACATGAAGTACCTGACCACATGTTTTTCTTTCCCTGGTTCTCTAGTGTGGGAGGCCACCCACCCATAAGCTATGGATCCTCTCTCAGCCTTGAGTAAGGGGGTCTTGGTCTGGCATTGTACAACTTATGCTGTCCAATGCAAGTGGCCTCCACCTTTGCTCATCAAAAAAATTTGCTCTAGCTCTGGACTTGGGCATTACCCAATGGGATTGAACAACCCCCCTTGAAACCTTATTTCCTGCTGTATTTGGTGAAGAACATTCTATTGAAATTCCTTTGTGTGTCCCCTTATAAAAATAAAGAGATTCAGGGTGTACACTCTCTTTTCCAGTGCTCTTTCCAGTGTGGAAGCTGACCTTTAAGGTCGCAGAGCAGTCCCACCAGTAAATATGAAAATTACTTCTGTGTCCTGTGCTTTCTCGCCATTTTCTTAGCTTAATGTTGCAGCCAGCTCTTTTGAACCCAGTTCATTTCATCAGCGCAGGTTGCTGCTGAGACTCTAACACATTAAGTGACAAACAGTCATCTATAATATCTTTCTCACTTTGACTACAGTGTTCCCAGGGAGCACCTACCTGATCACCTAGACCCTTGCATTCTGTAGGTGATAGATTATAGTTAATCTAAAATGTGATTATTTGAGAATCTCTCTTGGTACTTCCTGCCATAGACTAAGAGCACCCCTTCCCATTGGAAACTAGGTCACTAATGCCTTTAAATAGAATCAGATTACAGAAGGTTTTCCAGAAACCCAAAGTAATTTCAGGAAACTCATCCTTAATATTGTTCTCTAAAATGTCTTTTAATATCAAAGTCTATCAGTTAGGCTTTAATCAGAAAAGAAAATCAGTAGACAATAATATCAGGAGAAGACAATATATGTGGGGCTGTGGCTGTGGCTCAGTGGTAGAGCACTTGCTTAGCATGTGTGAGGCATTGGGTTTGATTCTCAGTACCGTATATAAATAAATAAATAAAATAAAGATCCATCAACATCTAAAAAGTATTTTAAAAAGACAATATATGTGTACATATGTATGTAAGTACATATATGTTCATGCATACATGTACACATATATTTGTGTGTTATGGATTTGTCACAGGGAAATGGCCTTATGCAATGGCAGAAACAATCCTTGTGTGGTCGATGTCCCCTCACCTGATGATGTAGCAGGGCAGACCTTCAAGAAGGAAAGACGAGGCACTGGCCACAATCCATGCACATGAACTGGAGCCCCCTACCAAAGGACGTGGGCTCTTTTCTTTTGCACTGACCTCAGGGAAGAGCGTTCTGCACACATGAGGCATTTCACAATATCATGAGAGCCCAAGGCCCTCCTCTCCTTTCTCAGTAGCTGTCTTCTCCTCAGAGAGGTCTCCTTCACTGCCAGCCACTCGTTGGTATCACACCATCCACTCATTTCCCAGCTCTTCACCCAATTTCAACCTTCCTGCAGTGCACCGACCTGATCTCTCTTTAGCTCTGGAAGATCAGTGTCTTATTTCCCTGTTGGAATCCAAGGTCCATGGAAATGGTGGTCTGTTCACTGTTTCTTCCTGACTAGACAAGTGCCTGGCCCTTGGGTTTTCAAGAGATATAGAATGAATAAATGATTTTAATTATGACAATAGGACTAAGAGGTAGAAGCTTCCATCACCATCAGTTTATATAAGAGGGTATGGAAGCACAAAGAGATAAGGTCACTAGCCCCAGGTCACAGGTACATAAAGACATACCAGGAAAAACACTTCCAACAAGGTCTGTTTTGACCCAAAGTACTTTCCATTCCTCTGATGTGGCCTTACCAGACTACACATGCATAGGCTCCTGTTGACCAACCCATTATTTCCTATTGGTCCCTGTTCATCAAGTAATCCTGGGTCCCGTGTCAGGAGCCATCTATGAAATGCGCATGGACCAGATCAGCATGGAAGCCAGTGAGTGGAAAAGTCTGGTATCTGGAAACTCCCAGTGGCACTCCTGCTGTTGAGATGGCCCAAATACATGTGAACTCCCACCCAGTTCTGCCAAAGTTCCCTGCACAATGCTAAAGATGGGGTAACCTGCAGCAGCCACATAGACACGCAGCCTCTCAGAGATGGGTGTGGCTTGCCAAGATGCCAATCAACCTGACACCATGAAGCAAGACTCCACCTGCTGAAATCTTATCCCTGTCTTTTATGTACTCCCTTAAATAAAGAATTGGAGCCATTTTTTAGCTGTTCTTTTCCAGCTCCTATGTAAACTGGAAGAAACTATCAGGTGCTCCATTTTTCTCTTAAAAACTATTTTTCTGACTCTGCCTCTTATTTCTTAGCTAACTATTTCAGACTTTCATTTTCTCAGGTAGCTCATCACCTTCTAAGCAGGAAAAATTACCCTGGCGAGGTGCTGGCCACCTCATGATAGTCCGGAAAATTCTCTATTCTTGCCCTGCCAGGATCACTCAGGGGATGGAGGAACTATTTTTCATGTGCATTTGCCACATGTTCATCATATTTTTATTCTGGTGAAAAACACATGACATTAAATTTTCCACCTTAACCACTTTATGTTTTGTTGTTGTACTGGGGATTGAACCCAGGGATGCTTAACCACTGAACCACATCCCCAGCCCTTTTGATTTTTTTTTTTTTCATTTTGAGACAGGGTCTCACTAAGTTGCTTAGGACCTGCTTAGTTGCTGAGGCTGGCCGAGAACTTGGGATCTGCCTGCCTTAGCCTCCTGAACTGCTGAGATTACAGGTGTGTACCACTGTACCTGGCTCTTAACCATTTTTAAGTGAATAGTTCAGTAATGTTAAGTATATTCACATCATTGTACAACAGATCTTTAGAACTTTTTCATCTGCAACCCTAAAATTCTATGCCCACTGAACACTCATTCATTCCTCTGCCCCTCCCCCTAGCTCTTTTTAACTTCCTTTTTCTACAGTTTTGACTATTTCAGACACTTCAAATGAATGGAATCACACTGTATTTGTCCTCTTGTGACTACCTAATTTAATCAAGTTTCATCTGTTTCATAGAGTGTGACAGGATTTTTCTTTGGGAGGGGGGGCACTGAGGATTGAACCCAGGAGATTTTTTACCACTGAGCTATGTTCCTAGTCCTTTTAATTATTTATTTATTTTAAAATTTGAGATGGTCATGCTAAGTTGCTGAAGCTGGCCTTAAACTTGTGATCCTCTTACCTCAGCCTCCTGAGTCACTGAGATTACAAGCATTCATCACCATGTGCAGCAAGAATCCTTTTTAAAGGTTGCGTACTAACCCATGGTATTAATAAAGTACATACCTTTATTTGCAACAACACTTTGTTGCTTCCATGTCTTAGCTATTGTGAATAATGCTATGATGTACAGGGTGTACAGATATCTCTTGAAGACCCAGGTTTGGATTCATATATATATACATACATACATACATACATACATACACACACATACTCAGGAGTAGGATTGCTAGATCATTTACTAATTCCATTTTAACCCTTTAAGAACCTCTATACAGCTTTTCATAATGGCTGTACCATTCTATATTCCCACCAACCTTACTGATTTTCTGCCCACTGAATTTGTCTATTTCTGATATTGGGGTGTTAATGTCTCCAACAGTATTGGATTCACCTATTTCGCCTGGATGTTCTGTCAATTTATCTCATGTGTTTTGATTCTTTGTTACTATGTGCATACATATTAAGGGATGTTATATCTTTTGGAGAATTCATCCCTTTATCACTATGTAATATCCCTGATTTGGGCCATATAGACCTCTTAACAATAATGAGTCTTTCAATCCATGAGCATCAGATAGCTCTCAATTATCTGTACTTAATTTAGATTTCTTTTTGTGATTCTACTTTCATTCCACCGTAGTTGTAAGACACTTTGTGTTATTTCAATTTTCTCAAATGTGTTAAGACTTGTTTTGTAGCCTAATATGTGGCTACAAAATATGTGGCTTCCGTAATATTATGGAAGATAGTCCATGTGTTGTTGTTGAGTGGAATGTTGTTTATATGTCTTTTTAGATCTAATTGATCCAAAGTGTTCTTCAAGTGTTCTGTTTCCTTATTGTTCCTCTGTCTGGTCTTTCCTTACATAAATGAAAGTATTGAATTATCCTGTTATTATGTGTGCATTTATTTCTCCCTCTGATTCTGTCAGTGTTTGCTTTGTGTAGCAGAGAGCTCCAATGATACATGCACATATAATTGTTACATCTTCTTAGTGATTTGATGGTTTTATCATTTAAAAAGTCCTTATTTGTCTCTCATGACAGTTTTCTCTTAAAGTCTTTTTTGTCTGATATGAGTATGGCTACCTCTATTCTCTTTAATTTCCATTTACTTATTATTACATCTAGTTTTCCGTTTATTTATTCTATTTACATTTATTTATTTCCCTTTGCATGAAATATTTTTCCATCCTTTAACTTTTAACCTATGTGTGTTTAGATTTAAAATAAGTGTCTAGTAGACAGGTATATACTTGGATTTAATTTATTAATTCAACTGTTGCATGTTGTTTAATCAATATGCTTAATTGTTGTAATCCATTACATTTCAACTAATTACTAATGGAAAGGAACTTACTCTTTCTATGTTGTAAATCATCATTAATAATAATATCATTGTTATGTCTTGTATTTTTTTTTTTTTTTTTTTTGGTACCAGGGATTGAATTTAGGGGCACTCGACCACTGGGCCACATCCCCAGCCCTTTTTTGTATTTTATTAGACACAGGGTCTCTCTGAGTTGCTAAGTGCCTCACCATTGCTGAGGCTGGCTTTGAACTCACAATCCTCCTGCCTTGGCCTCCCATGTGCTGGGATTACAGGCGTGTGCCACCGCTCCCAGCTCTTGGATGTTTTCTTGGACCAAATCCCTTCTCTTGTTGCCACCCTTTGTGTTTTACTGATTTATTTGTAATGACATGTTTTGATTCTTGTTTTTGCATATTCTATAGATATTTTCCTTGTGGTTATCACTATAGTTAAATAAAATTTCCCCAAATTTAACAATTTAGTTTAAACTTATAACTTCAATTACATCTGAAAATGTTAACCCTTCTCAGCGTCAGCACAGGACACCCTGCCACTCTTCCATGCAGGTCATCTTGGTGCCCGAGTATGATCTTCAGCATTAGCACCCACAGAGGACTCCTGGCCACCCACTCATGCAGTAATCCTGGCCACTACTCCCATGCAGGACATCCAGCCACTGCCCACTTGCAGGAACTCCGCCAGCCACTCATCTACCAAAGTAGGGCTCCTATGTTCACCTCCATCTTGGGACACTGCAACCCCTACACACAGTAGCCTGCACATGGGGACAGTGCACTGGGTCCAGAGACAGCTTCCAGCCACAATACTGCACACCACAGAGCCTCATCTATGAACACACCACTTAACACCACCACCTGGCCCCACCCAACCTGATACCCCATCTCTGAAAGCAGCCACCTCCATCTTGGGACACCTTCAGAGCCATCGTTCGTTGGGGCAAATCCCAGCTTGGAACACCAGCTGGGGCTTAGAAACATCATCAAGGTACCAAAAGCCCTCAACTCCCCCATCTCTCTGGGAGCCACTAACCCAGCACAGTACCTGAAGCTATGCAGCCAGTCCATAGCTTGCAAAACCTGGTCCAAAAATGGGGTTGAAAAACCAGGTCCTCCAGAGAGAAGACCTCCTGATTGGGAAGCAAAAGGGGAGAGGATGAGTGAGATACAGTCTAGAGACTAAATTAGAGACCAGGAACTATGAGGTCTACAGGTGATATAAGGCGATAAGACCAGGCATCCACATCACATTGGTGGGCCCCAAAGGAGATCCTTGGACCAAGCCTCTCATCCTAATAACCTTCACCATCCTGAGGATGGAGATACCAGCAAACAACAGAAAACCCCACGTACTGGATGAGAAGGGAAGCTGGAAAGATACTGATCTCCAACAAAAACACAATCCTTTTATCTTCCTTCGAGATTTTTTCCCCTCTCTCTTTTCTCCCACACTGACATCCCTCCCCAGCATTTGCAAAACCAAGTACTTTTCATGAATTAGGTTACTGAGGACAGGGAAGTCTGAATAGTATATTACAGTGGTGTTGTATATTCTTTTATCTCTTATTTTTACATTTTTCACTTTTCTTAATATAGATGTTTGTTTGTTTTCTGTACCCTACTGTCTTCCCATTTACTTGTCTCCCCAAAACCACTCTCTCTCTACTCTGCTACTAAGCAACTTCTTTAGATTCCTCTTTCATGCCTTCTAAGATCTAATAATTCTATATCCTCACCTCCTACCCCCTTAATATCTCATCCTACACCTCACCCCCAGTTCTCTCTATGTCCCCCATAGGAAACTGTAGATCCTTTTGCAAACCTACTGTTTATATTGTAGAAAATAATTGAACTTACTATTTCTGTATATTGTGACAAAAGTGTAAATGTCTTAATAGCAGATATTTGGTTAAAAGCTGTATATTGTTTGTATTGGGATCTGTTCACATTGTTCTCCCCCTTAAAGAGGAGGTATTGAAAACCTGCAGGGAAACTATACACTTATAGTGGAAAAAGAGCAATACCTCAGATCCACAGTTTTAGAAAGGAAGACACATGAATAACATGAAGAAACAAGGGAAGAAAGTGCCCCCTACAAACCAAGATATTACATTATTAGAGTCCATGGCCAGCACAACAGAAGAAATTACAGAGAAGGAGTTCAGGATGTGCATAATTAAAATGTTCTGTGAATTAAATGATGATATAAGAGAGCAAATACAGGCAGCAAAAGATTGTTTCAAAAAAGAGCTACACAAGCAAACACAGGAAGCAAAAGATTACTTCAATAAAGAGATAGAGATTCTAGAAAAAAAAACATAAATCCTTGAAATGAAAAAAAAAAACCAATAAGGCAAATTAAATGCTCAATGGAAAGCATCACCAACAGATTAGACACCTTGGAAGACAGGATCTCAGACAATGAAGACAAAGTATATAATCATGAAAAGAATGTTAACCACACAGTGAAGATGGTAAGAAAACATGAGCAGAACATCCAAGAACAATGGGATAACATTAAAAAGACCAAATTTAAGAATTATTGGGATAGAGGAAGGCATAGAGTTCCAAACCAAAGGAAGGAACAATCTATTCAATGAAATAATACCAGAAAAATTTCCAAACATGAAGAATGAATTGGAAAATCAAATACAAGATGAAGGAGCCTATAATCAAGGAGATAGCTAAAGATTGCGGTTAGCTGAGAGCCATAAAAGATGTTCTAGTTTCCACCTGATAGTAATACATTATCCAAAGAATCTTTGTATGCCCGTGAACACTGCGTGACGCACCTGTAAGCTCGAGCTGTAAGCACGTGTCCTTGTTAAAGCTATATGTATATAACTGGGTGAGTTTAGTTAGTGTGTGTGGGAAAAAGAAGAAGGTGGTGGTTGGAGTTAGAGCATTTGGAGTGATTGCTGGAGCCAGAGAGAGAAGAAGAATAAAAGACCTTTTTTCATTTTCATCCTGCCTCCGAATTTTCCTGCAGCGTTCGTTGCTCCAAGCGGTTTCCGCTTCAGGCAGCAACAACAAGAGGCTTACAGAACACCAAATGTACAAATTCACAAAAGATCCATACTAAGTCACTTCATAATGAAAATGCCTAGCATACAGAATAAGGAGAGAATTTTAAAAGCCACAAGAGAAAGGAATCAGATTACATATAGGGGGAATCCAATTAGGATATCTGCAGATTTTTCAACTCAGACCCCGAAAGCTAGAAGGTCCTAGAACAACATATACCAACCTCTGAAAGAAAATGGATGCCAACCAAGAATCTTATGTCCAGCAAAATTAAGCTTTAGGTTTGATGATGAAATAAAAACCTTCCATGATAAACAAAAGTTAAAATAATTTACAACTAGAAAGCTTCCACTATAGAACATCCTCAGCAAAATACCCCATGAAGAGGAAATGAAAAACAACTATGAAAATCAGAAAAGGAAGGTAGTACACTAAAGGAAATACTAATCAAAGGAGAAACCAAGTCAAGTTAAATACCAAAATAAACAAATATGACCAGGAATACAAATCATGTGTCAATAATAACCCTGATTGTTAATGACTTAAACTCACCAATCAAAAGACATAGACTGGCAGATTGGATTTAAAAAAAAAAAGACCCAACAATATGCTGCCTTCAAGAGACTCATCTCATAGGAAAAGACATCCACAGGCTGAAGGTAAAAGGTTGGGGAAAAACATACCACTCACATGGACTGTGGAAACAAGCAGGGGTTTCCATCCTCATATCAAATAAAGTAGACTTCAAGCCACATTTAATCAAAAGGGATAAAGAGGATTACTCAGAAGATGGTGGAACAGAGGGGGTCACTCTCAGGGCTGCTCCATGGAATGAATCTGTAAGAGCCCTATTTGAGGATAGCTAAGATGGCAGTTAGCTGAGAGCCATAAAGGTGTTCAAGTATTTTCACCTGATATTCATGCATTTATCTAAGAATCTTTTTATGCCCTTGAACACTGCGTGACGCACCTGTAAGATCGAGCTGTTAGCACTCGTCCTTGTTAAGGCAAAATGTATTTAACCGGGTGAGGTTAGTTAGAGGGGTGGTTGGAGTTGGGGAGGTTGTTGGAGCTGGAGAGAGAAGTTAGAAGAAAGAAGAATAAAAGAACTTTTTCATTTCCAGTCTGCCTCCGAATTTTCTCCCGCAGTATCATTGCTGCGAGCGGCAATTGCTGCAGGCGGCGACATGAATCCAAGAAAGCAGACAGATAGTTTTGGGCAAGTTTATATAAAATGAGAAAGCTCAACCTCTGGATGGTTTGAATACTTTACTAAAAAAATTAGTCTGTGTAAATATACTGGCAAGCAGGGAGTGAGCAGGACAAGCTGATCGCAGCACCGAGTGCTGCGCGGCTTCAGCGGCTTCGCTCTGAGCCTGGGCACTGCACTGCAGGACAGAGCTGGAGCTGGGAGGCAGCAGGGACAGGGACCCCAGATCGAATCCACGACCACCAGCAGTGGAGACAGCAGGAACAGCATGGTATGGCAAAGTCCATGGAGCAGCATGGAAGGAAAGACAGAAAATTAGACTTGGAGAACAATCTCCGCCATTTTTTTTTTAACCGTGGCTGCAGCAGTCACAGAAAGAACGAATACGGGAGAGACTGCTGCGCTGGGAAACCTGAGGGCAGACAAAGAGGAACCCGTGAGTATATAATCCCACACATAGCTGGGAGGGCCATCATCAGCCAGCAGGGGAATGCATACCTGAGTCTAGCATGAGGGCCTCCTGTGACTCTGCAATTGTGGAGGAGGGCGAAGAGCAGACACCATCTGGACAGATCGACTTTTGGGGCCATTCACCTAAAGCCCCAACACTAGCACCATTATTCGCTAACTAGGTATGCAAACTTGACTCCACCCTCAAAGTCTCCATATCAGCCAGGGCACCGGGACAAATAATTTAACGACCTGAGAAAGAGAAAAGCTTCCCCAAAGGCTGCCTGACTGAGACTTATTTGTGGGTTCAACTTTGTTTTTCTTGTTTTTTTCTCTCTTTTCTTCTTCCCTCGTTTTTCTTATTTACACCCTGCCCCTGCATTCTCAACAGAAATGAAAACAAGTTTTATACAGGAATTGGGAATTTTAGAACTGGGGCAACAGAATAATACATCAAAGCAGTGTTATATATAGTTTCTTCTCTATTTTTTCACTCACTCTCTCTTTTTCCTCTTTTTCACTAATTCCTACTACCTTGACAATTTATTTCTCTCAACACTTGCATAAGGTTGGCTTAAATATACATCGGTCTTCACACTAAATTGTTTGCTCCAATTCCTTTCCTTTCTCTTCTGCTGATATCAAACTACTTCCATAGATTTCTATTTCCACACTTCCTAAGGGAAAAACAAAACAAAACAAACAAACAAGAAACCAATGCAATATCCTCACTTCCTTCCTCCTAAGCATATAACCTTTGTATCCAACATCTGAAATTATAAACCCCATTACAAACATACAGAGTATATTGAGACAATATCTAAATTCACTAATTCTGTACATTATGACCAAATTATGATTAGCTGAATAGAAAATGTCTGGATTTAAAGTGTAAAGTATTTATAAGGGGATCTTATAGCATTGTACTACAGGAGCATCATTAGGCCTTAAGGTAAAAATGAAAAACTCAAGGTTCCACAGCACTAGAAGAAAAGACATGCAAGCAATATGAGAAAACAAGGGAATAAAATGTCCCAAACAAAACAACATACCTCCTTAGCAGATTCCTTGGCAAACACAGTAGATGAAATGTCAGAGCAGGGATTCAGGAAATACATAATCCAAATGTTCATGAAACTCAAGAATGAATTCTAGAAAGAAATGAGGGAGCAAATACAGGCAGTAAAGATCACTTTGACAAAGAAGTTCATAAACAAATACAATAAGCAAAAGATTATTTCAATAGGGAGATAGAGGTTCTACAAAGAAACCAAACATAAATTCTGGAAATGAAAGAAGCAATAAACCAAATTAAATGTTCAATTGAAAGCATCACCAATAGATTAGACCACTTGGAAGAAAGGACCTCAGATAATGAAGACAAAATATAGAATCTGGAGAAAAATGTAGAATACACAGTGAAAATGGTAAGGAATCATTATGAGCAGAACATTCAAGAAATATGGGATAGCATAAAAAGACCAAACTTGTAGCATCTCCCTGATGCTGCACGCAGGGCCAGACCTGGGGACGGGCTTCCTCCATTCCCGGAGAGAGTGCAACCTGCCCACCTGCGACCAGAGCAAGAGGTAGGCACCTGCCCGCTGGAAGGAGAGACCCAGCCACCAGTTTGCCTGGACTCCAGGGCCCAGAGTAGCATCTCCTTGCTGCTGCACTCAGGGCCAGACCTGGGGAAGGGCTTCCTCCATTCCCAGGAGGAGTGCAACCTGCCCAGCTGTGACCAGAGCAAGAGGTAGGCACCCGCCCTCCGGAAGGAGAGACCCAGCCACCAGTTTCCCTGGCCGCCAGGGCCCAGAGTAGCATCTCCCTGCTGCTGTATGCAGGGCCCAGCTTGAGGATAAGCCGCTTCCACTCTTCCACTGTGCCATTCTGCAATGGACCAAAGGTGCAGCCTTGACTCCACTAACAGGATTGCTGACTGGACATGATCCGGGTCAATTGGCTTAAACTGGAAGAGAAAAAAGAAGGGCTTCCGAGGGTGCATTTTGTTTGAGACTTGTTCTTGGGTTCAACGTTTTTGATTTTGTTTGCTTGTTTGTTTGTTTTGTTGTTTCTTGGGGGGGTTTTGTTTGTTTTTGCTTTGTTTTTGTTTTGATTGACAGTGTGTTTGTGTGCTTCTGCTCCTCTTATCTTTCTTTTCTTCCTTCTCACTTTTATATTTTTTCTTCTTCCTTCATCTTCCCTATTTACACCCCACCATTGCATTCTCAACAGAGGCAAAAACAAGTTATACGCAGAAATTGGGATTTCTAGAACGGGTACAATTGAAATATATAGCAAAGTGGTGTTATATATAGTTTATTCTCTATTTTCTAGACTCACTCTCTCTCTCCTCTCTCTTACACTAATTTCTACTCCTTGGTCATTTTTTTTTCTCTTCTTTTTTTCTTTTCCATCTTTCTTTATTTCTTCTCTCAATCGCTGCATAAGTTAGGTTTATATATAAATCGGTCTTTCCACCTAATCATTCACTTCATTCTCTTTCCTCTCTCGTCTGCTGATACTAAACCACTTCCATAGAACTCTCTTTTCATACTTTCTAAGAAAGAACAAGTCAATACACTCACTTCCTTCTTCCTAAACATATCACCTCTCTGTCCATTACTTGGAACTATAAAACCCCATCAGAAGCGTACAGAGTAAATTGGAAACAATATCTGGGTTAACTAAATCTGTACATTGTGATCAAACTGGGATTCTCTGAATAGAAAGTGTTTGATTTTAAAGTGTAAAGGAAATATAAGGGGACCTGATAGCATTGTACTACAGGAGCAATGTAAGTTTTTAAGGGAAAATCAAAATAGACAAGGGCCCACAGTGCAGGAAGAATAGACACACAAGCAATATGAAGAAACAAGGGAAGAAAGTGACACAAACAAATCAATATACCTCCTCAGTAGATTCCATGGCATGCACAGTTGGTGAAATGACAGAGATGGAATTTAGAAATTATATTTGCCAAATGCTTGCGGAACTTAAGAATGAACTAAAAAATGAGATGAGGGAGCAAATACAGGCGGTGAAAGATCATTTTGACAAAGAACTCCATAAACAAATACAGGAAGTAAAAAATTACTTCAATAGGGAAATAGAGGCTCTAAAGAGAAACCAAACAGAAATTCCAGAAATGAAAGAAGCAATAAACCAAAATAAAAGCTCAATTGAAAGTATCACCAACAGAGTAGATCACTTGGAAAAAAGAACCTCAGACAATGAAGACAAAATATATATCCTAGAGAAAAATCTACATTACACAGCAAAAATGGTAAGAAACCAAGAAAAGAACATTCAAGAATTATGGGACAACATAAAAAGACCAAACATAAGAGTGATTGGGGTAGAGGAGGGGGCAGAGTTTCAAGCCAAAGGAATGAGTAATTTATTTCATGAAATAATTACAGAAAATTTTCCAAACTTGAGGAATGAATGGGAAAACCAAGTTCAAGAGGCCTACCGAACACCAAACATACAAAATCACGACAGATCCACACCAAGACACATTATAATGAAAATGCCTAATATACTGAGCAAGGAGAGAATATTAAAAGCCACAAGAGAAAAGAATCAGATTACATATAGGGGGAAACCAATCAGACTATGTTCAGATTTTTCTACCCAGAACTTAAAAGCAAGAAGATCCTGGAATAGCATATTTCAAGCTCTGAAGGAAAAGGGATGTCAACCAAGAATCTTATATCCAGCAAAATTGATCTTTAGATTCGAAGATGAAATAAAAACCTTCCATGACAAGCAAAAGTTAAAAGATTTCGCATCTCGAAAGCCAGCACTTCTGAACATCCTGGGCAAAATTTTTCATGAAGAAAAAGAGAAAAATAACAACGAAAATCAACAAAGGGAGATATTAAACTAAGGGAAATACCAACCAGAAGAGAAACCAAATCAATATAAAGATCATAATACAAACAAAAATGGATGGGACTAAAAATCACATCTCAATAATAACCCTGAATGTTAATGACCTAAACTCGCCATTCAAAAGACACAGATTATCTGAATGGATTAAAAGAAATGACCCAACAATTTGCTGTCTCCAAGAAACACACCTCATAGAAAAAGACATCAATAGACTGAAGGTGAAAGGCTGGGAAAAGTCTTATCACTCACATGGCCTGCGGAAGCAAGCAGGGGTTTCCATTCTCATTTCAAATAAGGTAGACTTCAAGCCCAAGCTAATCAAAAGGGACAAAGATGGATATTTCTTACTACTTAAGGGAACCATTCATCAAGAGGATATAACAATCATAAATCTATATGCCCCAAATAATGGAGCACCTACATTCATCAAACAAACTCTTCTCAAGTTCAAGAGTAAAATTGACCACAACACAGTTATTCTAGGGGATTTCAACACACCTCTCTCACCAATGGATAGATCATCCAAACAAAAGCTAAACAAAGAAATCTTAGTCCTCCTTAAAACAATAACTTAGACCTAACGGACGTATATAGAATATTTCATCCCTCAGTAAACGAATACACTTTTTTCTCAGCAGCACATGGCTCCTTCTCCAAAATAGACCATATATTATGTCACAAGGCAACTCTCAGCAAATATAAAAAAATAGAGATACTGCAGGAGCCCTGTTTGGGGATTGGCTTGAATTGCGGTTGACTATGAGCCGTGGAGATTTGGGCATTGTCGCCTCCCGTAGTCTCACGGGACTTGTTGCGGGATCTCGAGTAACTTGGCCGAAATTGCTGATCGGGTCAGCGCCATTTTTTGGTGGTGGTGTGTGGCGTGTGTTAGTCGTTATTAGAAACAGAGAGAAAAGTTATCAGAATAAAAAGCTGTTTGTCTCCAGTTTGCCTCTGAACTTCTTCCCACGGCTCCGTTGCTCCAAGCGCTTCAGGCGGCAACAAGATACTACCCTGCATGCTATCGGACCATAAAGGGATGAAATTGGAAATCAATGACAAAACAAGGAATAAGAAAAACTACTCCAACAACTGGAAGCTAAACAATATGCTACTGAATGAACAAGGGGTTGAAGAAGATCAAAGAGGAGATTAAAAAATTCCTAGAGGTAAATGAGAACACAGATACATCATATAGAAATCTCTGGGACACTATGAAGGCAGTAGTAAGAGGAAAATTCATTGCACTGAGTTCATTCCTTAAAAGGAAAAAAACAACAACAAATAAATGACTTAACATCATACCTCAAAGCACTAGAAAAAGAAGAACAGATCAACACCAAGAGCAGCAGAAGACAGAAAATAATTAAAATCAGAGCAGAAATTTAATGAAATTGAGACAAAGGAAACAATTCAAAGAATTGACAAAACTAAAAGTTGGTTCTTTGAAAAAATAAACAAAATTGACAGACCCTTAGCGATGCTAACGAAAAGAAGAAGAGAAAAAACTCAAATTACTAACATTCATGATGAAAAAGGGAATATCACAAGAAACACCTCAGATATACAGAAGATAATTAGAAATTACTTTGAAAACTTGTACTCTAATAAAATAGAAAATACTGAATGCATTGACAGATTTCTAGAGTCATATGATTTGCCTAAACTGGATCTGGAGGCTATACACAATTTAAACAGATTGATTACAAGCGAAGAAATAGAAGATGACATCAAAAAGCTACCAACAAGGAAAAGTCCAAGACCTGATGGGTTTACAGCAGAGTTCTACAAGACTTTCAAAGAAGAACTAATACCAATGCTCTTCAAACTATTTCAAGAAATAGAAAAAGAGGGAGCTCTTCCAGACTCTTTCTATGAGGCCAATATTACATTAATTCCAAAACCAGGCAAAGACGCATCCAAAAAAGAAAACTCAGACCAATATCTTTAATGAACATAGATGCAAAAATCCTCAACAAATTTCTGGCAAATTGGATACAAAAACATATCAAAAAGATAGTACACCACGATCAAGTGGGGTTTATTCCAGGGATGCAAGGCTGGTTCAACATTCGGAAATCAATAAACATAATACACCACATCAATAGACTTAAAGATAAAAATCATATGATTATCTCAATAGACACAGAAAAAGCATTTGACAAAATACAGCACCCCTTTATGTTCAAAACACTGGAAAAACTAGGAATATCAGGAACATAACTCAACATTATAAAAGCTATTTATGCAAGGCCCAGAGCTAACATTATCTTAAATGGAGAAAAATTGAAAGCATTCCCTCTAAAAACTGGAACAAGACAGGGATGCCCCCTCTCACCACTGCTATTTAACATAGTACTTGAAACTCTGGCCAGAGCAATTAGACAGATGAAAGAAATTAAAGGGATCCAGATAGGAAAAGAAGAGCTCAAATTAGCACTATTTGCTGATGACATGATAATATACCTAGAAGACCCAAAAAACTCTATCAGAAAACTTTTAAAACTGTGGATAAAGAAAATGTGGTATATATACAAAATGGAATTTTACTCAGCAATAAGAGAGAATAAAATAATGGCATTTGCAGGAAAATGGATGAAGTTGGAGAATATAATGCTAAGTGAAATTAGTCAATCTCAAAAATCCAAATACCAAATGTTTTCGCTGATATAAGGAGGTTAGTTCACAGTGTGATTGGATGGGGGTACATATGATTAAAGGAACACTAGAATGGTCAAAGGAAAGGGAGGGCAAGGGAGGGAGCAGGCGGGGAGAAGGGGGGGGAAATGGTGGTTGAATGAGATGGATATCACTATCCTAAATGCATGATTAAAGATCTGAGTGGTACTTATATACTTTGTATACAAGCAGTTGTATGTAAAAAGATGATATACTTGTGCATTATGAATAAATAAATAAATAACAAAAAAAAACTAGTAAATGAATTTGGCAAAGTAGCAGGATACAAAATCAATACCCATAAGTCAAAGGCATTTTTGTACATCAGTGACAAAGCCTCTGAAAGGGAAATGATGAAAACTACCCCCATCTACAATAGCATCAAAAAAAAAAAAAAATACCTGGGAATCAACTTAACGAAAGAGGCGAAAGACCTCTATAAGGAAAATTATAGAACACTAAAGAAAGAAATCATAGAAGAACTCAGAAGATGGAAAGACCTACCTTGCTCTTTATAGGTAGAATCAATATTGTCAAAATGTTCATACTACCAAAAGCATTATACAGATTTAATGCAATTCCAATCAAAATCCCAATGTCATTCTTCAAAGAAATAGAAAAAGCAGTCATGAAATTCATCTGGAGAAATAAGAGACCCAGAATAGCCAAAGCAATCCTGAGCAAGAAAAGTGAAGCAGGGGGCATCACCATACCAGACTTTAAATTATACTATAGAGCAATAGTAACAAAAACAGCATGGTATTGGCACCAAAACAGACTGGTGGACCAATGGTACAGAATTGAGGATACAGAGACTAATACATATAATTTCAGCTATCTTATGTTAGACAAAGCTGCCAAAAATGTACAGTGGAGAAAGGATAGCCTCTTCAACAAATGGTGCTGGGAAAACTGGAAATCCACATGCAACAAAATGAAAATAAACCCTTGTCTCTCACCATGCACAAAACTCAATTCAAAGTGGATCAAGGACCTAGGAATCAGACCAGAGACAATACGCCTAATAGAAGAAAAAGTAAGCTCCAATTTCCAACATGTCAGATTAGGCCCCAAGTTCCTTAATAAGAATCCTGTAGCGCAAGAACTATTACCAAGAATTAATGAATGGGATAATTTAAACTAAAAAGCTTCTTCTCAGCAAAAGAAACAATCAGTGAGGTGACTAGAGAGCCAACTAATTGGGAACAAATATTTAATACATGCACATCAGATAGAGCACTAATTTCTAGAATATACAAAGAACTCAAAAAACTTAACACCAAAAAAGCAAATAACCCAATCAATAAATGGGCTAAGGAATTGAAAAGACACTTCTCAGAAGAAGATACACATTTAATCAACAAATACATGAAAAAATGCTCAACATCACTGGCAATTAGAGAAATGCAAATCAAAACTACTCTAAGATTTCATTTCACTCCAGTCAGAATGGCAGCTATTAAGAACACAAACAACAATAAATGTTGGAGAGGATGTAGGGAAAAAGGCTCACTCATACATTGCTGGTGGGACTGCAAAATTTTGCAACTGCTATGGAAAGCAGTATGGAGATTTCTTGGGAAAGTGGGAATGGAACCACCCTATGACCCAGCCATCCCACTCCTGGGTCTATTACCAAAGGACTTAAAAACAGCATATTACAGTGACACAGCCACTTCAATATTTATAGCAGCACAATTCACAATAGGTAGGTTGTGGAACCAACCTAGATGTCCCTCAGTAGATGATTGGATAAAGAAAATGTGGTATATATACAATGGAATTTTACTCAGCAATAAGAGAGAATAAAATAATGGCATTTGCGGGTAAATGGATGAAGTTGGAGAATATAATGCTAAGTGAAATTAGTCAATCTCAAAAATCCAAATACCGAATGTTTTCTCTCATATAAGGAGGCTAGTTCACAGTGTTGTTGGAAGGGGGTACATAGGATCAGAGGAACAGTAGAATGGTCAACGGAAAGGGAGGGGAAGGGAGGGAGCAAGGGGGAGGGGGGAAGGAAAAAAATTGGTGGTTGAATGAGATGGATATCATTATCCTAAATGCATGATTGAAGATCTGAATGGTACTTATATACTTTGTATACAAGCAGTTGTTTGTAAAAAGATACTGTACTTGTGCATTATGAATAAGTAAATAAATAATTAAAAAATAAAAAATAAAATAAAAATTTAAAAAAAAGACCAAACTTAAGAGTGATTGAGGTAGAGGAAGGTGCAGAGTTCCAAACCAAAGGAATGAGTAATTTATTCAATGAAATAATAGCAGAAAATTTTCCAAACATGAGGAATGAATGGGAAAACCAAGTTCAAGAGGCTTACCGAACACCAAGTGTACAACACAACAGATCCACACCAAGGCACATTATAATGAAAATACCTAATAAACTGAACAAGGAGAGAATATTAAAAGCCATGAGAGAAAGGAATCAGATTACATATGGGGAAAACAATTAGATTATGTTCAGATTTTTCAACCCACAACTTAAAAGCTAGAAGATCCTGGAACAGCATATTTCAAGCTCTGAAAGAAAAGGGATGTCAACCAAGAATCTTATATCCAGCAAAATTAAGCTTTAGATTTGAAAATGAAATAAAAACTTTCCGTGACAAACAGAAGTTAAAAGATTTTACAACTCAAAAGCCTGCACTTCTGAACATCCTGGGTAAACTATTCAATGAAGAAGAAAAGAAAAATAACAGTGAAAATCAGCAAAGAGAATTATTAAACTAAAGGAAACACCAACCAGAGGAGAAACCAAATCAAGTTAAATTCCATAAACAAATAAAAATGGATGGGAATATGAATCACATCTCAATAATAACCCTGAATGTTAATGGCCTAAACTCACCATTCAAAAGACACAGTTTGTCAGACTGGATTAAAAGAAATGACCCAACAATATGTTGTCTCCAAGAAACCCACCTCATAGAAAAATATATCAAAAGACTGAAGGTGAAAGGATGGGAAAAATCTTACCACTCACATGGGCTGCGGAAGCAAGGTGGGGTTTCCATTCTCATATCAAATAAGGTAGACTTCTAGCCAAAGTTAATCAAAGTGGATAAAGATGGATATTTCTTACTGATTAAGGGAACCATTCATCAACAAGATATAACAATTATAAATCTATGTGCCACAAATAATGGAGCACCTACATTCATCAAACAAACCCTTCTCAAGTTCAAGAGTAAAATAGACCACAACACAATTATTCTAGGGGACTTCAACACACCTCTTTCACCAATGGATAGATCATCCAAACAAAAGATAAATAAAGAAATTTTAGGCCTCACTAAAACAATGAATAACTTAGACCTATCAGACATATATAGAATATTTCATCCCTCAGTGAATGAATACACTTTCTTCTCAGCAGCACATGGCTCCTTCTCTAAAGTAGACCATATATTATGCCACAAGGCAACTCTCTGCAAATATAAAAAAAATTGAGATACTGCCCTGCATTCTATCAGACCATAATGGAATGAAATTGGAAATCAATGATAAAACAAGAAATAAAAAACTACTCCAACAACTGGAAGCTAAACAACATGCTACTGAATGAACAAGGGGTTGAAGAAGACATCAAGGAGTAGATTAAAACATTCCTAGAAGTTTATGAGAACACAAACACATCATACAGAAATCTCTGGGACACTATGAAGGCAGTACTAAGAGGAAAATTCATTGCATTGAGTTCATTCCTTAAAAGAAAAAAAACAAAAAAACCAACAAATAAATGACTTAACATCACACCTCAAAGCACTAGAAAAAGAAGAACAGATCAACACTAAGAGCAGTAGAAGACAGGAAATATTTAAAATCAGAGCTGAAATCAATGAAATTGAGACTAAAGAAACAATTGAAAAAATTGACAAAACCAGAAGTTGGTTCTTTGAAAAAATCAATAAAATTGACAGACCCTTAGCGATGCTAACAAAAAAAAAGGAGAAAAAAACTCAAATTACTAGCATACGTGATGAAAAAGGAAATATCACAACAAACACCTCAAAAGTACAGAAGATAATTACAAATTACTTTAAAAATTTGTACTCTAATAAAATAGAAAATATTGAAGGCATTGACAGATTTCCAGAATCAAATAAATTGCCCAAACTGGAACTGGAGGCTATACACAATTTAAATAGATCAATTTCAAGCAAGGAAATAGAAGACACCATCAAAAGGCTACCAACTAAAAAGAGCCCAGAGCCATATTGGTTTACAGCCAAGTTCTACAAGACCTTCAAAGAAGAACTAATACCAGTACACTTCAACTTTTTTCAAGAAACAGAAAAAGAGGGAGCTCTTCCAGACTATTTCTATGAGGCCAATATTACATTAATTCCAAAACCAGGCAATGACACATCCAAAAAAAGAAAAAAAAAAAAAAAAAAACCATCCAGGCCTATTTCCTTAATGAACATAGATGCAAAAATCCTCAACAAAATTCTGGCAAATCAAATACAAAATCATATCAAAAAGATAATACACAACAATCAAGTAGGGTTTATACCAGGGATGCAAGGCTGGTTCAACATACGGAAATCAATGAACGTAATACATCACATCAATAGACTTAAAGATAAAAAACATATGATCATCTGAATAGATGCAGAAAAAGCATTCGACAAAATACAACACCTCTTTATGTTCAAAACACTAGAAAAACTAGGGATAACAGTAACATATCTCAATATTATAAAAGCTATTTATTCAAAGCCCCAGGCTAACATCATCTTAAATGGAAAAAAACTGAATGCATTCCCTCTAAAAACAGGAACAAGACAGGGATGCCCCCTTTCACCATTGTTATTTAACATAGTACTTGAAACTCTGGCTAGAGCAATTAGACAGATGAAAGAAATTAAAGGGATCCAGATAGGAAAAGAAGAATTCAAATTAGCACTATTTGCTGATGATATGATAATATACCCAGAAGACCCCCCCAAAAAAAAAACTCTACCAGAAAACTTTTACAACTAGTAAATGAATTTGGCAAAGTTGCAGGATACAAAATCAATACCCATAAGTCAAAGGCATTTATGTACATTAGTGACAAGGCCTCTGAAAGGGAAATGATGAAAACTACCCCATTTACAATAGCATCAAAAATAAAATAAAATACTTGGGAATCAACTTAATGAAAGACGTAAAAGACCTCTATAACAAAAACTATAGAACACTAAAGAAATAAATTATAGAAGACCTTAGAAGATGGAAACATCTACCTTGCTCTTGGATAGGCAGAATTAATATTGTCAAAATGTCCATAGTACCAAAAATATTATACAGATTAAATGCAATTCCAATGAAAATTCCAATGGCATTCCTCAAAGAGATAGAAAAAGCAGTCATGAAATTCATCTGGAAACATAGGAGATTCAGAATAGCTAAAGCAATCCTTAGCAAGAAAAGTGAAGCAAGTAGCATCACCATACCAGACTTTAAATTATACTATAGATCAATAGTAACAAAAACAGAACGGTATTGGCAGCAAAATAGACCAGTAGACCACTGGTACAGGATAGAGGTCACAGAGACTAATACATATAATTTCAGCTGTCTTATATTAGACAAAGGCACCAAAAATATACAGTGGAGAAAAGACAGCCTGTTTAACAAATGGTGATGGGAAAACTGGAAATCCACATGCAACAAAATGAAATTAAGCCCTTATCTCTTACCATGCACAAAACTCAATTCAAAATGGATCAAAGACCTAGAAATTAGACCAGATAAAATACGCCTAGTAGAAGAAAAAGTAAGCTCCAATTTCCAACATGTTGGATTAGGCCCCAAGTTCCTTAATAAGACTCCTGTAGTGCAAGAATTAATATCAAGAATTAGTAAATGGGATAGATTCAAACTAAAAAGCTTCTTCTCAGCAAAAGAAACAATCAGTGAGGTGAATAGAGAGCCAACTAATTGGGAACAAATTTTTAACACATGCACATCAGATAGAGCACTAATCTCTAGAATATATAAATAACTCGAAAATCTTAACACCAAAACAAATAAATAACCCAATCAATAAATGGGCTAAGGAATTGAAAAGACACTTCTCAGAAGAAGATACACAATCTATCAACAAATACTTGAAAAAATGTTCAACATCGCTGGCAATTAGAGAAATGCAAATCAAAACTACCCTAAGATTTCATTTCAGTCTAGTCAGAATGGCAGCCATTAAGGACACAAACAACAATAAATTTTGGAGAGGATGTGGGTAAAAAGGCACACTCATACATAGCTGGTGGGACTGCAAAATGGTGTAGCCATTATGGAAAGAAGTATGGAGATTCCTTGGAAAACTTGGAATGGAACTACCATTTCACCCAGCCATCCCACTCTTGGGTCTATTCCCAAAGGACTTAAAAGCAGCAAATTACAGCGACACAGCCACTTCAACGTTTATAGCAGCACAATTCACAATAGCTAGGTTGTGGAACCAACCTAGATGCCCTTCAGTAGATGAGTGGATAAAGAAAATGTGGTATATATACACAATGGAATTTTACTCAGCAATAAAAGAGAATAAAATAATGCCATTCACAAGTAAATGGATGAAGTTGGAGGATATAATGCTAAGTGAAGTTAGTCAATCTCAAAAATCCAAATGCCAAATGTTTTCTCTGATATAAGGAGGCTGATTCACAGTGGTGTTGGGTCGGGGTACATAGGAGGATTATAGGAACACTAGAATTATCAAAGGGGAGGGAGGGAAAGGAAGGGAGCAAGGGGGTATGGAGGAAAAAAAAAGAAGGCGGTAGAATAAGATGGATATAATTATCCTAAATGGATGATTGAAGACTTGAATAATACAAATATACTTTGTATATAGACAGTGTTATGTAAAAAGATGCTCTATATGTGTATTATGAATTGTGATGCATGCTACTGTTATAAATACAACAACTTTGAATAAAAAGGGATAAATAAGGACATTTCATACTGCTGAAGAGAATCATATATCAACAAGACATAACAATTATAAATATATATGCCCCAAACAATGGAGCATCTATGTTCATTAAAAAAAAAAAATGCTTCTCAAGTTCACCAGTCAAATAGAGCACAACACAATATTTCTGGGTGACTTTAACACACCTCTTTCACCACTGGATAGATCTTCCAAACAAAAGCTAAATAAAGAAACTATAGAACTCAATCATACAATTGATAACTTAGACTTCACAGACATATATAGAACATTTCATCCATCAACAAGTGAATACACTTTCTTTTCAGCAGCATATATGGATCCTTCTCTAAAACAGACCATATATTATGCCACAAAGCAACTCTTAGCAAATACAAAAAGTAGAAATACTTCCTTGCATTCTATCAGATCATAATGGAATGAAATTAGAAATCAATGATAAAATAAAAATAGAAGCTACTCCAACTCCTAAATAATATGCTATTGAATGAACAATGGGTTGCAAAAGACATCAAAGATGAGATTAAAAAATTCCTAGAGGTAAATGAGAACACTGAAACAACATATCAAATTCTTTGGGATACTATGAAGGCAGCTCTAAGAGGGAAATTTCATTGCATGGAGTTCATTCCTTAAAATAAGAAAAAGTCAACAAATAAATGACCTAACATTACATCACAAAGCCCTGGAGAAAGAAAAACAAATCAACACCAAAAGCAGTAGAAGACAAGAAATAATTAAAATCAGAGCTGAAATCAATGAAATTGAAACAAAAGAAACAATTGAAACAATTGACAAAACAAAAAGTTCATTCTTTGAAAAAATAAGTAAAATTAATAAACATTTAGCTATGCTAACAAAGAGTAGGAGAGTAAAAACTCAAATTACTAACATCTTTGATGAAAAAGGAAATATCACAATGGACACTACAGAACTACAGAAGTAATTAGAAATTATTTTGAAAATTTGTACTCCAAAAAAAATAGAAAATATTGAAGGCTTTGACAAATTTCTTGAGTCATATGATTTGCCCAAACTGAATCAGGATGATATACACAAGTTAAATAGGTCAATTTCATACACTGAAATAGAAGATGCCAACAAAAGCCTACCAACCAAGAAAAGCCCAGGACCAGATGGGTACACAGCAGAGTTCTATAAGACCTTCAAAGAAAAATGAATACCAATCCTCCTCAAATTATTTCATGAAATAGAAAATGAGGGAACACATCCAAACTCATTCTATGAGGTCAATATCACCTTGATTCCAAAACCAGACAAAATATTAATTCTGCCTATCCAAGAGCAAGGTAGATCTTTGATCTTCTAAGGTCTTCTCTAATTTCCTTCCTTGGTATTCTGTAGGTTTCCTTATACAGGTCTTTCACGTCTTTGGCTAAGTTGATTCCCACGGTTTTTTTTTTTTTTTTTTTTTTTTTTGATGCTATGTAAATGGGGTAGTTTTCCTCATTTCCCTTCCAGAGGATTTGTCACTGATATATAGAAATGCCTTAGATTTTGATTATTGATTTTGTATCCTGCTACTTTGCTGAATTCATTTATGAGTTCTAGAAGTTTTCTGGTGGAAATTTTTGGGTTTTCTGGGTATTAAATCACATCATCAGCGAATAGTGATAATTTGAGTTCTACTTTACCTATCTGTATCTCTTTAATTTTTTCATCTGTCTTATTGCTCTGGCCAGTGTTTCAAGTACTATGTTAAATAGAAGTGGTAAAAGAGGGCATCCCTGTCTTTCCAGTTTTTAGAGGGAATGCTTTCAATTTTTCTCCATTTAGAATGATGTTGGCCTCGGGCTTAGCATAGATAGCTTTTACAATGTTGAGATATGTCCCTGTTATCCCTAGTTTTTCTAGTGTTTTGATCATGAAGTGGTGCTGTATTTTGTCAAATGCTTTTTCTGCATCTATTGAAATAATAATATGGTTCTTATCCTTAAGTCTACTGATGTAATGAATTACATTTATTGATTTCCATATGTTGAACCATCCTTGCATCTCTGGAATGAACCCCACTTGATCATGGTGTACTATATTTTTTATATATTTTTGTATCCGTTTTGCCAGAATTTTATTGAGAATTTTTGTATCTATGTTCATTAGAGATATTGGTCTGAGGTTTACTTTCTTTGATGTGTCTTTGCCTGGTTTGGGGATCAGGGTGATATTGGCCTCATAGGATGAGTTTAGAAGTGCTCCCTCTTTTTCTAGTTCCTGAAATAAATTGAAGAGTATTGGTATTAGTTCTTCTTTAAAGGTCTTGTAGAACTCGGCTGTGTAGCCATTTGGTCCTGAGCTTTTCTTGGTTGGTAGACTGCTGATGGCGTCTTCTATTTCATCACTTGAAATTGGTCTGTTTAAATTGTGTATATCATCCTGATTCAATTTGGGCAAATCATACAACTCTAGAAATTTGTTGATGCCTTCAATGTTTTGTATTTTGTTGGAATACAAGTTTTCAAAATAATTTTGAATTATTTCCTGTATTTCCGTAGTGTTTGTGATATTTCCTTTTTCATTACATATATTAGTAATTTGAGTTATCTCTCTCCTTCTCTTTGTTAGCCTGGATAAGGGTCTGTCAATTTTATTTATTTTTTCAAAGAACAAACTTTTTGTTTTGTCAATTTTTTCAATTGTTTCTTTGGTTTCAATTTCATTAATTTCAGCTCTGATTTTAATTTTTTCCTGTCTTCTACCACTTTTGGTGTTGGATTGTTCTTCTTTTTCTAGAGCTTTGAGATGTAATGTTAAATCATTTATTTGTTGACTTTTTCTTCTTTTGAGGAATGAACTCAATGCAATGAACTTTCCTCTGAGAACTGCCTTCATAGTGTCCCAGAGATTTTGATATGTTGTGTCTGTGTTCTCATTCACATCTAAGAATTTTTTATTCTCCTCTTTGATGTCATCTGCATCCAGTTATTCATTCAATAGCATATTATTTAGTCTCCAGGTGTTATAGTAGCCTTTATTTCTTACTTTATCATTGATTTCTAATTTCATTCCATTATGGTCTGATAGAATTCAGGGTAGTATCTCTATTTTTTTTATATTTGCTAAGAGTTTTTTGTGGCATAGTATTTGGTCTATTTTAGAGAAGGATCTATGTGCTGCTGAGAAGAAAGTGTATTTGCTCATTGAAGGATGAAATATTCTATATAAGTCATTTAAGTCTAAGTTGTTTACTGTATTTTTGAGTTCTATAGTTTCTTTGTTCAGCTTTTGTTTGGAAGATCTATCCAGTGGTGAAAGGGGTGTGTTAAAGACTCCAAAAATTATTGTGTTGTGGTCAATTTGACTCTTGAACTTGAGAAAAGTTTGTTTGATGAACATGGACGCTCCATTATTTGAGGCATATTGTTAAGTCTTGTTGGTGTATGGTTCCCTTGAGCAGAATATAGTGTCCTTCTTTATCTCTTTTGATTGACTTTAGCTTGAAGTCTACTTTATTTGTTATGAGGATGGAAACACCTGCTTGTTTCCTCTGTCCATATGAGTGGTAGGATTTTTCCCAACCTTTTACCCTTAGCCTATGGATATCTTTTCCTATGAGATGAGTCTCTTGGAGGCAGCATATTGTTGGGTCTGTTTTTTTGATCCAATCTGCTAATCTATGTCTTTTGATTGGTGAGTTTAGGCCATTAACATTCAGAGTTATTATTGAGATGTGTTTTGTATTCCCAGCCATTTTTATTTCTGGTATTTACCTTGACATGGTTTCTCTTCTGATTGTTTTATTTTCCTTTAGTGTAATACCTTCCTCTGTTGATTTTCATCATTGTTTTTCTTTTCCTCTTCATGGAATATTTTGCCGAGGATGTTCTGTAGTGCTTGCTTTCTAGTTGCTAATTATTTTAACTTTTGTTTATCATGGAAGATTTTTATTTCATCCTCAAATCTAAAGCTTAATTTTGCTGGATATAAGATTCTTAGTTGGCATCCCTTTTCTTTCAGAGCTTGGAATATGTTGTTCCATGATCTCCTGGCTTTCAGTGTCTGAGTTAAAAAACTGCCGTGATATGAATAGGTCTCTCCCTATATGTGATCTGATTTCTCTCTCTTGCAGCCTTTAAGATTCTATCCTTATTCTGTATGCTAGGCATTTTCATTATAATATGTCTTGGTGTAGAACACTAAAGAAAAAAATTATAGAAGACCTTAGAAGATGGAAAGATCTACCTTGCTCTTGGATAGGCAGAACTAATATTGTCAAAAGGACCACACTACCAAAAGTGCTATACAGATTTAATGCAATTCCAACTAAAAACCCAATGACATTCCTCACATAAATAGGAAAAACAGTCATGAAATTCTTCTGGAAAAATAAGAGACCCAGAATAGCTTAAGTAATCCTTAGCAAGATCAGTGAAGAAGGTGGCATTACTCTCCCTGACCTTAACCTATACTACAGAGCAATAGTAACAAAAACAGCATGGTATTCGTACCAAAATATACTGATAGACCAATGGTACAGAATAGAGGACACAGAGATTAATACATATAATTTCGTTTATCTTATATTAGACAAAGGCACCAAAAATGTACATTGGAGAAAAGATAGCCTCTTCAACAAATGGTGCTGGGAAAACTGGAAATCCATAAGCAACAAAATGAAATTAAACCCCTATCTCTCACCATGCACAAAACTCTACTCAAAGTGGATCAAGGATTGCTGGGCATGGTGGTGCATGCCTGTAATCCCAGAACTTGGGAGGCTGAGGAAGGAGGATTACAAGTTCAAAGCCAGCCTCAGCAATGGCGAGGCACTTAGCAACTCAATGAGACCCTGTCTCTAATAAAATACAAAAAAAAAAAAATGGCTGGGGATGTGGCCCAGTGGTAGAGTGCCCCTGAGTTCAATCCCTAGTAACCCCCCCCCCCGAAAAAAAAAAAGTGGATCAAGGATCTAGGAATTGGACCAGAAACACTTCGCCTAACAGAAGGAAAAGGTAAGCTCTAATCTCCAACAAGTTGGATTAGGCCCTAATTTCCTTAATAAGGCTCCTGTAGAGCAAGAATTAATATCAAGAATCAATAAATGGGATAGATTCAAACTAAAAAACTTCTTCTCAGCAAAAGAAGCAATCAGTGAGGTGAATAGAGAGCCTACTATTTGGGAACAAATTTTTACCACATGCACATCAGATAGAGCACTAATCTCTAGGATATATAAAGATCCCAAAAATCTTAACACCGAAAAACCAAATAACCCAATCAATAAATGGGCCAAGTAACTGAAAAGGCAGTTCTCAGAAGAAAATATACAATCAGTTAACAAATACATGAAAAAATGTTCAACATCCCTGGCAATTAGAGAAATGCAAATCAAAATTATTCTAAGATTTCATCTCACTCCAGTCAGTTTGCACCTATTAAGAACACAAAGAACAAACAATAAATGTTGGAGAGTATGTGGGGAAAAAGGAACACTCATACATTGTTGGTGGGACTGCAAAATGGTGTAGCCAACATGGAAAGCAGTATGAAGATTCCTAGGAAAACTTGGAATGGAACCACCATTTGACCCAGCTATCCCACTCCTCGGTCTATACCCAAAGGACTTAAAAACAGCTTACTACAGGGACACAGCCATATCAATGTTTATAGCAGCACAATTCACAATAGCTAACCTGTGGAACCAACTAGATGAATGGATAAAGAAAATGTGGTGTATATATACACAATGGAATATTACTCAGCAATAGAAGAGAATAAAATAATGGCATTTGCAGGTAAATGGAAGGAGTTGGAGAATATTATGCTAAGTGAAATAAGCCAATACCAAAAAACAAAATGCTAAATGTTTTCTCTGATATGTGGGTGCCGATCCATAATAGGGACTGGAGGGAGCATGGGAGGAATGGAGGAACTTTAGAGAGGGCAAAGGGGAGGGAAGGAAATATAGGGGGAATTCGAGTAGAAAGCGATGACATCATTACCCTAAGTACATGTGTGAAGATACAAATGTTGTGACTCTACTGTATGTACAACCAGAGACATGAAAAATTGTGCTCTATATGTGTACTCTGATTTGAAATGCATTCTGCTGTCATGTATAACAAACTAGAATAATTAAATAAATAAATAAAAATAAAATGCTAATTCAATTTACTCTGTCCCTTTCTGTTATTGATGACACAAATAACCTCTCTTTATATTGTATATCCATTAATATAAAAACGTAATTATGCTTTATGTTTTTGTTTTTTTAAATTCTATACCATATTTAAATGTGACTCATGTACCTGTTTTACAGTACTACAGAATTCTGCTATTGTATACGTATTCACCTTTACCATGAAATTTTTTTATTTTCATATGGTTGTGTACTGCTGTTTATCATTCTCTCATTGAATCTTGAAGGGCTTTTTAGAATTTTTTGTGTGGGGTGGATGGTGGGAGGCAGTTCCAGTGGTGATAAAGTCCCTCATCTTTTGTTCACCCAGGACAAAAGTCCCATTGCTCCCTTGTTTTTTGCCATATGTAGTGTTTTTGATTGGCAGCTGTTATTTGTTCAAGACTTTGAAAATATTATCCCACTCCCTTCTAGCTTACACGGATTCTGCTGCAAAATCTGCATATGATCTAATTAAATCCTCCTTATGTGACAAATTGTTCTACTCTTGCTGCTTTCAAGGTGCTCTCTTTGTATTTGACTTTTTTGAGAGTATGATTATGATTTGTCATAGTATAGCTCTCTTTTCATTTATTTCATACTTGGAGCTCTTTGGGCTTCTATTGATATGTTCATTTCTGTCCTTAGATTTTCTTTCTTTCTTTCTTTCTTTCTTTTTTTTTTTTTTTTTTTTTTTTTTTTGCTGATAGATCTTTAAATTGTTTCTCTGCCCCTTTCACTATTTTTTTCACAATCTGAGACTCCCATAGTACCTTTTTCCAGATATCTTGTTCTGCTTGATGGTGTCTCATAAATCTCTTAGGATCTCTTCATTTTTCTTCACATATATATTTTTCTTTTTGATCCTCTACTTTGGTAATTTCAAAATTCTTTTCCTCAGTTTCATTAATTCTTTTGGCCATTATTGGGTCCCTCTAGTGATTTTTCAATTCATTTATTGCATATTTCCATTCCAGAATTTCTCTTTGGTTTTTATTTGTAGTTTCTATCTCTGTTTTAATCTCTGTATTCTAATTTCATACTTATATCATTTCCCTGATTTCATTTGATTGTCTATCTGTGCTCTCTTTTAATTTATTAAACACACTTCTGTTCGTTATTTGAATTATTTGTCAGACAACTAATATATTCCTGCTTTTTTAGAGTCTGTTTTTGGAGATTTAATTAATTACTCTAAGTGGGCCATGTTTGTTTATTTTTGTCTCTCTCGTTGCCTTATGTTAGGATTTCAGATTTTGAAATATCAACCACTTCTCCCACACCTTGTGGTATGCGTTCATACAGAGAAGATTTTATCTACTCTTTCTGGCTATAGATTCTGGACACCTCTTAAGTCTTTCTGCGAATGAATCCTAATTGTTTTGCTGATTTCTACTTTGAAGTACCCTGGTGTCTATCTGTGGTACTGTAGCCTTGCAGATGCCGCACTAAGCCATGGTACTCGCCCTCCACCTAGTGTCCATCTATGATATTGCAGACTCTGGTTCATGCTGACCTCAGTAAACTCCAATCTGGAGCCCAGTTCTAATCAGTGCTTGAATTCAGGTCAAAGAGAAATGGGTCCTTTGGGCAGCTCCCTGAAAAGTCAGAACATCAAACATAGATTGCACTTCCTTCCCCGTCCAGGGAGAAGATGGCAGTTGAGGAATTCCTCCCCAAATTCGCTGCATTGCCCAAGGGTAGGAAGGGTAGTTTCTCTGATGGGAGGGAATGTCATGAACTTTCCTGCTAGTCTTTTTTTTTTTTTTTTTTTCAAGTTAATAACTTATTTTATTTTATTTTTGTGGTACCAGGGATTGAGCCCAGGGGTGCTTAACCACTGAGTCACATCCACAGAATTTTTGTTTATTATTTTTTTATCTTTATTTAAAATTTTTAATTTAATTTAATTTATTATACAGGCTTATAGGGTGCAACTCCTTTCATATTACATATAAAGAGCACAGTTTTCCAAGTCATTTGTTTTATACAAAGTATTTTCATACCATTTGAGTTTTTATACATGCACTTAGTATATTGATGTCCAACTCCTTCTGCCATTGTTTCTATCCCCTTTCCCTTTTCCCTCCCCTCACCCCCTTTTTCTATTTAACATTCCTTCATTCCTCTCATCCCCCATCCCTTGCCACTATAATTCAGTATCATCATAGCAAAGGAATTAATCGACCTTTGGTTTTCTGGGATTGGCTGACTTCACTTAGCATTATTTTCTCTAACTCCATCCATTTACCTGAAAATGCCATGATTTTATTCTCTTTTAGTGCTGAGTAGTGTTCCATTGTGTATATATACCAAAGTTTCCCTATCCATTCATCTATTGATGGGCATCAGGGTTGTTTCCACAATCTAGCAATTGTGAATTGTGCTGCTATGAACATTGATGTGGCTGTGTCCCTGTAGTATGCTATTTTTAAGTCCTTTGGGTATAGACCAGGAGTGGGATAGCTGGGTCAAATGGTAGTTCCATTCCAAGTTTTCCTAGGAATCTCCATACTGCTTTCCAAATTGGCTGCATCAATTTGCAGCCCCACCAGCAATGTAAGAGTGTGCCCTTTTCCCCACGTCCTTGCCAGCCTTTATTGTTGTTTGTGTTTTTGATAGCTGCCATTCTGACTGGAATGAGATGAAATCTTAGAGTAGTTTTGATTTGAATTTCTCTAATTGCTAGAGATGTTGAGCATTTTTTCATATATTTGTTGATTGATTGTATATCTTCTTCTGAGAAGTGTCCATTCAGTTCCTTAGCCCATTTATTGATTGGGTTGTTTTGTGTGTGTGTGTGTGTGTGTGTGTGTAAAGGTTTTGAGAGCTTTATGTATCCTTGAAGTTAATGTTCCATCTGATGTACATGTAGTAAAGATTTGCTCCCATTCTGTAGGTTCTCTGTTCACCTCACTGATTGTTTCTTTTGCTGAGAAGAAGCTTTTTAGTTTGAATCCATCCCATTTATTAATGTTTGGTTTTAGTTCTTGTGCTATAGGGGTCTTATTGAGGAAGTTGGTGCCTAATCCAACATGTTGGAGATTTGGGCCTACTTTTTCCTCTATTAGGTGCAAGGTCTCTGGTTTAATTCCTAGGTTCTTGATCCACTTTGAGCTGAGTTTTGTGCTTGGAGAGAGAGAGAGAGGTTTAATTTCATTTTATTACATAAGGATTTCCAGTTTTCCCAACACCACCTAGGCCCTCTGGCGTGCTTTCCTGCTAGTCTTAAATGTGATTGGTTTTGGGGCTGGGATTATGGCTCAGTGGTAGAGTGCTCGCCTAGCATGTGCGCAACCCGGGTTCGATCCTCAGCACCACGTAAAAATAAACGCATTGTGTACAACTAAAGCAAATAAATACATTTTTTTAAAAATGTGATTGGTTTTATGCTCACCTGGGGTGCAGGATCTTAACTGCTTTCTGTATTTTTCAGAGTGGTAATTTTGTTTATTGTTAATTTCATGTCTGTGGAGGACAGGAGAGAGAGGCGCTAACAGCTTCCCATTCTTCAGTCTTGCTGACATCATCTTCATGGTCCATTGTATTTAAAAAGTAAAATATGACACCAGAGAGCTTATGTGGATAGAATGTGTGAGACTTTTGATTCAAGAGTGTGGTTGTTGAATAAAATAACATCTGCCATTTATAACGTACCTACTATTGTTTTGAACTATCACATTTAATTCTCAGAACCATCCTGCAAGGTGGGAGTTACTCTATTCTCTCCAATAAGAAGAAATTAAAGCTGTAAGTCAAGAAGCAGCCCTTGCTGTAACCTGACCATGCTGATACCCTGATCTTGTACTTCCTAGTGTCTAGAACTGTGGGAGTCAAATTTAATTTTTTAAGATACCCAGTTTATGATATTCTGTTATAGCAGCCCAGGCTGACTAAGACAGCAGCATCCTGATGATGTCCCTCCCAGATTCCCATATCCCATATCCAACACCAATATGAATAGTGCTGTGGTAGAATTTTGCCTGAATAATAAAGGTCCCATTCAGTTGACCCAGAGACATAAAGATGATGTGGGTGGGCCTGACTGTCTCAGGGGAATCCTTGAAAAATCCTTTCCCTATAAGGAATACAAGAGGAGGTCTCAGAGAGTTGAATCAAAAAAATGAAGTGACACAGCAGGCCTGTTTAAGGATAAAGCAGTGCCCCTGAGAAATGATGGGGGTGGCTGAAGGAATTTAAAGCAGCTCCTGGCATGGAAATTGATACCCCATTCCTACCAACTTAAGAAACTAGATCTGGGGCTGGGGTTGTGGCTCAGTGGCAGAGAGCGCGCCTAGCATGTGCGGGGCAGCCCAGGTTCGATCCTCAGCACCACGTAAAAATAAAGGCATTGTGTACAACTAAAACAAGTAAATAAATATTTTTTTTAAAAAAGAAACTAGATCTGAATGAACAACAAGTCAAATGGGCTTGGAAGTAGAAGCATAAGCTTTGAAGCATGGATTTGGCCTGATAAAATATTTGGAGGTGGTTACTCTGTCTTTGGAAGGCTGCTGGGTCATGCATGACGCTGGAGCTGATGACAAGCATTTCTGGGCTCATCAAAAAATATTTTTATCTAGAGGAAGAGAGTGGACACATCCAATTAGTGCATGTTTACAGAAATGTTGCCTGCAACTGAGCAGAGAGCCACTCACCCCAAACACTTCAGATTCCTGGGTCTGGGCAAAAAGCAGCCCTGTGCAGCATATGCTCTGGACGTTTGGCTTCTAGACTCGTCTCTGGCCCTAAATGCCTTGATCTTGGGTGGAACCTTCCCTTTCTGGGAGTTCATTTGTACCTCTGTAAGATGGTGACCCCAATACAGACAATGTCTGAAAGTCCTTGCAGTCTTTTGACATTCCTGATGGGGACCTGGTTTCCCTGTCCACAAAAGTAGTGTTCCTCTGTAATTCCTTTATTTTAAAGATTGAAAGTCACTTTATTGGCATGGCAATCAATCCCTGTGAGGAACTTAAAGTAATCCTCAGACACATGTTATGGCATTTCCTTCACTGGGCAAATGCTTCTGGAGAGTCTTCTATAGTTGGGTTCTCTCCTAGACACTGGGGAGATAGTGACAAAGATATTGGGTGATTGATTTTTCTCATTCCACAGTTTAGTGGTGGTGTGACGTAGGAGTGCAGCTGGCTGTGACAAGCAGACAATCTGCCTGGGGTTGCTCAGGGCCTCACCATTGACAAGGCCCCAGAGAGGTAGGGAGGCAGGCAGACAGGCAGGAGGGACCAGGTTGGGAGGAGTGAGTCACTCACCTTAGGTGCAAAATTTAGCACTTGGTAATCAATATGAATAATAGTTTATTGTAATCTTTTAGAAGTCAAAACACCCATGATGAGCAAAACATTTAAGTTATAAATAAAGACAGGATCTCACTTGCACAATCTGAAAGTGCAGAGGAGGCAGACAGGGGCCCCAGGCCAAGGACTGAAAAAAAAAAAAAAAACAGTTTCCCTTGCAGTTTCCTCTAAGGTCATGACTTCCTCCTGTCCCAGGGTGCCTGGACTCCTCAGTGCTGTGTAATAATCACAGGATGGCAGACTCTGGTGAGGTCTGAACACACAAGGAGAAATGGGGAAGGGGTGAAGATGTCTGTCATAAAATACAGCTAGGAGACAGGTGACCATACATTTTGGAGGCAGGAAAACAGACCAGATATGAGATATTAGATCATAGCTTTAAGTGGAATCTCTGCTGTGTGGTATGAATTGTTTTTGTGAGTATCTCCTGTTGAGAGTAAACTTGTTGTAAGTGCAAGTTTTTAGTAATGAGAACCTCCTTTCTTCCTTGAAAAGGCCCAAGTTGCAGATGTTGGCCTTGTTTTGTATCCTCTTGAACCCAGGAGAGTGTTGCATTGTGCTTTGAGAAGGAAAAGCTTCTTGCCATGGACTACTTCACCTGGCAACCAAACCTTTTGCACTTTTTAGTTTTTAAGCTCTCAGTTTAGTAAAGAATGTATTCTTCCTTTTGTGTAGTGGAACCACATTGTTGTAAAGTTCTTAGAGATGGGCAAGAGTGAAAGACACTTGGTTTAAGTCTGAGTTCCACTGCCACCGGGCATCTGATTTGGGGGATGACTAAATTTCTCAGTTTCCTCAGTTGTTAAGGGGAAATCATAGCCTCTCCTTCAAAAGGTTGTATGAGGGTTTAAGGTGAACACGATAGCAGAATAGAATAGCCAGTGCCTGGCGTGCTTTGCGTGTTACTTGGGAATGTGTCCTCTTGAAATATGCTTCCTCTGAAATTAAGAGAAACTTCCATTGTTTGAACTTATAAACTTCCTCATAATGAAAGTTGAAGCTGAGGAGCACACCACACTCCAAATACCAAGGAAATTAAGACTGACAGGTTCTGGGTTAACTAATTCTGCATATGTATATTTCCTGCCTTTTGCCCCACTTTGCCATCTATTCCCCTATAAAATATTTCCTTACCTTTGAGTTCTCTGAAGATGGAGATGTGAAACAAGTTTCCTCTATCTTCCTTCAAAACTGGCTTTGAATAAACATATTTTTCCTGCTAATATGACAGTTGAGTATTCGTGGAGCACAAGGACTGATAGAACCTAGCCTCTTGCCTACTGTGTGGTAACACTCTCAGTACTGGTGATGCATATAAAAAAAAGAGTTATGGTCAAGTACCTAGTAGAGGTTACAAGTTCTGGGACAGAGAAGACTTCAAGGTGGGTCACTGACTGATTTCAAGTATCTGTTTGAGGGAATATAGAGGGGCCAGCTGTGAGGGTCAAGGATGAGCTGAGTGAGAGTAATGGGGCCCATCCTGATGGGGCAGCTTCCTGGGAGATCAGAGCTGACAGGCTGAGGCAGAGGCTGATACAGAGGAGTGCTTGCCTTCCTTCTCCTGGGAGATCCTATCAAGGAGGGAAAGTAGAGAATGTTCTGAATCCAGGGTCACTTGATGAATAAGAATCAGTAGGAGACAGTGGCTCAGGGGAAGCCTGAGGGTATATAGTCTGGTGAGGCCACATATTTGGAGTGGAAAGTACTTTGGGTTCAGGCAGATCTGGCTTTGAAGTGTTGCTCCAAGTATGCCCGTATTTACCTATGACCTGGGGCTAGTTAACTTAACCTCTTCCTGTTTTAGTCTCTCTTAAAGCTGAAGGTCCTAACAGCAGGTAATACCTGTGATATTGCTAAAATGAGGAGGCTAATGGAGATGACTGGTTGCTGCTGATGTGCTGGAACTCTGGGGGAAGAAAATGATGTGCCAAGGGCTTTACACTCCCAGAATAAGTGAAATGAAATAGTCTGTGATTGCTGTGGAATAGTAACTCTAAATACCCCCCACCCCACATATTATCTCCTATAGCCTCAGGGTCAAGACTCATCCATCTAGGGCTAAAGGACATGACTTTCAGAAACATTTTGGAAAATGATTTTCTAAGGACAGCCCAGGTATCTGTGGAGACCTCTGTGGTGGTTTTGTTCTGTTGGTCAGACATTGCTGTGGTCTTGCCCTTGAGGACAGACCATGTGTGATTGTTTGTATGAGTGTCCCCCAAAGATCCATGTGTTAAAAGCTTGATCTTCAGAGTGAGATGTGGTGGCACCTTTAGAAGGTGGGGCCTGTGTGCAGTGCTTAGGTCTTTGAGGGTGTGCTCCTGAAAGGGAATGTGGGACCTCAACCCATCCTGTCTTTTGCTTCCTGGATTGTGATGTCAGTAGATTTGCCCCACTATGCATGCCTTCCATGATGTGATACCTTCACCAGACATCCAAAGCAAAGGTATCAGCTGATCAGGTGATCCTGATCTCAGACTAGAACCTCTGCAATCATGAGCCAAAATAAAACTTTTCCTTTTATAAGTTAAATACCTTAGGCATCTCCTTATAGTAATATGCAGCTGACTAATACACCATGCTACACTGCCAAATGTTTATGCTATTAATTGTCCCAACCTTCCTAAATGGACCTGTGACCAATTACTAGTATGCCAGTACATGGTAGAAAGTTAGGTATCCCAATTTTCAGACAGATGCTATATCTGAATAGCACTAGTTTCAAGGGTGCCTATATGACACTGTGGACCCCCAGTCAGAATAGAGGCTTATGGAAGTCGGGTGATCAAGGACTTTTGCCTCGATTGTGGCTTATAGTAGGCCCAGGTTTTCCCCAAATCTTCCCTGTGATGATTTGTGATATCATCAAGGATTTGAAATATACAGGGTGGTTATTATTACACCATCCATTTAAAATTGTCTATTTGTTCTATGCAGAAACAGTTGGATTATGGAGAATAAGAAGCAATTATAAATCCAATCTGATGGTTGTTTCAGTTACCACTGCTGTTCTACCTGTTGTTTTGATGCTTTGGCAATCAACACATCCCTGAACACCTGATAAACATGTACATATTGGATGAATGTGGTTTTTGTTTTCCTTTCAGTAATTTTCACAAGTTTGGCTTCACATGGAAAGGGTAGCAATACACCATCATTTACTACTTCAGGTTGATATTAACTCTCTAGACACGTCATGAACTACTCCTTAGGGACACTGATTGCCTTTCCCTTATACCACACATGACATCATTCTGCAACATCAATGACATGATTCTGATTAAGAAGAAAGTAGCAACTAATTCACACATTGGCAACACGCTTGCAAGACAATGTGGGACATCAATTCCACACACCATCATGGCCTTGCAAATGAGTGAAATTTTGATGATCTAGTAGAAGAGGGGCATGTCAAAATAGTTATAGGCTACAGAGCAAACTGAAATATCTCAACCTTCTTACTGCAAAAAATAAAAATAAAAAAGGATGCAGCAACAATTTGGCCTACTAGATGCTGGTAGTAACATAAAATTTAATGTTCTGTGCTACTTTGACAAATTGGAAAGAAGTAACTTGAAAGCCTACTAGCTTGCAGTGGGGTCCAGAATAAGATAAAAATTCTGTGTGTTTCACTTCTTTTGTTAAGTTGATTCCCAAATATATATATTTTTTTTGAGACTATAGTAAATGGAGTGGATTTCCTAGTTTCTCTTTCTGAGGATTTTCTGCTGATGTACAGAAATGCCTTTGATTTATGGGTATTGATTTTATATCCAGCTACTTTGTTGAATTCATTTATTAGATCTAGAAGATTTCTGGTGGAATTTTTTGGATCTTCTATGTATCAAATCATATCGTCTGCAAATAGTGATAATTTGAGTTCTTCTTTTCCTATCCGTATCCCTTTTATTTCTTTCATTTGTCTAATTGCTCTGGCTAGGGCTTCAAGAACTATGTTAAATAGGAGTGGTGAAAGAGGGCATCCCTGTCTTGTTCCAGTTTTTAGAGGGAATGCTTTCAAAATGCTGGCAAGGATGTGGGGGGAAAGGCATACTCTTACATTGCTGGTGGAACTGCAAATTGGTGAAGCCAATCTGGAAAGTAGTATGGAGATTCCTAGGAAAACTTGGAATGGAACCATCATTTGACCCAGCTATCCCACTCCTTGGTCTATACCCAAAAGACTTAAAAACAGCTTACTACAGGGACACAGCCACATCAATGTTTATAGCAGCACGATTCACAATAGCTAGATTGTGGAACCAACCTCGATGCCCATCAGCAGATGAATGGATAGGGAAACTTTGGTATATATACACAATGGAACACTACTCAGCACTAAAAGAGAATAAAATCATGGCATTTGCAGGTAAAGGGATGGAGTTGGAGAAAATAATGCTAAGTGAAGTTAGCCAATCCCAAAAAACCAAAGGTCAAATGATCTCTTTGATAGGAAGATACTAACTTATAAAGGCAAGAGAGAGGGGATGAGAGGAATGAAAAAGCTTTAAATAGAACAAAGGGAGGGGAGGGGCAAGGGGATAGGAAAAATGGCAGACTGAGTTATCTATGATTACCCTAAATACATGTATGAAGATACAATTGTTGTAAAAATACTTTATATAAAACCAGCAACTTGAAAAATTGTGCTCTTTATATGTAATATGAAATGAAATGTACTCTGCAAACATGTATAACAAATTAGAATAATAAAAAATTTAAAAATAAAAAATAATTAGGGTAATATGATTATAGGTGATTTTAAGTTTTTATTTCACATTTTAAAAGACCAGTGCAAGCTTCGTTTGTTTTATGTATTGCAAACAGCCTTTATCTGTTGTGATTTTGCAAAAACAAAATGCTGAAAACCTAAAAAAAAAATTCTGTGTGGCCTCACAGGGAGTTCCCTATGACCAGTCAATTGGGAAAGAAAAACACATTGTACCTGATTTTCAATTTCTTCTAAATGCACACATACCTCTTGTATTAGGTTTCTATTACTGAATAACAAAATAGCCCAGATTTAGCAGCTTACAAAACCACAAATATGCATTTATGTAGGTCAGAATTCCTGGCAGGACTGCTTAGGGTCTCACAAAATCAAAATCAAGGCATTAACCAGGTTTGTGACTGAGAACTCAGTACAGTGTTGATTTTTGGATGTCAATGACTGGATTAAATGACACCGAGATATCTAGTAAAGCATTAATTATTCTCAGTGTGTCAGTGGGCACTGAGCCTGTCCATCTTCTATTGAGAGGGAAATCCATATGGTTTGACATTGGATTAGAATGATTGGCCTACCCCAGGTATGTCTGATAGGGTATTTCCAGATGGTATTGGCATGTGGGTCTGTGGATTGAGAGAAGATACACTCTCAGTGTGGGCAGGCACCATGAAATTGTCTGGAGGTCTGGATGGGAAAGAAAAAGCAAAGGGTGAATTCTGTTTTTGAAATGAAGACATCTTTCACCTTCCCTCGGATGTTAGAACTTCATATTCTCTTGGCTTTGGATACTACAACCATACCAGCACCCTTTACCCCAGGCTCTGGGACCAGGAACATTGGCCTGACAGTTATACCCATTGGCATCCCTGGTTCTAAGGCCTTCAGATTTAGGCTGAGTCATGGCAATGGGTTTCCTGGTGTTTCAGTTTGGCCTACTGTGGGACTTTTCAGCCTCCATAATCAAGTGAGCAATTTCCCCTAATAAATTTCTTTTCACATTTATATGTTTCCTATTGTTTCTATCTCTGGAGAACCATGACTAAAATACAAACATACACAAGAAAACAGGTTTTAAAGCTCATTTGCATTACTGGCAGGTCTAGTTTCTTAATGTAGTAAGACCAAGTTCCCCATTTCCTTGTTAGTTCTACTGAGGCCAATTTCAGCTCCTAGAACCAAACTTGTATCTCCTTAGGTACACCCCTGAATATTCTAAGAAGTAGTGGTGCATCATGTTCATGGAGTCAGGAACAGAAGTTATACATAGGCCCATAAAAATGAATTTTCATTTACCAAGATTGATTTTGGCAGAGCCACTCTCAACTGTCCAGTCTACCAGAACCAGAGACAAACACTGAACCCTCAATATCCACCATAGCCCAGTGTGGTCAGTGAGATATGGGATTAAAAATTATCTTGGTTTGTGTGCATCAGGAAAAATGCAGCTGTTTATTTGCACTTGAATAGATACTTACTCTGAATATGAATTTTTATTCACACCTAATGAACTTTAAAAATACTTTCTTAGAAAAGGGCAAATCCACCATGATGGGCTTTGACAGTGCATCGCATTTAAATATGGAACTTGCTAACAGGAAATGAAGTACAGCAATGGGCTCATGCTAACAGATTTCAGTAGTCTGGCTATGTTTCTCACCATTGTAAAGAGGCTGGCTCAAATCCTGGGATAATCTTCTAAAGTTTCAGATATAGTTCTAGATTTATGGCAGTCACTTTGGAGCTGGATCAAATAATATAGGAGACAATGTTCTCTCGTTTCTCCCCACCACCACCACCCCAGTCTTCCATCCAAGATGAGGAGCTGTTGCTTTCACTGGTACATTCATCTCTTCAGCAATGAAAGAAGCAATTTGAAGTCTCCTATACATATTGAATATCCAGGAGTACAATTTTACTGCCCATCCCAACAACTTGGTACTTGTAGACAATATATCTTCTTTGCAAATTGGATTCTTTTCATAGTGGGACACAAAAATGGCTCTGTTGAAATGGAAATTGAGACATTGAGCAAGTTCATCACTGTGGATTGTTCCTACCTTTCAATCAACAGATACAAAGGAAGGCATGCTTAATGTCTGGAGTGACAGGACCTGACCATCAGAGGGGAATGGGATGCTGCTACACGGAGACTAAGGAAGAAATATGTGCGGATATCGAGAGCCCTTTTTGGCACTCACAGGTTCAGTGAGGAGACACCATGGAAAATGGCAAGAAGCCAATTCAGCAGGACATGTAATGGCACAGAGCCTTCAGTAAGAGCTCTGTATGTCATTCTGCCACCCAAGCACCAGGACCTGCTATGGGGCTGTCCCAGGGCAAAAGAAATAAGAAATAGGTAGTGCAGAAGATGGTTACTGTTAGATGGGCAGGATCCAATAGGCTTAAAGGTCGCCAAAAGGTCACCCTGTTCCATAGGCAAAGGGCCAAAAGGTTGCTCTGCTCTCTGGGCTGGATGTTTCATCATCCCTGGGCAGGAGCCAATAGGCTTGAAGGCTGCCCTCACACCATGAGCAGGAGCCAATAGGCTTAAAGTTCACTCTGGCACACCCCTCACCAGTATATAAACTCCCGTCCATTCGAAGTTGGAGAGCCACATGAGGAGGAGAGACAGATGAGGAGAGCCAGTGAGACAAAGAGCCAGAGACGATGAGAAGAGAGAGATGACATGACAGAAGACGTCTGAGACAGAGAAGAGGCAGCCACTGCACACTTACCCACCATCTCCAGCAAGACAGCAGCTGCCCCAGATGATAGCTCCAGAGACCAGAGCCGGCATGACCAGACTCCCACCTTGTGTTCAAAGCTTGCACACTTTTGCACCAGAGCTTGCACACTTCCTGAGCTTGCACACTTCCTCTCCCTGGCTCCTCTCCCCTTTCCTTTTCTACCCTTAACTAGCCATAAAGGCCAATTAATAAATCCCTTGGCTGCACGGCCATCCCCGGTGTGATTTTTGCACTTCAGTTACCAATAGCAGCTATCACCTTGGGACCTGCTACAGAAATGAGGTGCTATGGTTTGAATATGAGGAGTCCCCCCAAAAAGTCCTGTGCTGATGCTGGAGGGGAGATGATCAGATTGTGAGAGCCGTGACCCAAACAGTGGACTGACCCATCTGATGCATGAATTGAATGGACTAACTGGGCGGTACCTGTACGCAGGTGGGGCATGGCTAGAGGAACCTGGAACCAGGGCACGTGCCTTTGAGGTCTCTATTTTGTTGCTGGCCCCTTGCTCTGTCTCCGTCTCACTCTGTCTCACTCTCGGCTTCCCGGCGGTCTGAACACAGCAACTTTCCTCCATCATGATGTCCTGCCCTCACTTCAGGGCCACAGTGATGGTGCGAGCTGGCCACGAGACTCTGAAACTGTGAACCCAAACTAAACTTGCGCTCTAAGTTGTTCTTGCCAGGTACCTTGGTCACAATGATGACAAGTGGCCTGACACTTGAGGACTAAGGTACATCTGGCCTGCTGAGATGAAAACATCCCCACCTCAGATGAGTAACAAGAAACGAGTCTTTCAAAACAATGAGGGCAACAGCCAACTTTTACTAACAGAAATTCATAACGTCCAAATGCTCCACCCCTTCCCTCAGTCTCTGGAAGGCAAGTCTCTTAAGTAACACAGGCCAGGAGGCTTCAGTGACATCTGCTCCATTCTCAAGCACAGCAAACTGGTTCTGGTTTCTAATTGATCATTGTGAGAACAGGATTGTGTTCAGGTCTGCTATCTTAGTTGTCAGAACCTGTTTTCTCCAGGATCTTCTCAAGGTGCTTAATTAAGTCACGGCGTTTGAATCTGAAAATGAAGAGAGCTGTCATTAGCCAACAGAATCCCCAAGAAACCAGGAAGTGGTGGCGCTGTGGCAGACAGACAGGGAGCTCACTGTCTACCCAGGAAGGGAAGGAGCACGCACCTGGGGAGAGACGCCCCAGTGCATAGGGAGCGTCCACGAGGGATGCCACCCAGGTCTGACCATGGTGAGATGGCCAGGCAGAGTGGGTGTGGGAGGGTGAGTCGGACTCAGAGGACACAAGCTGAACGACACAGGGCGAGCCTTAACTGTGAGTGGGGGCAGGACCCAGGATGATGAAGCAGGGGCAGGCCCTGTCCCCCATCACTCAGCCCCAGCACTGCCCCAGCCCAGCTGCCGAAAGAAATCAAACAGTTCCTCATGCCACGCACCTTGCCGCTTCCTTGATGGTAAACTCAACAAACTGCTTCTTGACTTCCACGGGGCCTCGCACCTCTTCAAGCAACTTGAAGATCCTTTCGTATTCTGAAGGTATTAAAAACACCTCAGTATTTATCCAAACTGGAGAAGAAACAGAACTCAGTCTTGCTGTTTGTGGCCCTCGCTAATCATGCTCTCTGGGCTGGAACGGAATGGACTGCTTGGGGCTGACATGCCGAAATCGAGACCTCTGCATGCAGCCACTAAAGAGACTCTAGGAAACAGCCACCATCAACGACAAGACAAGACAAGACAAGACGTATGGGGGACACGCTAAGCAAAGTAGAGGAGGAGCATCTGAAGTTAGTGAGGACTCAACTCTGGCAGAGGCCGAGTCCTCTCAGGGAGTTCCAAGCTCCTCTCAACCAAGGTTGAGAGGTCCTTCCTTGTTTTCATTGCTACCATCCTCCCGCCACTTACTTCGTCCAAACTGCCGAACTTCCTTCATGAGCTGGTGTTTGATACCAATGTTGATTTCCTCAGTACTCTGTGGAAATGGATCAGGCACCACCGCCAGCACGGGAATGGCAGGAACTTCAGGGCCACGTGCAGAGGGGCCACTGCTCATGAATCCTGCCCCGAATGGGTCCCCACCAGCCTGGAGAAGGAGCCCCGCTTCACTGGGACCAGTGGAGTCGTTCGATGGAAAAGCCAGTGGATGGAAAGGAATACTGCCAGCTGCCATGCTTGCGGCCAAGGAGCCTTCCACCGTGGTGGGACCACTGTGCACTGTCTCCTCACGGGCATCGTGGCTAGCGTCTGCAAACCAAATGGAGAGGCTCAGCTATGAGGCAGGTGGCTTCACCACCCTACACCCTACGCGGACATTGACACGCTCGCTCGTGTCCTACGATTACTTTTCTCGGAGCATCTGGGAGCACCAGAGAGAAATCTTGGACCTGAAAAGTGGACATCAGGACACACAGGACAGGGAAAGCACCTTGTCACTTGTGGCTCTATGAAAGCATGTCTACACACAGGAGACGAGACATCTAGCAGCAAAGCATCCACTGAGCCATGGCACTCATGATTCTGTGTCCCGTGCTGCAGTTTAGGTGCTGCAAAGCTGAAAGGCTCACGTGCTGTCCAGATGCCCAGTGTGATTCATGCTCAATCACCAGAGATCCCTGTCAAGAGGACAGACCCTCCTCATTCCTGTCTGGAGTATCAGAAAAATGCATGTATATTAATCAAGTGTGACACCTCTAATTACACCACCCTCCGTGGTGCCAGGAGCTGGGGACTAGCAGTGAAGCAGACAGACAGAAACTGCACCGGCCCTGACGGAACCTGCACTACGATGGGAAGTCAGACAGGCCGTGCCTGCTGAGTGACAAGCCATCCCAGCTGGACTCGTGTTGGGCAGGGGAGTGAGAGGGAGCAGCAGAGGAGCCTCAGGGCTGAGGGTGGTGGCAGGGCCTTCTGGGTGGTGTCCTCTGAGCAGAGCCTGAGGAGGCGACAGAGCAGCTTGTGCACACGCAGAGGGACAGTGCCAGGCTGCAGTGAGGGTGAGGGTCAGAGGGGGGACCTGCTGAGGACCATGGAGTGGAGGAGAGAGGCCCCCAGCACCCATGTGAAGCCATGCAGAGACTGTGGCCCCCAGTCGGGACTTGCGGTTGTGTTCCGTGTGCTTGGAAAGTGGAGGACACACTTCCAAGAAGGACACGCAACGCGCCCATTCCTTAGCTGCTGACACCATCACTCTGGCCACAGGGAGAGAAGGGAGGGGGTCGGGGGGAGGAAGGGGAAGCAGAATGACAGGGAAAGAGTTGTCGGCACATAGTGACAATCAATCACGTCAGAGTAGGATAGAAGACTCGAGAAACACGGTGTGACTGTAAAATCATCCCAATGGTTAGATTGGAGAGAAAAGGAGAGGCAGGTCTCAGAGAGATTGGGATCCACCAACAAGGAAGGAAACAAGACTGGAGAGATGGAAATCCCCGAAAGTCTCCACCAAGGAGCCAGTGAACAATGTGGTCAAGTGCAGCTGAGATACGACTGACGATGCCAGCTGCCATGCTGGCCATCTCCACCCTGGTTTCTGTGGCATAAGGAGGCAGGAGGTGGAGGCCCTGTTGGTACAGCGTGAGGAGAGGCCAGATGGGGTGCACGCTGTGTCCTGACCCACAGCAGAGCCAGGCAGAGAGGGGCTTGCCATGCATCCTCCTTTGCCGCTGCCCCTGTCCTGCCCTGCAGGAAGCTCCTTGATGCCGGCCTCCTGCAGCCTCTCCCATCAGGAGGTTGCTGCTCTCTGAGGCGCTGCATTCCATGTGCAAACTGCAGGTCTTGTCCACCCATCCAGGACATAATTACCATTTCCCTGGGGCTTGGTGGAGTCCTCCTGACTGGATTCGCCCTCTCCTTCCTCCAGCACTGGCAGCAGGGACACAGTGCACTTCTGCTTGTAGGGTCTAGGACCCCAGGCTTCTCCAGTGTGTTTCCCATCCCATTCGGGACCTACAGAGATCTTGTCGGCGTCGTCCGTCATGGTTTTCTGAAACACACCAGTGGATACATTCCGCTCATTACTAAGTGTGACCTTCACCAGACTGCCAACAGACTTTGCATGCATATAGAATCCTGCACTTGTGTCCCCGTGTGAGTTCACGTGTGGGCCACGTTTGGCCATACCCCACAAACACTGTTCTCAGAAAAGTAACCTTCTTTTAGGCCAGTCCAGTTAGATCGAGGAGGAAGGTGACATGCAAGGTGCTGCTCAAAGCCAAGGATGGCTCATGATTAATCAACCCCCATTCTGTGGCTACCATGTTTGGGGATGGAATCCTTTTCCTGTTCTCATGAGAGAGAGGGTTCATCATATACATCGGTGGCACTAATAAGCTTGGATGTGCACCACGCAGTGTTGGTGGCAGGTGAAGGTGAGAGGCAGTGACAGAGAAGAGGAACGGAAGGCCCTATTGTCCAGGCAAAACCCCAGAATCTCCCCACCTACTGGAATAAAGTCAGTACAACACATTCTGTGAGCCACATGCATTACCCATGAAGAGGAGTGCAAAGAGGAGAAAAGAATTTTCCTGGGGCATTTAATAACTGCCAGGAACTCCTTGTTTTATTTTTAATTACTTTCTCTGGTGGATTAGAATTACACACCAGAATGGGATGCATTTTCATATCGTCATCTATGTACACAGCCTAACTTGTTCCAGTGCCTTCCATGTCTTAGCTGGCTATTCAGCAAAGCACAATTCTGGGAAGAGAAGATTTAGCGGTTAGAAGGGATTGGCCCCCTTGGTTGGGATGGCTTGTCCTATGGGTAAATTGCCCCAGTCACAATCTCTCCACCCCAAATATCATGTGCTAAGCAAAACCCTCTGGACTGGAAGGAGGAACACCTTGGAAAGACAAGGAGATAAGTAAAAGGGGTGGTCAGCACTGAGGCCAGCAAGAAAGGACATGGAGTATTATTGAACTGCATAAGCTCCATGGGCTTCGTTCAGTGACAGTTTCCAGGCACCTAGGAAGCAGGAATAGAGCGAAAGAGCAATGAAGTCTCTGTACCAGGCTTCTCACTCAATCCAGGGCATTCTTGGCTATCTGGAAAGTTCTTGTGACATTTGAGTGTGAATCAACACTTGTTGGAATTCTCAAGCCCCAGGAAGCTGCTGGGCTGACTTTGAACCCAAACTGCTGCGCATCAGGCTGAGTCTCTGGGAATTATGTGATGAAGGAGCCTATAATCAAGGAGATAGCTAAAGATTGCGGTTAGCTGAGAGCCATAGAAGATGTTCTAGTTTCCACCTGATATTAATACATTATTCAAAGAATCTTTGTATGCCCGTGAACACTGCGTGACGCACCTGTAAGCTCGAGCTGTAAGCACGTGTCCTTGTTAAAGCTATATGTATATAACTGGGTGAGGTTCGTTAGTGTGTGTGGGGAAGAAGAAGGTGGTGGTTGGAGTTAGAGCGTTTGGAGTGATTGCTGGAGCTGGAGAGAGGAGAAGAATAAAAGACCTTTTTTCATTTTCATCCTGCCTCCGAATTTTCCTGTGGCGTTCGCTGCTCCAAGCGACTTCCGCTTCAGGCAGCGACAGGTGGTGGCCTGTACGGGGAATTCGGCGACAAGGTAAGAAAAAAGAAAATTTAAAAAGATGGGAGCAAATATAACAAAAAGTCGGTTTATAAAAGCCATGAATGAAATTTTTGATATTGAGAACTCAGAGGATAGTGAGAAAAGTGAACAAGAAAGCATATCCTCTGACTCAGTGGAGACCAGCAAGGAGAGTAGGAATGTAAATTCAAAAGTAAGATCTGCAAAAGCCATCAGAAGCTTAATAAAATTAGCTGAGGAGTATGTACTCTCCTTAGAAACTGAAACTCAGGATACTAGTGAAAGTAATAATAGTAACAAGGAGCCAAACCATGAAAGTACAGTCTCCTCTACTGAGCCGGTTAGGAATTATGAAGCTAGTAGTGAAGAGGAATCAAAAAGCGATTCGGAGAGCACAGTCTCCAATAAAAAGAACAAAAAGAAATTAAAAAAGAGAAAAGACCGTCAAATAGAGGAACCACTAGCGCCCTCTGCTCCTTCATGGATAGAATCCCTAACAGAAACAATAAAGAGTATTGATCAGAGTGTACGTGCCCTTGAGGTAGAAATTGGCGGCCTTTCAGAGCGCTTATACGCTCTCGAACAACATAGACCGCAGGAGCACCTAGAACTGCCAGTATTTCAAAATGAACAGGGACAAAGATATCACGAGTCCCTAGACTTTAAAACAATAAAGAATTTTAAAGAGGCGGTAATGACCTATGGGCCTCAAGCTCCGTTCACATTAAGTATGATAGAGTCACTTAACACCCTAACCTTAGCCCCCTCAGATTGGAAAAGTCTATGCAGAGCGGTACTAAGTGGGGGACAATACCTAATCTGGAAAACTCAATTCCAGGAACTTTGTTCAGAAATAGCAAAGAGAAATGCTGCAGCAGGTTTCCCTCAACGCAATATAGATATGCTCACAGGGGAGGGTGAGTTCGCCGAACTACAAAATCAGCTACAATACGATCCAGGTGTGTATGCCCAGATACACACTGCAGCTGTGAAAGCCTGGAAGACAATCTCAGGCACAGGGGATCTGCAAGGCAGCCTATCAAAAGTTATACAAGGGCCTAACGAACCTTACGCTGATTTTGTAGATAGGCTCTTAAAAACAACATCTAGAGTTTTTGGAGAAGTCGAGCAAGCTATGCCCCTAGTTATCCAATTAGCATACGAGAACGCTAATAAATATTGCCAGGATGCAATAAGGCCATGGAGAAGTAAAAAAGACTTATCAATTTATATCAGACTGTGCAAAGACATTAACGAGGCTGTTATCACAGGCAACGTAATTGCTGCAGTGATGAAAAATTCCTCCCCTCAAAATTCCCAAAGGATTCAACCTAGAACAGGATATTCCAGACAAAATTATTATAATCAACCAAGATATGCTAAGCAATATCCCCCAAGGGTAATAAAATCAAATTTATACCGTGCTCCAGGCCGATGCCCCAGATGCAAAAAAGGTATACATTGGGCCAATCAATGCCATTCTAGATATGATATATATGGAAATGATTTATCAAGGATTTCAAAAAACGGGGCACGGGGCCCAATGCCCCGGGGCCCACAAATGTACGAGGCACTAGAGGAGGAAGGCCCTCAGATTCAAATGATTCCTCGTCACAGTCCCTCCTACCCATTAACTCCCTTATCAGAGGGACAAGAGGAAGTGCAGGATTAGATCTCTGTTCTACTGCCCGGATGGTCCTGACACCTGAAATGGGGGTTCAGCTGATTCCTACGGGAATCAGGGGACCTCTCCCTTCAGGAACTGTGGGACTAATCCTTGGGCGTAGTTCCAAAAGTTTATTAGGCTTTAATGTTATACCAGGGGTTATTGATTCAGATTATAATGGAGAGATTAAAATAATGCTAAGTACACACAGGGGCATCATCTCCGTAAATCAAGGAGACAGAATCGCACAGCTGCTCCTCATTCCCAGTCTCCATAATTCTTTTAAAAGCATGCCACAAAATAGAAATAGCAGAGCATTCGGTTCCACTGGTTCAGGACCTATGGCTTTCTGGGTCCAGGACTGTTCACGGAGGCCTATGTGCAAATTAAAAATTCAAGGTATAGAGATGGAGGGGCTGATTGATACAGGAGCTGACTCTTCCATCATAAATCTACAACAATGGCCTAAGCACTGGCCTCTACAGAAAGCCTCAACCAGTTTAAGAGGCTTGGGATACAGTAATACCCCAGCTCAAAGTGCTGTAATCTTAAATTGGCAAGACAATGAAGGCCATACAGGAACATTCAAACCCTATGTTTTAAACAGCTTGCCAGTTACCCTATGGGGAAGAGATATCTTACATCAAATGGGGCTACACCTAGCGACCAAGCCTGCAGGTGTTAAGAATAAAAATCCTACTCATAATAAAAAAGGCAAAGGACATTTTTTCTAGGGGCCACTGAGAAAACAATTTTAAAAATACCATGGCTCTCTAATAAGCCAGTTTGGGTCCCTCAGTGGCCCCTATCCAAAGAAAAATTGCAAGCGGCCCATCAATTAATTAAAGAACAATTAGAAGCAGGACACATAGAGCCTTCCACCTCTCCCTGGAATTCTCCCATATTTGTAATTAAGAAAAAATCAGGAAAATGGAGACTATTACAAGATCTAAGACAAATTAACAAAACAATGCAAATTATGGGCCCTACTCAACCTGGACTTCCTAATCCTGTAGCTATTCCAAAAAACTATTACCTTATAACCCTTGATATAAAGGACTGTTTCTTTTCCATTCCCCTACATCCTCTGGATGCCCCCAGGTTTGCTTTTTCAATTCCTTCTATTAATAATAATGGCCCTGATAAAAGATATCAATGGAAAGTATTGCCGCAGGGAATGGCAAATAGCCCTACACTGTGCCAACTATATGTGGACAGAGCTATACAGCCCATTAAAAACAAATATCAAGACCTTATGTGTCTACACTACATGGACGATGTTTTATTAGCTCACCCTAATCAACAAATCTTATTTAATATATTTAGTGAAATAACAAAAAATCTAAAAAAATATGGATTATATATAGCAGAAGAAAAAGTTCAAAGCAGATCACCTATACTATATTTAGGCTTTAAAATCATGGATACTTTTGTTAAACCCCAAAAAATTCTAATAAGTAAAGAACATTTGACCACCCTCAATGATTTCCAAAAATTACTGGGTGACATTAATTGGCTTCGCCCTACACTAAGCCTCACTACTGGACAATTAAAACCCTTACTTGACATCCTTCGTGGGAACCCTGACCCATCCTCACCTCGAACATTAACTCCTGAGGCCAGGAGAGCTCTAAAATTAGTAGAACAGGCCATTGAAAGATCCCATTGCGATAGATTTGATTTTGCACAACCACTAATATTGATTATTATTCCTTCACAATATACTCCAACAGGAGTATTTTGGCAACAGGGACCTATATTATGGATACATTTGCCTGTCTCTCCTAAAAGTACAATTGAGTCTTATACCTCCATGGTGGCTAAACTTATTCTTCAAGGACTTAAAACCTCTACTAAAATATTTGGAATTCATCCCGCTACTATTATTACTCCTTATTCATCGTCACAGGTTGAATATTTGTGCTTCAATGATAATGATTGGGCTATAGCTAGATGCTCTACTTCTGCAAATTTTGACAATCATATTCCTAAATCTCCTATACTGTCCTTTTGTATCAATCATCCTATCATATTCCCACAGGTAATAAAAAATCAACCAATTCCTAAAGCATTTAATGTATTTACAGATGGATCCTCTAACGGTACTGCTGCAGTAGTCACTCAAAATGAAAAAATGATTCATATCACTAATCAAAAATCAGCTCAATTAGTGGAACTCGAAGCTATAATAATAGCTCTGGAAAATTTTAAAGAACAGCCTATGAATATTTTTTCAGACAGCCATTATATTGTACATGCTGTCCCAAAATTGGAGCTAGCAGGTCCAATAGCACCACATACTCCAGCTTTTAAATTGTTTTCTCAAATCCAAAATCTCCTATGGCAACGAAAAGAACCTTTATTTATAGGTCACATAAGAGCTCACACTAATCTGCCTGGTCCTCTCCATGAAGGTAATCAAAAAGCTGACACCCTCACTAAAACAATATTTATATTTACTACAGTACAACAAGCTACTTTATTTCATTCCCAGTTCCACGTTAACAGCACTACCTTAAGACAAAAATTTAAAATCACAAAAGAACAAGCTCGTAGAATTGTAAAAGAATGTCCATCTTGTGTAACACTCTTGCCCAATCCACATTATGGGGTTAACCCACGAGGTTTGATGCCCAATCATTTGTGGCAGATGGATGTCACACATGAGCCAAGTTTTGGAAAATTACGATTTATTCATGTCACCATAGATACATGCTCAGGCATAATTTTTGCTTCTTTACATTCCGGAGAAAAAGTTAAAGATACTATATCTCATTGTCTGCAAGCTTTTGCTGCATTGGGCATCCCCAAAATGCTTAAAACAGATAATGGCCCTGCATATACATCCACATCCTTCAAACAATTTTGTACAAAGTTCAATATTATCCACAAAACAGGTATCGCTTATAATCCTCAGGGACAAGGAATAATTGAAAGAGCAAATCGGACACTTAAAAATATGTTACTAAAGCAAAAAGATGGAAACTGGAAAAATCCTAAGGACAGATTGGCAGTTGCCCTGTTTACCCTAAATTTCTTAACTTTAGATTCTAATGGACATTCGGCTGGAGATAGACACTGGAACCCACACCAACAACATAAACCTTTGGTTTACTGGAAGGATGTTCTCTCAGGTACATGGAAGGGTCCAGACCCAGTATTAATTTGGGGGAGAGGATCTGTTTGTGTTTTTCCAAAGCACGAATCCTCTCCAATATGGATACCATCTAGATTGATAAAGCAGGTACAAAGTCAAAGGGATCAAGACGAAGTTATGGAGGAGTCTAGATTGAATAAACAAGTGCAAGGTCAAGAGGACCAAAATGAAGGTATGGAGTGATTCCCTTAAAAGAGTTCTCCATTAAATTAACAACTTAAATTTCATTCTTCCCGGCCGGGACAAGAAGATCTCTCTTCAGTGTATACACAATTGTAATTTTTTTTCTCTTTTATATATGTCTTTATGTCTGTGCATTTGTCTAAATTTCATGTTAATGTGATGTCACAAATATGTTTATATGTGCGTCTGTCTAGTGTGACGTCACAAATAATTAAGCGCTTAAAAAAAAAAAAGGTAGATAGATATAGATCCAAATAACAAATAACGTTAATTCATTTAAGCTTAGAATATTCTAATTTGATAATCAATAGATAGATAGATAAATAGATATTTATATAAGTTCAGAATATTTTTAGATAATCAATTATAATGATAATCAATTTTGATTTATAGTTGTCTCCGGGACTTCTCTTCAGCTGTGAATATGTTTAATGTTGTATAACCTGATATTTTGGTGTTCCGACAGAGGATCATTTATTTGTTATTGACTTCATTTGTTTAGTAGCTGATTAATTTGAATTATTTCAACAGGTATAGGATTGCTGTGTATATAGAGACTCGAGGATTCCAGCTAACAAATTATTTTTCCAAAATGCCTTTAGCTTTTCTTTATCTTTAATGCAGTAAACACCCTCAGTTTCTCTTTGATTATTTCTGAATGTGATATTTTGCCAGCTTATGTTTGTGGGAGCTTGAGCAGCAATGTGTGTGAGCAGAGATCAACTTTTATTTTCTACTCTAATAGTTCTTTTTTTTTAGTTTGACAGCTCACCTTTTGATCTCAGTGCTGGAATAGCACTGCCTTTCCCTTAATAATGGATCCTTGAGTTTTTAGGTAGCGGGCCCTGAAGATTTGCCGGTGGAAATGTCTGGACATAAAAAAGACGGCTGCTGCTACAACTGCAGGGACCGCGGTCGCTGCAAGCATCCCTGCTGCTCAAGCATCAACAACCTCACCAGCAGTGTGGCCTCTGCTCTGCATGCATGGGGCCTCCTGAATCTATGTGTTATAACTTATGGACATTTTGATTTTCCATTATTTTGGGACATTACGGGACAATGCCTTGCGGGTATTTGTCTAAGAGAACTCAGTGCGTTACTTGATGAAACTAAGGGCAGCTGATTCGCTTAAAGAACTTGATATGCTATGGAAACTTGGCTCGTCAGCAGTAGGCTTACCGCCTTAAAGCCGCAGCATCTCCAAAAAATTGGACGGCTGTTAGTCAACACACAGTCGATCCTGAAGGGCTCTATTGGATGGCTGGTTAGCCTATGACGGGTAAGATCCCCAGAAGGGGACAACCTAAGACACGGCACAGTCGCACGGGACAGTCTAATGTGGCCGGCATGTCAACCTAAGCCAGGAGTCAGGACAGCCTAGACTCCCATGACGGGTAAGAATGTCGGTTGCACATGGACGTCCTAGAACATCCCCTCTTTTAAAACTAAAAGGGGGAAATGAAGGAGCCTATAATCAAGGAGATAGCTAAAGATTGCGGTTAGCTGAGAGCCATAAAAGATGTTCTAGTTTCCACCTGATATTAATACATTATTCAAAGAATCTTTGTATGCCCGTGAACACTGCGTGATGCACCTGTAAGCTCGAGCTGTAAGCACGTGTCCTTGTTAAAGCTATATGTATATAACTGGGTGAGTTTAGTTAGTGTGTGTGGGGAAGAAGAAGGTGGTGGTTGGAGTTAGAGCATTTGGAGTGATTGCTGGAGCCGGAGAGAGAAGAAGAATAAAAGACCTTTTTTCATTTTCATCCTGCCTCCGAATTTTCCTGTGGCGTTCGCTGCTCCAAGCGACTTCCGCTTCAGGCAGCGACAATGTGAAACCTGAGCAGCACCAGAGACATCACCACCTGCAAGTCACTCCATCTGCAGCCAGGGAACATGGCAGTCCCGTGGGTTCTTCCTGCCTGTAATAGTTTGGATCACAAGCCATGGGCTAACGGCTTGGGCCTCAGTGGGGCTCATAATGGGTTGGTGCTAGGAACTTGAGGAGGTGGAGCCTAGTTGGAAGCCAGTGGTCACTGAGGGTGTGCCTTGACAGTGTGTATTCTTCACACACACATTCCTTCCCTCTCCCTCTTCCTCTCTCCTATCCCACCCCCTCTGTTCTTCCTAAGCAGCAGGGCTGGGGCCCATGTGGCCAACATGCTGAAAACCCATCTCAGAAATATAAAATCAACTGAAATCAACACATGCAATTGAGCTCTGAGGAATAGATCTCCTACCTAAGCAAGAGGAATGTAGTTAATGTGGAAGGTAGAGGGAATTCTACACAGTGGCAGGAGTATATGAGAAAGGAAAAAAATACTGAAAATTCCTAAGCTGTGACATCTTAGTAAGGTAGAAGAGGAGTACAAGAAATCCAAGTGCAAAAAAATAGGAGAAGTAGCTTTACTTTTATTGGGGGTGGGGGATGCTGGGGTTGTAGCCAGGGCCTGGCACAGGCAGGCAGGGGCTCTAACACTGAGCCACACCCCCAACCCCACTTTACTATTTAAGGGGAAGGAAAACTAATGAAATGGGATGAGAAAGAGACAATAGCAAAGACCGACGTTGCCAAAGTTGACCTTTTTTTTTTTTTTTTTTTTTTTTTGGTACCGGGGATTGAACTCAGGGGTACTCGACCACTGGGCCACATCCCCAGCCCATTTTTGTATTTTATTAGAGACAGGGTCTCACTGAGTTGCTAAGTGCCTCGCCATGGCTGAGGCTGGCTTTGAACTCACGATCCTCCTGCCTCAGCCTCCCAAGTACTGGGATTACAGGGGTGCGCCACCGTGGCCAAAGTTGACCTTTCAAATGCAAACAAATGTACACATATCCGACTTCACTAAGCAACAAAAATCTTAGTGCTTGTTGCGACTGCACACACACTAAAATGGGAAAACACTCAGAGATCATCAGCATGGGTCTTGAGCAAGGATGACTTGCATATGTTTTTCAAAGCGAAGAAGGAAAAGGCAAAATTTTATCTTAAAATAAAGCATACTAAGAGAAGGAAAAGAAGAGGTTGGGATTAATATGAAAGTTATCATTTCAGATTTCAAAAATGAGATGAAGCAGAAAACACTTGTAGAAAAATAAAACTCAATCCCACGTGAAAGAGAAAATCTGGATGCTCTCAAGTCTGGTAAAAAATTTTTTTCATGGTACCAGGGACTAAACCCAGGGGGGCTTGACCACTGAGCCACACCCAGCCCTTTTTATTTTTAAATTTTGAGACAGGGTCTCAATGAGTTGCTTAGGGCCTTGCTAAGTTGCCGAGGCTGTCTTTGAACTGGAGAGCTTCCTGCTGCAGCCTTCCTGAGCCACTGGGGTGGGTGGTAACATTCTTAAGAAAGAAAAAATTCATACCTTCCAGTTCACACATCTCCCTAATGAGTTCTCCCTAATGAGTCCTCCAAACACGCAGGAAAGAAACGTGTCTTACACAAACTCTTTTGTGAGGTAGATACAAGGAACACGTTTTCGGCTCACTTTGTGAGGCCACTGTCAACCCGATGCCAACAGTTAGCAAGGCCATTAGAAGGAAAGACAACTATGGTCCCCACATAAAAATTTTTAAAAAAAGAAAGAAAACCATGGGCCAACATCTGTCCTGAAAATATGGATGAAAATCCTAAGTAAAATAAAAGCCAACCCAATGCAATGATAGATATAAACACCATGTAACACAGGAAAGCAAGACTTGTCCACATTCTCAAAGCAATCAGAGTTAACCACATTAACAACAACAACAAGCAGAAGAAAAAACGGAATTTACACGATCATTTTTTATATTTTGGTTAATCTTCAACTCCTATTCATGATTAAAAACTATCAGTAACTTATAACAGAACAAAACTTCCTTAACCTAATAAACATTTTCTCCCCCCCCACCCCCGAAAAAAAAACCCCAAAACAATTGGATAAAAATAAGAAAAAATAATGGAAAATGCCAAAATTACAGGTGAAGTATTGCACATTTTGTCCCTAAATTTAAACAAGATGAGAATGTCAACCATATAGTCAATCATGTGCAGTACAACAAGATAAACATAATAGTATAATGTTTCAAGTGGAAGAAGGAAATTTCCACCTTTCTCTGAAGGCATTTCTATGTAGGGAGAATATTCGAAAGGATACAAAGCCACTGCAGGTAGGAAGTGACTGTAGGAAGTTCCTGGATCCAGCAGCAATCTTCAAAAACCACCAGCACGTTAGAATAATAACAACAAGTCAACAGAAAGAAAATGTAAGGCCCATTCCAAACAGTGCCCAAATCACTAACAATGTAGGAGCACAAGTAACGAAAGCTGTGCTAGGGCATTTCATGAAGAGAAAAGAGCACCTAGGGAAACTGAAGTGGAGACAAATGGTATTTCCTGCATGGGAAGACTCCTTATTAAAACTTAATGGTCATCAGGGGTGGCTGCGCATGCCTGAAACCCAGCAGCTTGGGAGGCTGAGGCAGGAGGATCTCAAGTTCAAAGCCAGCCTCAGCAAATTAGTGAGGCCCTGTCTCTCGATAAAATATAAAAGGGGTTGCGGTGGGAGGATGTGGGTCAGTGGGAAAGCATGCCCGAGTTCAATCCTTATTCACACTTTATTGTCACCCGGTGTGGTCACACAGGTCTGAATCCCAGCAGCTCAGAATCCTGAGGCAGGAAGATCAGAAATTCAAAGCCAGCCTCAGCAATTTAGCTAGGCCCTGAGAAACTTAGCAATTCCCGTCTCTAGATAAAATGTAAAAAGGGGAGGCAGGGTATGTGGCTCTGTGCAAAGCACCCCCAGTTCAATCCCCCGGTACCAAAACCAAAACCAAAATGCAATGAAACAAACAAGCCTTGTCAGTCTTTCCCAGAAGGCTTCTGGCAATCTTCTTTCAAATCTCACCATGTCCATTTTGCAAACTGACAACGTGATAATACAAAAAGGGAAACCAAAGGTCTAAAGAATCCACAGTCTCTAAGAAAAACAAGAGTTGGAAGCACATACTACTAGATACTATATTTATGATTAAAGCTATTGTAAGACCAATAGCATGGTCCTGGAGCAAGGATAGGCACATACACCACTGGACCAGCACCAAGTCTCCCGACAAATTTGGAAATAAAATATAGCTAGATGTGTGACCCTGGGGCCAGAAAACCATTGTGAGAAAAATAGTGGTCTTTTTCCCGGGCTACTCCTATCAGGTGCAGGGCGGAACCCAGGCTCCCACACGTGCTGGGGGTGGAGAGGACGGCACTCTACTGCTGAGATGCACCTTCAGCCCAAGATGCTCCTTTTAACCAGCCCATTTCCTAGAGACCAGCAAAACAGTACCCGCAATCCAACTGGAAGCAAAAGCAGGGTGTCACCCTCACTGGTTGGGGGTGGCCAAAGATATATTTTTAAAGAATACAAACACCAACCCTAAAAACTAGCCTGAAGGATTAAATGGAGAGTTTCTGTGCCACTAAATGTGCTCTGTGCCAAAGCACATTAATGGTCGTGCGTGTGCGCTGGCCTATAATCACAGACACGTGGGAGGCTGCAGGATCCCAGTTCAGGTTGCCCAGGCAATTCGGAAACTGCCTGTCTCTAACTGGGGTTTTTGTCTGTCTGTTTTGGGTACCGGGGATTGAACTCAGGGGCATTTGAGCCACATCCACAGCCCTATTTTGTATTTTATAGAGAAACAGGGTATCCCTCAGTTGCTCAGCGCCTCGCCATTGCCGAGGCCAGCTGTGAACTTGCGATCCTCCTGTCTCAGCCTCCTGAGCCTCAGCGATTACAACTGTGCACCACCGCGCCCGGCTCAAACTCTTAAGTGAATACATGACAAAGGACTGGGGGTGTCCTTCTGTGGTGGCAGGGTACCCCTGAATCCAATCTCCAGTACCCGGGGGAAAAACACTGTGAAGCCAAATCAAAGATTTGAATAAAAAACTCAAACTTCTGCTTTCGTCTATGTGCTTACATACATCAGTGTACATAAATTAAAAAAACTGAGTGGAACCCGACATGTGTAGAGCTACACATTTCGCCACTCGTGCAAGTACAAACACGCCAATCAAGTTTGTGCAAAATCCTGAACAACACTCACACCCTCCTCAGACCCACCCAGGAGCAGAGAAATGCAAGTGCAGACAGAGGGGCTGGCTGCACCCCCACCAGGGGGCCGAGATTCCTGCGTGACTGGATTTGGCAGCGCACCTTCCAGCATGAGGAGCTGCTGGAACCTTCCCACGCCCAGACTCACGCCCAGGCGCCAAGGCCATGCTTGTAGAGCTCTCTGGGGGCCGAGGCCCAGCAAGCCCTCGCGGCAGCCCAGAGGTGCAGGATTGCTCACCTCCAACGTGCCAGGCGCGAGGGCGGCAGGGATCCCCACCAGACAGATCCTGGCTGAGACCCGAGCCGAGATGACGCCGCCGCCACCCCCACGCGGCAGAGGTGGGCTGGCCAGGGAATCCACCTCACCTGGGGCTGAGAAAGAGCCTTCAGCAAAGAAGCCCCTTCTGTGCAGAGGTCCACACTGCGGGCAACAGTCCCAAGGCCAGGAGCGAAGCCCTGGTGGCCAGACAGCACCAAAGGAATGGAAGAGTCCCCTCGTGGGGCTCACCCAGGACGCCGAAACACTGCCCCCTTAAGGATGTCTACTCCCCTGCGGAGAACTGCCGTGTGTGTGTGTGTGTGTGTGTGTGTGTGTGTGTGTGTGTGTGTGTGTTGGTGTGTTGGTGTGTTGAGAGCGGTGCCAGCACAGTGTCCCTCCCAGAACCGTGGGGACTCCCTGAGGACCTCCGCAGAGCTGGAGAAAGGTGCCAAGGGCAAGCCCTCCTGGACTGAGCGCATTGCCTCAGCGGGCGGGCGTCCATAGGGGGCGGAGCAGAACCACCCCAGGTATAGTTCCCCAGACTGCAGAGACCCCCCAAACCAGACACACCTCCTGGGATGAATGCGAGCACCCCAGGGAACGTGCCCACACCACAGCGAAGTGCTGACCTTGTAAGGGAGCCTGGGCTGAAGCACCTCCCCAAACGACACTGAGGTGGTGGCGCCCCCAGCAGTGGGCTGTCTAGGAATGTGCCCTCTAGCGTGTCTGGGGGTCCCTGGGGGTGTTTTTCCAGAAGCATCTGGTACATGACTGCCAAGGGGGACCCAGGGAGGTCGCTGGCCACCGAGTGTGGCTGGCCTCTGTGCCCTGCCCAGCTGGGCCCTGGGGAATCCACGCGGGGTGCCAGAGCTCCCCGTGGGGACAAACCCAGTGACCAGCAGGACCTGCTGTGCCAGCTAGGGTAAGCAGAATGCGCCCCCTTTCCCTTTCCCTGCCTCTGGCGTCTTCTATGCACGACCTTTCCTGACAACTGCTAGAGAAACAGCTCCAAAGGAACCAGTACCTCTTCAGCTGAGCAGAACCAAAGGGTAAATTTAAGGTGGACAGGCAATACAAGTGCCACACGACATGAAGGAAGAGGCTGATCGATCTTCCTAATGGGTGAAAAACACTTAGGATACAATCCAACGACTCCTCGTGAGGAACAATGTAAAGCACTTGTCTGAGCCCGGTGTATTGAGCACACCTGTTATCTCAGGGGCTTAGGAATTGAGGCAGGTGGACTGCAAATTCAAAGCCAGCCTCACCAATTCAGCAAGGCCCTGAGAAAATTAGCAAGACCTGCCTCTAGATAAAATACAAAACTGGGGGAGGCTGGGGATGTGGCTCGGTGGGAAAGCAGCCCCGGATTCAATGCCTGCTATAAAAAATAAATAAATAATAAAAAAGAGGGGCTGGGGCTATGGCTCAGCGGGAGAGCGCTTGTCTTACATGTGTGAGGCCCTGGGTTCAATCCTCAGCACCACACAAATAAAATAAAGGTATTGTGTCCACCTACAATAATGTTTTTAAAAGAGGAGGGTGAGGTGTAGCTCAGAGCTAGAGCACTAGTCTAGCATGTGGAACCCAGCACCGTGTATAAGGAAATAAATAAATAAAGGTATAAAAAAATAAGAAGGAAAGGAGCTGTTGGGAAGGACACTCCCCAGACCCAAAGGTAAGCATTATTCCCAGGCAGAATGTGAGAAGGGATCCTAGGAGAGTCCAAATGAGACAATGACAGCCACTGTCTTTCTTCTTTTCGCCACTATGCTCCAGGGCTTCCCAGCTCCACCTGCAGGTGGTGGGGGAAGCTCTTCCCACAGAGCAAGTTCTCTGGAACAGCCTTGAGAAGGGTGCTTTTCAGGGAGTCATCCTGCATGTCAAGCAGTGTCAATTGTGGGCAGCTCCAATCACCTGTCCCCTCCAGTGGCAGACAGGATGCTCCAGTCTTGAGCTCCCATAGAGTAAGATTGCTGGTTTCCAGGTTCCTGGAGAGGGCGGGATGGGGATGGCCATGGGGCAAGTTGAAACCCCAGGGAGCTTACTGGCCTTGTTGAGATGCCACCATTTTGACTGAAGAAAGACTCTTCCTGTCGTTGCAAGTGTTCGGTTAATTTTTAGAGTTCTGAAAACATATATCTTGTTTTTACTCTTTGAGACCTGGTTTCACTGTGTTGCCCAGGCTGTCTTGGAACTCCTTGCACCTCAGCCACAGAGATGCTGGGACCACAGGAGGGCGCCTGTCCCTGGGGAAAACATTTACTCAGCTGATATTTACCAGTGTTTGCTTTGTTATTATGCAACAGTGGCTCCCATGCCCACTTCAGTCCTGAGTATTGAACCTAGTGGGCTCTCCTACTGACCTACATTCCCAGCCCTTTAATTTTTTTTTTTTAAAACAGGGTCTTGCTAAGTTGTCCAGGCTGTCCTCAAACTTATGATCCTCCTGCCTCAGCCTCTGGAATCCTTTGATTACCTGCCCACCAGTAGTGGCTTTTGGAAGTTCCTACTCCAGTGTTCTGAAAAGTGCTTTTTCCTATGTGGAACATTTTAAGGACCTTTACATCCATGCAATTAGAGTAAAGTTTAATTAGTTTGTTTCTCATTTTGTTTTGTTAGATCATTTTATAAGTCAGTGTGTGTATACTGTGAAGAGTTCCCTGTAAACAAGGCCTAAGGAATTACTTCTTTAGTGAGCTTGTTATTGCAATATCCACATGATGAAATGGTGCATTCAGCATATCCCCTGTGTGTGTTTGTGTGTGAGTGTGTGTGTGTGTGTGTGTGCATGCACAGCCAATTACCTTGAATTTAATGGTTTAAAACTATTACCCCCAATTTAGTGACTTAAAGTAACATCTAATTTTATTATTTATTATCATATGTGTGTGTGTGTGTGTGTGTGTGTATACATATATATATGACAAGTGTTTGTAGTCTTGACTTTGTTCTCTGCTATGGAGGTCAAAAGATTGAAATCCCAATCTGGGGCAAAACGTGTTCTCTAATGAACATCTGAAGTGGAATACAGTTGAAAATTTATTCATATTGTTTGTAGAATCCAATTCCTTGTAGTGTGGAACCAAACTACTTGATTTCTTGCTGGCTATGACCTTGGTTTCACTCCCTACTCACAGGGGCAATTACATGTTTTCACATCCTTCTCTCCATCTTCAATTCAGCAAGGGCTAATCAAATTCTTCACATGATAACAGCAACAGAAGATGTTCTTCTTTTTAAGCACTGATGGGTACAGATCTGGACCACTCAAGGTAATTCCCTAGATGTAGATCAAATAACTAGTATCCTTAGTCATGCCTCCAAATTGTATTTGTCATTTTATGTATATAAACTGGGAGTGCAGTTCATGGGCAACTTTAGATTTCTGCCAAGCATAGATAGAGAAATTCATCTAGCATTTTTAGGACCCATGGCCACTTCTTCATGGAACTTACTTTTTGGCTACAGTACTTGCTTGAATTTAATATTGTACATATTACTTCCATTGCTAAGAGGGTGTTTCTGGGCCTATTTATTGCTATGACTTTGGTGGGTCAGGTGACACCCACGTTAAGACAGATAGCTCAGATGGCACCATAACTTGGTGTCCATACTCAAGCACTGAGCATTAGCAAAAGTCCTTTGTTTCCCCAAAGGACCAGAATGACATTTGTGTCTCTAGGGAATTAGTATCAGTTTGGAGCTCATGTCTTGTAATTATTAAGGAATCTTTTTATCAGGTAAATGCTAGTCAAAACTTCATCAAGATTTCATCTCACCTCACTTAGAATGGCAGTTATCAAGAATATAAATAACAAGAACTGCTCACAAGGATGGAAAGAGAAAGGTACACTTATACACTGTTGGTGGAACTGCAAGGTAGTACAACCACTATTGAAATCAATATGGAAATTTCTGAAAAGACTAGAAGTGGAACCACCATATGTCCCTGCTATTCTACTTCTTGGTATTTATCCAAAGTAACTAAAATCAGAATACTAAAGTGATACATGCATTCCAATGTTTATAGCAGTGCAATTCACAAAAGTGAAGTTATGGAACCAACCTATGTGTCTATCAACAGATGAATGGATAAAGAAAATGTGGTATATACACACAATGGAGTTTTGCTCAGTCATAAAGAAGAATAAAATTATGGCATTTGCTGGTGAATCGGTGGAACTGGAAAACATGTTATGTGAAATAAGCCAGACTCAGAAAGTCAATTTTTAAATGTCAAATATTTCCTCTCATAGGCAGAAGCTAGAGGGGAAAAGGCAATAAAAAAGAAATAAAAGAGGGGAATCTCATGACAATAGCAGTAAAAACAGTAGAATAGAGTTCAATGGGAAGGGAGGATAGAAGAGAAAGGGGAAGTACTTGGGAATGAAATTGACCAAGTTATGCTATGTGCAAGTATGAATATATCACAATGAGTACCACTTTTTGTATAATTATAATGCAAAATATAAAAGTTAGAGGTGAGGGGCTGGGGTTGTGGCTCAGTGGTGGAACACTTGCCTAGCAAGTGTGAGGCGCTGGGTTTGATCCTCAGCACCATGTATAAATAAATAAATAAATGTGTGTGTGTGTGTGTGTGTGTGTGTGTGTGTATAAAGTTAGAGGGGAGACCAATCAAGTAGAGGAAGGGGCTAGGGATAAAGAGGAGAGGAGGGAAAGGGAAAATACTGGGGAATTATTTGTAATGAATTATATTATGTGCATATATGAATATGTCACAACAAATCTCACTATTATGCACAATTATAATGTAGCAATAAAAGCATGAAAAGTAAAAGAAATCTGATTATATTTCTCTCCCTTTTACTCCCACCTTAGTAAATGGCTACCAACTTTCCTTGAATAAGAGTGAAAGTATATATATATTTTTCAGTGTAGAAAAGTCTCTCCTCAAGAGACAACCCCTTTATTCATGAAATTTTCAGTCTATAAAATAGTCAGGTCTGGGATTTTATTGAACCTCAATCATCATGGGTTTAAGGAGGAATATGTTCAGAATGCAGGATTTCCTGTAGAGCATTGCCTACTAGTATGCCCACGTCCAGTGATCAAGGTCATTGGAAACTATAATCTAATTCGTTCAAGACTGCTAATGGCCATGAATCTCAGGAATGAAGGTTTGGGTCAGCCCACCAGGAATAGAACCATCATTGGAAAATCTCTTTACTGAAGACAAAGGGGTTATAGAATGAATACTGGAAAAAGTAACCACAAGACAAGCAGAACTTAGACATCCAAATAAGCCCTGGATTCCTGGCTCTCCTTTCTCATCATCCTGCCTTTTCCCTTTTCCCAGGATAAAGTAATCAGAGGGTCCTCAAAACCCCTCCTCCCTACAACTCCAGTAGACACAAAGACTATAATTATGAACACCAGTTCCTTATTTTGACATGAATTCATTTACATATATTAAAAATATATATTTGTTTTAAATAAGGGGAGAGCTCATCATCTTATTTTTTAAATATTTATTTATTTGCTTTAGTTGTACACAATGTGTTTATTTTTATGTGGTGCTGAGGATCGAACCCGGGCCACACACGTGCTAGGCGAGTGCTCTACCGCTGAGCCACAATCCCAGCCAGCCCCTCATCGTCTTATTTTTAAAAATATTTTTTAGTTGTTGATGTACCATTATTTTTTACTTATTTATATGTGGTGCTGAGGATTAAACCTGGTGCCTCACACATGCTAGGCAAGTGCTCTGCCACTGAGCCACAACCCCAGCCCCTCATTCCCTTATTTTTTAAGACAAGTTAACTTTATATTTCAGTGTTTACAATATATGATAGTAAACTAATGACCAAAACAACAAAAAAATAAATAAAACTTCAGGTGGGAGAGATGTATCATGTTAAGCAGAATTATGACTTTGTTCTTGTCTCTATTTAGAGACTAAGAATGGTATAAGAAGATGTGCCCAGATACCAAAGTGACAAGATTATCACTTATAATGTGTCACTTGTCTAGACTGAATTAAATTACCCACAATCCACTTTCTGGGATCTATCTGGTGTCTCACAAGGGGATGCTTTGAAAGGTATGGGTGGTGGTTGAAGGGAAGCAGTAGCCATTTGTAGCTCCCACACATTGCTGCTGATCTGCAGATTTACCTTATTGTCATGAAGCAACAGCTGGACCTGCAATTTCTCTACCTTCCTTGGCGTCCTCCTTCAGCTTCTTCATCTTCTGGGCCAGATACATCTGTTTAGCACATGAGAAAGGGCCCTCCATGACTTCTTCAGGAGCCCTTGCCACCAAATTCAGAGGCAACAGGAAAGAATATGTACCTCAACCTGTCCTTACAGTATTCAAGGTCATGTTTGTGGGTTTCAGCTTATTTGTTACTTCCTCGTTCGCAATTGAGATGACAACAAACTTATAGAGATTGTTTAATCACCTCTCCTAATTGCATAATGCCAGTTTATTTTATCTAATCAAGGAGTCTATGTATCGTCTACTGTTATTAAGCCTGATTGTATCACCACTTGTAGTTGTGAGTTTTCCTCCATGTTGATAGCTTGTACACACAGCCTGTCTTGAAATCCATCATTTAAAATTTTCTTGCTGTTAAGTTCAAGATTTCAAATTAAACATGAAGAAATACCATTTACAGTGAGTGATAATTTAAAGTCTAAATCCTTATATTCTTATTTAATTTTTTAAAGAAAATGGCACAATGAATTTTCCTATAAATGAATAAAAATCATGATAATAAATAGAATTTCCTCTAACATTAATGAACTTGTAAAAATCAATAAAATGTTCTATTTTTACATATGCAAAATCTGAAGTTTTTCTACACAAAATGTATTTGCAAAATAATAAAACATAACAATACTGTTAAATACAAACACTTGTATTAATATTAAGGACAAACTACACAATATTTTGCTTTTGTTTCACTGTTTTTAAAGACATAGAATGTACAAGTCTTAACTAGAGAAAATTGCCATACAGGAACTCCTTCATCAGCTCCAAACAACTACATCAGTGTCACATGCACACTCGTGTGTGCATGTGCACACACACACACACATACACATTAAAATTTCCTATTAGTTTTGATTCTTTGGTTAAAGACTGAATGAATCAGATTTTGGTATTAAGAATGGTTCAAAAGGAACAGAAACTTATGATGCCCTCCTTGAATTCATTCTGGGTTTTCTGGAAAAGATTTTTAATCTTGTTAGGTTTATAGGCCTCTGTGACTCTGGATCTGGTGGTAAAGTGGACTCTGGTAGTCCACGGCATGAGGTAGCAAAATAATTACTCATATTCTCATCTTTAGATACCTGTAATCAAATGCCTATAAAAGATCAGAGTGCTGCCAGGCCCAGGCTCCATCCAGTCCCACCGACCTCCGCCCCAGAGCAAGAGACAGCAAGGACAGACCTGACAAATCTGCATAGAGTGCAGGCGGCCCAGGGCAGTCCCGGGGTCCTGCATCAGAGTGCTGCCAGGCCCAGGCTCCATCCAGTCCCGCCGGCCTCCACCCCAGAGCAGGAGACAACAAGGAGAGACCTGCCAACTCTGCCTGAGCCCAGGCGGGCCCAGGGCAGTCCCACTGACCTTCACCCCAGTGCGGTTAGCCCCAGACCACAACAGGAGCTCAGACTCAACCAGTTCAGCCCGCGCCAACCAGTGTGAACCCAGCTTCAGGTAGCATAATTTGAGGGTCAGTGGCAGGTTCTGATAGTCCAGCGCTAAGGGGACACACAGACAACCTGCAAGGGTATTAAAAAATATAGGGAAGAATATGTAATAACTCAGATCTACACTGCAAAAAGTAAAGCAAATAGACATCATGAAAAAACAGGGGAGGAAAATACCCCAAACAAACCAGGATTCTACAATAACAGAACCCATGCTCAGCGAAGTTGAAGAAATGTCAGAGAAGGAGTTCAGAAGGTTCATAATTAAAATGATCTATGAATCAAAGAATGATTTAAATGAGCAAATACAGGCAAAAACTGACCACTACAACAACAAGGATATAAGAGAGCAAATACAGGTAGCAAAAGATTACTTCAAAAAAGAGATCGAAACTCTGAAAAAAAAAAAAAAACAGAAATCCTTGAAATGAAGGAAACAATTAACCAAATAAAAAACACAATTGAAGGCATCACCAACAGACTAGATCAACTTGAAGAAAGAACTTCAGACAATGAAGACAAAGTATATAATCTTGAAAATAAAATTGACCACACAATAAAGATAGTAAGAAACCATGAACAGAACATCCAAGAAGTATGGGACAGCATCAAAAGACCAAATCTAAAAATAACTGGGATAGAGGAAGGCACAGAGTTTCAAACCAAAGGAATGCACAAACTCTTTAATGAGATAATATCAGAAAATTTCCCAAGCATGAAGAATGAATTGGAAAACCAAATACAAGAGGCTTATAGGACACCAAATGTACAAAATTACAACAGATCTACACCAAGACACATTATAATGAAAATGCCTAGCATACAGAACAAGGATAGAATTTTAAAGGTCGCAAAAGAGAGGAATCAGACTACATATAGGGGAAGACCAATTCGTATCACAGCAGATTTTTCAATTCAGACACTCAAAGATAGGAGATCATGGAACAACATATTCCAAGCTCTGAAGGAAAAGGGATGCCAACCAAGAATCTTATACCCAGCAAAATTAAGCTTTAGATTTGAGGACTAAATAAAAACCTCCCATGATAAACAAAATTTAAAAAAGAATTTACAAGTAGAAAGCCAGCACTACAGAACATCCTCGGCAAAATATTCCATGAAGAGGAAAAGAAAAACAATGATGAAAATCAACAGAGGAAGGTATTACACTAAAGGAAAATAAAACAATCAGAAGAGAAACCATGTCAAGGTAAATACCAGAAATAAAAATGGCTGGGAATACAAAACACATCTCAATAATAACTCTGAATGTTAATGGCCTAAACTCACCAATCAAAAGACATAGATTAGCAGATTGGATAAAAAAAAAACAGACCCAACAATATGATGCCTCCAAGAGACTCATCTCATAGGAAAAGATATCCATAGGCTGAGGGTAAAAGGTTGGGAAAAATCCTACCACTCATATGGACAGAGGAAACAAGCAGGTGTTTCCATCCTCATAACAAATAAAGTAGACTTCAAGCTAAAGTCAATCAAAAGGGATAAAGAAGGACACTGTATACTGCTCAAGGGAACCATACACCAACAAGACTTAACAATTATAAATATATATGCCCCAAACAATGGAGCATCCATGTTCATCAAACAAACTCTCCTGAAGTTTAAGAGTCAAACTGACCACAACACAATAATTCTGGGTGACTTTAACACACCCGTTTCACCACTGCATAGATCTTCCAAACAAAAGCTGAACAAAGAACCTATAGAACTCAAAAATACAATAAACAACTTAGACTTAACTGACTTATATAGAATATTTCATCCTTCAACAAGTCAATACACTTTCTTCTCGGCAGCACATGGAACCTACTCTAAAATAGACCATATCCTAGGCCACAAAACAACTCTGAGCAAATACAAAAAAGTTGAGATTCTACCCTGCATTCTATCCGAACATAATGGAATGAAATTAGAAATCAATGATAAAATAAGAAATAAAAGCTACTCCAACACCTGGAGACTAAATAATATGCTACTGAATGAACAATGGGTTGCAGATGACATCAAAGAGGAGATTTAAATATTCTTAGAGGTGAATGAGAACACAGACACAACATATTGAAATCTCTGGGACACTATGAAGGCAGTTCTAAGAGGAAAGTTCATTGCATTGAGTTCATTCCTCAAAAGAAGTAAAAGTCAACAAATAAATGACTTAACATTACATCTCAAAGCTCTAGAAAAAGAAGAACAATCCAACTCCAAAAGTGGCAGAAGACAGGAAAAAATTAAAATCAGAGCTGAAATTAATGAAATTGAAACCAAAGAAACAATTGAAAAACTTGACAAAACAAAAAGTTGGTTCTTTGAAAAAATAAATAAAATTGACAGACCCTTATCCAGGCTAACAAAGAGAAGGAGAGAGATAACTCAAATTACTAATATATGTAATGAAAAAGGAAATATCACAAACACTACGGAAATACAGGAAATAATTCAAAATTATTTTGAAAACTTGTATTCCAACAAAATACAAAGCACCAAAGGCATCAACAAATTTCTAGAGTTGCATGATGTGCCCAAACTTAAGCAGGAGGATATACATAATTTGAACAGACCAATTTCAAGCGATGAAATAGAAGATGCCATCAGAAGCCTACCAACCAAGAAAAGCCCAGGACCAGATGGATACACAGCTGAGACCTTCAAAGAAGAACTGATACCAAAACTCTTCAATTTATTTCAGGAAATAGAAAAAGAGGGAGCACTTCCAAACTCATTCTATGAGGCCAACATCACCCTGATCCCCTAACCAGGCAAAGACACATCCAAAAAAGAAAACTTCAGACCCATATCTTTAATGAACATAGATGCAAAAATTCTCAATAAAATTCTAGCAAAATGGATACAGAAACATATCAAAAATATAATACACCACGATCAAGTGGAGTTCATTCCAGGGATGCAAAGATGGTTCAACATATGAAAAACAATAAACGTAATTCATCACGTCAATAGACTCAAAGAACCATATTATTATCTCAATAGATGCAGAAAAAGCATTTGACAAAATACAGCACCCCTTCATGCTCAAAACACTAGAAAAACTAGGGATAACTGGAACATATCTCAACATCATAAAAGCTATATATGCTAATCCCCAGGCCAACATTATTCTAAATGGAGAAAAATTGAAAGCATTCCCTTTAAAAACTGGAACAAGACAGGGATGCCCTCTTTCACCACTTCTATTCAACATAGTAATTGAAATGCTTGGCAGAGCAATAAGACAAATGAAAGAAATTAAAAGGATACAGATAGGTAAAGTAGAACTCAAATTATCATTATTTGCTGATGATATGATTTTATACCTAGAAGACCCAAAAAATTCCACCAGAAAACTTCTAGAACTCATAAATGAATTCAGCAAAAAATCAACACCCATAAATCTAAGGCTTTCTGTATATCAGTGACAAATCCTCTGAAAGGGAAATGAGGAAAACTACCCCATTTACAATAGCATCAAAAAAAAAAAATACTTGGGAATCAACTTAAAGAAAGACGTGAAAGACCTGTATAATGAAAACTACAGAACACTAAAGAAAGAAATTATGGAAGACCTTAGAAGATGGAAAGATCTACCCTGTTCTTGGATAGGCAGAACTAATATTGTCAAAATGACCATACTACCAAAAGCACTATACGGATTTAATGCAATGCCAATCAAAATCCCAATGACATTCCTCATAGAAATAGAAAAAGCAGTCATGAAATTCATCTGGAAAAATAAGAGACCCAGAATAGCTAAAGCAATCCTTAGTAAGAGGAGTGAAGCAGGTGGCATCACTATACCAGACCTTAAATTATACTACAGAGCAATAGTAACAAAAACAGCATGGTATTGGTACCAAAATAGGCCAGTAGAACAATGGTACAGAATAGAGGACACAGAGACTACCACATATAATTTCAGTTATCTTATATTAGACAAAGGCGCCAAAAATGTACATTGGAGAAAAGATAGCCTCTTCAACAAATGGTGCTGGGAAAACTGGAAATTCATATGCAACAAAATGAAATTAAATGTATATCTCTCACCATGCACAAAACTCAACTCAAAGTGGATCAAGGATCTAGGAATTAGACCAGAGACACTACACCTAATAGAAGAAAAAGTAAGCTCTAATCTCCAACATGTTGGATTAGGCCCCAAGTTCCTTAATAAGAATCCTGTAGCACAAGAATTAATACCAAGAATCAATAAATGGGATAGACTCAAATTACAAAGCTTCTTCTCAGTAAAAGAAACAATCAGTGATGTGAACAGAGAGCCTACTAATTGGGAACAAATTTTTACCACATGCACATCAGATAGAGCACTAATCTCTAGAATATATAAAGAACTCAAAAATCTTAACACCAAAAAAACAAATAACCCAATCAATAAATGGGCCAAGGAACAGAACAGACACTTCTCAGAAGAAGATATACAATCAATCAACAAATACATGAAAAAGTGCTCAACCTCTCTGGCAATTAGAGAAATGCAAATCAAAACCACTCTAAGATTTCATCTTACACCTGTCAGAATGGCAGCTATTAAGAACACAAACAACAATAAATGTTGGAGAGGATGTGGAGAAAAAGGCACACTCATACATTGTTCGTGGGACTGCAAAATGGTGAAACCAATATGGAAAGCAGTATGGAGATACCTTGGAAAACTTGGAATGGAACCACCTTATGACCCAGCTATCCCACTCCTTGGTCTTTACCCAAAAGACCTGAAAACAGCATACTACAGGGACACAGCCACATCAATGTTTATAGCAGCACAATTCACAATAGCTAAAGTGTGGAACCAACCTAGATGCCCTTCAGTAGATGAATGGATAAAGAAAATGTGGTATATACACACAATGGAATATTACTCAGCAATAAGAGAGAATAAAATCATGGAATTTGCAGGAAAATGGATGGAGTTAGAGAATATAATGCTAAGTGAAGTTAGCCAATCCCAAAAAGCCAAATGCCGAATGTTTTTTCTGATATATGGAGGCCAATTCACAGTCAGGTTGGGATGGGGAGCATAGGAGGATTAGAGGAACACTAGAATGGCCCATGGGGAGGGAGGGGAAGGTAGGGGGCAAAAGGGTGAAGGAAAAAAAAAAGATGGTAGAATGAGATGGATATCATTACCCTAAGTGCATGTATGAAGTCACGAATGGTGTGAATATACTTTGCATACAACCAGAGATTTGTAAAAAAAAAAAAAAAAAGTGCTCTATATGTGTAATATGAAATGTAATGCATTCTGGTGTCATTTATAACATCTTAGAATAAAAATAAACAAATTATTTTTAAAAATACCTATAAAAGACAAATTTCTGGTTCTAAATGTTTCTTAGAATAGTTTAGTGAAAATAGGGGGTATTATGGAGTTCTTTGGTTTGTTGTTTCTAAATGTGTTGAAGAATATGAGGAAAGAAAATGATGAGTTCAGGATCTTAAAGTCCCCACTTGAAGTTCAAATAATGGACCTGAAAACTCCCACGAATGGCCTTGTAGAAACTGCTCTGTCCTACAGCCACTAGACCAAGATTTGGGAAAATAAACATCACAGTCTAATTCTTTGAGTGGCTTAATTACAATACAAATTGAATTTACAACCTTACAGGATCACTTCTGTTAATGTTAGAGCACTGGTTGGGAGAAATGGAATAGTGAAACTTGGAATAAGTATATATGGTTCCATACCAATGAATCTGGGCACCTTGAACCCTCTTAGAAAGTTAGGGCTGCTATAATAAAGTACCATAGATTGGATAGCTTAGAAAAAACAATTTTTTAAAAAAAATTTGTTCTTTTTAGTTATACATGACAGTAGGATATATTTTGATACATTTATACAAACATGGAATATATCTTATTCTAATTAGGATCCCAGTCTTGTAGATGTACATAATGTTGAGATTCATTGTGGTATATTCATATATGTACATAGGAAGCTTATTTCAGATTCTTTCCACTGTCTTTTCTACTCCTATTGCCCCTCCTTTCCCTTCATTCTTCTTTGTCTAATCTACTTAACTTCTATCCTTTCCTTCTCCCAACTTGTGGTGTGTTAGCATCCACATACCAGAGAAAACATTTCACCTTTGTTTTTTGGGATTGGCTCATTTCATTTAGCATGACAGTCTCCAGATCCATCTATTTACCAGTGAAAGTCATAAAGTCATTCATCTTTAAGGCTGAATAATATTCCATTGTGTATATAAACCACATTTTCTTTATCCATTATTCCGTTGATAGGCATGTAGGTTGGTTTCATAGCTTAGATGTTGTGAATTGAGCTTCTATAAACATTGATGTGGCTGTGTCATTGTAGTATGCTGATTTTAAGTCCTTTGGGTACAGACTGGGGAGTGGGAAAATTGGGTCAAATGCTGTTTCTATTCCTAGTTTTTTGAGGAATCTTTATACTGCTTTCCAGAGTGGGTACACCAATTTTCACTCCCACCAGCAATGTATGAGTGTACCCTTTTTTCGACATCCTTGCCAACATTTATTGGTACTTGTATTCTTTTTAAATTTTTTCCCTTAGTTGTAGATGGACACAATGCCTTTGTTTTATTTATTTTTATGTGGTGCTGAAGATCAAACTCAGTGCCTTGCACATGCTAGGCAAGCATTCTACCACTGAGCTACAACCCCAGCCTTGTTACTTGTATTCTTGATAATTGCCATTCTGACTGGAGTGAGGTGAAATCTCAGTGTAGTTTTAATTTGCATTTCTCTATTTGCTAGATATGTTGAGCATTTTTTTCATACATTTGTTGACCATTTGTATTTCTTCTTTTGAGAAATGTCTGTTTAGTTCCTTTGCCCATTTATTGATTGGGTTATTATTATTATTTGTGTGTGTGTGTGTGTGTGTGTGTGTGTGTGTGTGTGTGTGTGTGTGTTAACCTTTTTGAGTTATTTGTATATCCTGGAAATTAACAACTTACTTGAGGTGTGAGTGGCAAAGATTTTCTTCCATTCTGTAAGCTCTCTCTTCATGCTCTTAATTGTTTCCTTTGTTATGATAGAAGTTTTTAGTTTGATGCCATCCCATTTAATGATTTTTTATTTTACTTCTTGTGCTTTAGGAATCTTGTTAAGGATGTCAGGTCCTAAGCTGACATGATGAAGATTTGTGTCTACTTTTTCTTCTATCAGGTGCAGGGTCTCTGTTCTAGTGTCTAAGTCTTTAATCTACTTTGAGTTGGGTTTTGTGCAGGGTGAGAGATAGAGGTTCAATTTCATTTTGTTCCATGTGGATTTCCAGTTTTCCCAGCATCATTTGTTAAAGAGGCTATCTTTTCTTCACTGTATGTTTTTGGCACCTTTGTATAGTATGATATAACTGTATTTATGTGGGTTTGTCTCTGTGTCTTCTATTCTGTTCCATTTGTCTTCTTGCCTGTTTTGATGATAATACCATGCTGTTTTTGTTACTATTGCTCTGTAGTATAGTTTAAGGTCTAATATTGTGATGCCTCCTGCTTCACTTTTCTTGCTACAGAGCCTGTGATTTTTATTTCATCTTCAATTCTGAAGCTTAATTTTGCTGAGTATAGTATTCTTGGTTGGCATCAATTTTCTTTCAAAGCTTGGTATATATTATTCCAAGACCTCCTAGATTTTAAAATGTGGGTTAGAAATTAGCTGGCAAGTGAATTGTTTTACTTATATAGGTGAACTATTGTTTTTCCTAGAAGCCTTTAAAATTTTATCCTTATTCTCTATGTTAAGCATTTTCATAATAATGTGCCTCCGTGTGGGTCTGTTGTAATTCTGCATATTTGAAGTCCTGTGTATCCTGTATTTAATTTTCCATTTCATCCTTAAGGTGTAGGAAATTTTGTGATATTATTTCATTTAAAAGATTGTGCATTCCTTTAGTTTTTATTTTGAGCCTTTATCTATGCTGTTCCATCCTAAATTTGGCCTTTTCATGTTATCCTATATTTCTTGAAAGTGCTGTTCATGGTCTCTTAACATCTTTTCTCCAAGGTTGATTTTATTTACAATATTATATATTTTGTCTTCATTGCCTAAAACTTTACCTTCCAAGTGGTCTAGTCTGTTGGCGATGCTTTCCATTGAATTTTTAATTGATTTCTTCTCATTTTGAGGATTTCCATTTGGTTCTTTTTCAGAATCTCTGATTCTTTATTGAAGTGACATTTCACTTCCATATTTTCTCTTTGATTTCACTCTTTACATTGCATTTTACCTCACAGATCAGTTTAACTATGAACTTTCTAAATTCCTTCTCTGATATTTCCTCCACTGTGGTGTCCATGGATTCTGTTATTGAGGTATTTTGGTTTGTTTGAGATGGTTTGTTGCCTTGCTTTTTCATATTGTTTGAGTGTCTACCCATTTATCAGTATGAATCAAAGGTGGCGGAGTTTCTACCCTATGAACTTATAGTGTCCCTGAAGGTTTCTAGTAACTCATGGTTTAGGAGGAGACAAATATACAACAATATACAGCATCAAACTAAATAGTTAATTCCTATTATGACATGTGCAATGTTAATTGGCACAATAAACAGGAATGGTATGATAAGAAATTACCAACAGTAAAAAACAGTAATTTTGCAAAAGTGTTTGCTATTTCAAAAGGTGAACTGGGAAGAGATGTAGGATGTGATGATTATGGGGGAAGAGGAGAGAAATTAGAAGTAAAAAATTAAAGGAAGAGTGAAAAAGAACAGCTGAATTTGGTGGTTAGCAAAAGAAACAGAGAAAGAGGGAGAGGGAGAGAGAGAGGGAGAATCAAGACATATAGACATATGAAAAACAATATGAACAAAACCAAAATACACTAATCAAAAACCCTAGCTCTGAAAAGACAGTGATGAAAAATAACTATCTTCAAAAAGTGCTAGAAATGAGAAAAGTGAGATAAATACATGTGTATAAATGTCCATCAACCATTCAGAATACAATCAAGAAAAAGACAAAAAGAAAGGAGAGAAAAAATAAAATAAATATATAAAATTAAATTTTAAAAAGGTTGATGAAAAATTAAGAAATTGTTTCCATTTTGGTGGTCAAAAATTTTCAATGAGAATATATGTTTGTTGCCTGTTCCCAAATGTCTTTCTTTCCATTTTTTTCTTCAGGTATGTACTGCACACAAGAGCAGTAGTCACAGGCTGTCAAGATCTTCCTCTTTTTTGTGTTGTGCATCAAGTTTCCATTTGGAGTTCAAAAATTCTCAGCTTCTCTTCTCGGCAGTATGAGGTAGAATGGGTTGGAGATTGTCGTCTGCTCAACTCTCAGGGTGGGGCCTGAGATTTCTGTGAGAGGAGTTCTCGCAGGTGCAGACAACCTAGGCAGGCCCCAGGTGCTTCATTGAATGGGAACTGGTCTGCAGATTTTAAATCAGTACACCCCCAGAGCCCTGCAGCTGCTGATCCATGCTGGGAGTCTGTACCCCAGGAGTTTCTCCTGGGTTCCACTCATATCGCAGAGGAGCTAATATTTTGCCTCCTCCATCACCCTTGGACCCCACCCTTTCCAGCCTCTTAGGCTCAGTCCCCAAGCACACTCTCACTCCCACCTGCCCAGTCAAATTCCTGCCCCACCCCAGCTGGTCCTGCCAGCTGCCAGACTTGAAGGGTGAATGGTATCCAGCATCACTCAGGTCTCAATTACCCATATTCCTCTGGGTAAAACACACTCCATGCCTGAATTTCTCCTGGGTTCCTAGGCACCCTCTGAGGCATGTGGCAGGCCTCTGCCTGGTCTGGTTTTGGGATCCAGCTCAGATTACACAGGCCTGGGCTCCTGGATTGGCTCTCAGAGTTGCTGGCCACTGCAGCATGGCGGGAATAACGGTGTATCTGTCTTGGTTCTCCACAGAATGGTGTTCCTGCATGAGGATATAGTGTAGCCCTTCTTCTGGATCATTCCAGCAGTGTCCTTGATCTCTGATTTCTCCATACAAAGACATGCCATGGTGCCACCTGAAAAACGGGTTCTTTTAGTCCCCCTCCCTGCTTTGCCTGGTGGATCTGCCATGGCAGCTGCTGGCACCAGCAATGGGTTTTCTTCTTTTATTTTATTCTATCCAAACTTCTGGGTCTCCAAGCTGTTCTGAGAGTCCAGTATTAAATCCCAATAAAACCCCTCTTTTCACCCACCTCATTGAGAAGCTACTTATCCACTTTCCTCGTCTCACACCATGGAGCAGCTTGGAAAGCAACCTCCTCTACTCCACCATCTTCCCTTTTCCCAAATTTTATTTCTCACAGTGATGGAAGCTGGAAGTCAAGATCAGGTGTTGCCGCCTGAAGCGCTTGGAGCAATGGAGCCGCGGGAAAAACTTCAGAGGCGAACTGGAGACAAACAGCTTTTTATTCTGATAACTTTTCTCTCTGGTTCTAACAACAACTAACACACGACAAACACACCACTAAAATGGCGCTGACCCGATCAGCAATTTCGGCCAAGTCACTCGAGATCCCGCAACAAGTCCCATGAGACTACGGGAGGCAACAAAGCCCAAATCTCCACGGCTCATAGTCAACCACAATTCAAGTCAATCCCCAAACAGGGCTCCTGCATTTCCCCCTTTTTGTTTTAAAAGAGGTAATACTCTAGGACGTCTATGTGCAACCAACATTCTTACCCGTCATCGGATAATCAAGGCTGTGCCCTTGACTCCTGTCTTAGGTTGATATGTCGGCCACATGAGACTGTCCCGTGCGACTGTACCTGTCTTAGGTTGTCCCCCTCTGGGGATCTTACCCGTCATTGGCTAACCAGCCATCCAGTGGAGCCCTTTAGGATCGACTATATATGATGACTAACAGCCGTCCAATTGTGAGGAGATGTTGCGGCTTTAAGGCGACAAGCCTTTTGGTGATGAGCCAAATTGCATAGCATATCAAATTGTTTAAACAAATCAGCTGCCCTAAGTTCCATCAAGTAACACACTGAATTCTCTAGACAAATACCCGCAAGGCATTGTCCCGTAAAGTCCCAAACAATGAAAGATCAAAATGTCCATTTGTTATAACATGTTGATGTAGGAGGCCCCATGCATGTAGAGCAGAGGCCACACTGTTGGTGAGGTTGTTTGATGTTTGAGCAGCAGGGATGCTTGCGGCGGCCGCGATCCCTGCAGCTGTAGCAGCAGACGTCTTTTTTATGTTTAGACAATGCCACCGGCAAATCTTCAGGGCCCGCTACCTAGAAACTCAAGCATCAATTATTAAAGGAAAGGCAGTGCTATTGCAGCACTGAGTCAAGAGGCGAGTTGTCAAACTACAAAATAGAATAATTAGATTAGAAAATTAAAGTTGATTTTTGTTCACATACATCGCTGGTTGAGCTGAAAATTAAAGTTGATTTTTGTTCACACACATCGCTGGTTGAGCTTCTACAAACATAAGTTGGAAAAATATCATATTTAGAACAAAACAAAGAAAGACTGAGGGTAATTACTGCATTAAAGATAGATTAAAGAAAAGGTAAAGGCACTTTAGAGAAATAATTTGTTAACTGGAACCCTTGAGTCTCTGTATACAGAGCAATCTTTTACCTGTTGAGATAATTGAAATTAATGAGCTATTAAACAAATGAAGTTAATAACAAATAAACAATCTTAAGTCAAAACACCAAAATATCAGGTTATATAGCACTAGTCATATTGTTTGCTAAAGAGAAGTCCGAGGGACACCTATAAATCAAAATTGAAAGTACCTTCATTTATAAAATTATTTACCTAAATTGAATACTCTTAACCTAAAATGAATTAAAGTTATTTGGATCCATATATATATATATTTTCTTTTTCATAAGCGCTTTGTTCTTTGTGACGTCACACTGGACAGACGAACAAACATACAAACATATATTTGTGACGTCACATTAACATGAAATGTAGACAAATGTACAGACATAAAGACATGTATAAAAAGGAAAAAAAATACAATTGTGTGCACACTAAAGAGAGATCTCCTTGTCCCGGCCGGGAGGAATGACACTTAAGTTGTGAAATATTTTGAAGGACTCTTTTGAGGGAATCATTCTGTACCTTGATCTTGGTCCTCTTGATTTTGTACCTTTTTTATTAATCTTGATACTTCAATAACTTCATCTTGATCATTTTGATGTGGTACCTGTTTTATTAATCTAGATGGTATCCATATTGGAGAGGATTCGTCTTTTGGAAAAACACAAACAGATCCTCTTCCCCAAATTAATACTGGATCTGGACCCTTCCATGTACCTGAAAGAACATCCTTCCAGTAAACCAAAGGTTTATGTTGTAGGTGTGGATTCCAATGTCTGTCTCCAGCAGAATAACCATTAGAGTCTAAAGTTAAAAAATTTAAGGTAAACAGGGCAACTGCCAATCTGTCCTTAGGACTTTTCCAATTTCCTTCTTTTTGTTTTAATAACATAATTTTCAGTGTTCGGTTTGCTCTTTCAATAATGCCCTGACCCTGAGGATTGTATGGGATGCCTGTTTTATGGGATATATTGAATTTTGCGCAAAACTCTTTGAAAGATGAGGACGTATATGCGGGGCCATTATCTGTTTTAAGCATTTTGGGGATGCCCAATGCAGCAAAAGCTTGCAAACAATGAGATGTAACATCTTTAACTTTTTCTCCAGAATGTAAGGAAGCAAAAATCATGCCTGAGCATGTATCTATGGTCACATGAATAAATCGCAATTTTCCAAAACTTGGCTCATGAGTAACATCCATCTGCCACAAATGATTGGGCATTAATCCTCTAGGGTTAATGCCGAAATGAGGATTGGGCAAATGTGTCATACAAGATTTACAATCTTTTACAATTGTTCTGGCTTGCTCCTTTGTGATTTTAAACCTACGTTGCAAGGTGGTGCTGTTGACATGAAACTGGGAGTGGAATAAAGTAGCTTTTTGTAGCACTGAAAGTATAAATATTGTTTTTGTAAGTTCATCAGCCTTTTGATTACCTTCATGGAGGGGACCAGGCAAATTAGTATGTGCTCTAATATGGCCTACGAATAGAGGTTCTTTTCTTGCCCACAAAAGTTTTTGTATTTGATAAAACAATTTAAAGGCTGGAGTATGAGGTGCTATTGGTCCTGCTAACTCTAATTTTGGGACGGCTTGTACAATATAGTGGCTATCTGAAAAAATGTTTACGGGCTGGTCCCTAAAATTTTCCAGAGCTCTTACCACAGCTTCCAATTCCACTAGTTGAGCTGATTTGTGTGCAGTTATGTAAGTCATATTTTCTTTTTTAGTGACTACTGTAGCAGTACCATTTGAGGACCCATCTGTAAATACATTAAATGCCTTAGGAATAGGTTGATTTTTTATTACCTGTGGAAATATAATAGGATGATTAATACAAAAAGATAATATAGGGGACTTAGGAAGATGATTATCAAAATTTGCAGAAGTAGAGCATTTAGCTATAGCCCAATCATTATCATTGAAGCATAAGTATTCAATCTGTGATGATGAATAGGGAGTAATAATAGTAGCAGGGTGAATGCCAAATATTTTAGTAGAAGTCTTAAGTCCTTGAAGAATAAGTTTAGCCACCATGGAGGTATAAGATTCAATTATACTTTTAGGAGAGACGGGCAAATGTATCCATAATAAAGGCCCTTGTTGCCAAAATACTCCTGTGGGTGTATATTGTGAAGAAATAATAATCAACATCAGCGGTTGAGTTAAATCAAATCTATCACAATGAGCTCCTTCGATGGCTTTTTCTACTAACTTTAAAGCTTTCCTAGCATCAGGAGTCAATGTTCGTGGTGAAGATGGATCAGGATCTCCACGAAGGATGTCAAATAAAGGTTTTAGTTGGCCAGTAGTGAGATTTAGTGTAGGGCAAAGCCAATTAATGTCTCCCAGTAGTTTTTGGAAATCATTGAGGGTGGTCAAATGTTCTTTATTTATTAAAATTTTTTGGGGTCTAACAAAAGTATCCATGATTTTAAATCCTAAATATAATATGGGAGATCTGGTTTGAACTTTTTCTTCTGCTATATATAATCCATATTTTTTTAAATTTTCTACCACATCACTGAATATATTAAATAAGATTTTTTGATTAGGGTGGGCCAATAAAATATCATCCATGTAATGTAGACACATGAGGTTTGGATATTTATTTTTAATGGGTTGGATAGCCTTGTCCACATATATTTGGCATATGGTGGGGCTATTAGCCATTCCCTGTGGTAAAACCTTCCATTGATATCTCTGATCAGGGCCATTATTGTTCATAGAAGGAATGGAAAAAGCAAACCTGGGGGCATCCAGAGGATGTAGGGGAATAGAAAAGAAGCAATCCTTTATATCAAGAGTAATAAGATGGAAATTTTTTGGAATAGCTACGGGACTAGGAAGTCCAGGTTGAGTAGGCCCCATAACTTGCATGGTTTTATTGATTTGTCTAAGATCATGTAACAATCGCCATTTTCCTGACTTTTTCTTGATCACAAATATGGGGGAATTCCAGGGAGAGGTGGAAGGTTCTATATGACCTGCTTCTAATTGTTCCTGAACTAGTAGGTGGGCCGCTTGTAATTTCTCTTTAGATAGGGGCCACTGAGGGACCCACACTGGCTTATCAGAAAGCCATGGTATTTTCAAAATTATTTTCTCAGTGGCCCCGAAAAAAAAATATCTTTTTCCTTTATGATAATGATTACTTTTTGGGTTAAGATTACTCTGTACTTTTTGATAACGAGTTCTTTTAGGGTTAAGATTACCCTGTAGGTTTTCACATTTAACATCTGCAGGCTTGGTTGCAAGGTGTACTCCCATTTGTTGCAAAATATCTCTTCCCCATAAAGTAACCGGTAGAGTAGGTAAAACATAAGGCTGAAATGTTCCTTTATGGCCTTCATCATCCTCCCATTTTAAAATTACCGCACTTTTATCTGGGAGGTTATTATATCCCAAGCCTCTTAAACTGGTTGAAGCTTTTTGCAGAGGCCAGTGCTTGGGCCATTGGCGTAAATTAATAATGGAAGAGTCAGCTCCAGTATCTATTAATCCCTCCATTTCTATTCCTTGGATTTTTATTTTACACATAGGCCTCCTTGAACAGTCTCGAACCCAGCAAGCCATGGGACTTGAGTCAGTGGAACAAAATCCTCTATTGTTCCCTTCTTGAGGCATACCCATTTTAAATGAATTATGTAAATTGGGAAGGAGAAGCAACTGAGCAATTCTATCTCCTTGATTAACAGAACTTATACTTTGGGGTGAGCTAAGCATTATTTTTATTTCCCCTTTGTAGTCTGAGTTTATTACACCTGGGGTCACTTGCAAACCTAATAAGCTTTTAGGACTACGCCCGATAATAAGTCCTACAGTCCCTGAGGGAAGAGGTCCCCTGACTCCTGTGGGAATCAGTTGAACCCCCATTTCAGGTGTTAACACTATTCGGGCGGTGGAACAGAGGTCTAATCCTGCATTTCCTCTTGTTCCTCTGGCGAGGGAGTGGATGGGTAGTAGGGATTGTGTCGGGGAAGCATCTGAGTGGATGCTTGAGGATACTCCTTCTGCAATGCCCCGTACATTTGTGGGCCCCGGGTATTGGGCCCCGTGCCCCATTTTTTGAATTCCTGAACAAAGGATTTCCATGGATGTCAAATTTTGAATGGCATTTATTGGCCCAATGATTTCCCTTTTTACACCTGGGGCAGCGGCCTGGGGCACGGTATGAGCTTGGTCTTATTTCTCTTTTGGGATTTTGCCTAGAATTGCCTGATTGGTTATGATAATTTTGCCTGGAATATCCTGATTGATTATAATGTCTACATTTAGCCTTTGTGAAATTTCGAGAGGAAGCACCTCTCATTGAGGCTGCAATCACATTTCCTGTGACAAAGGCATCATTTATATCTTTACATAGTTGTATATATACGGAAAGATCCTTTTTAGTTCTCCATGGCCTGATGGCTGCTTGGCACCATTTATTTGCATTTTCATAAGCTAATTGAACAACTAATGGCATAGCTTGGTCAACATCTGCAAACACTCTACCTGCAGTTCTCAAAAGTCGATCAGCAAAGTCGGCATACGGCTCATTAGGTCCTTGAATCACTTTTGACAAGCTACCTTGTAGATCCCCAGGTCCTTGTACAGTTTTCCATGCCTCTAAGGCAGCTGCATTTATCTGAGCATATACATCTGGGTCATAATCTGTTTGAGCCTGTAAGTCTGCAAATTGCCCTTCTCCTGTGAGCATGTCTATATTATAGTTTTCAAACCCTGCAGCCACGTTTCTTTTAGCCGTTTCTATACAAAGTTCTTGGAATTGCGATCGCCAAACCAAGAATTGCCCCCCGCTTAATGTTGCTTTACATAGACTTTTCCAGTCTGAGGGGGTTAAGCTAAAGGTGTTAAGGGACTCCAGCATACTCAACGTGAAAGGAGCTTGGGGCCCATAAGTCATTACTGCCTCTTTGAGATTTTTAATTTTTTGAAATCTACTGACTGATGGACACTCTGTCCATTTTTCTTTTTCAAATGCTGGCGGTTCCCAATGTATCTGTGAGTTGTCCTCGAGAGCGCATATGCGATCAGAAAGACTTTTTATTTCTGTTTCTAGGGTATGCAAATGCCTAGTAATACCCTTCATATTTTCTGTAATGGATTCCACCCATGGGGGAGTAGAGGACACAAGTGACTCCTCTACCTGACCGTCCTTTTTCTCGGTCTTTTTTAGTTTCTTTTTCCTCATTTTCTCAGGATCACTTTTACTAGATTCCTCACCACTGCTAATTTCACTGACAGCAATATCCTGAGGCCCAGGTTCCAGTGAGAGCAAGTATCCTTCAGCTTTCGCCAATAACTCCCGAATAGCTTTAATAGCTTGGATTTTTGTCATTTTTGGGTCTCTTCTAATACTCTCTTTACTGGTCTCAGTTGGCCCAGTGGAATCTACACTTTTTTGATCACTTTCACTTTTGTCTATATACTCCTCACTGAGAACAGAGTCAGGTATATCAAGGAGTCTTTGCATAGCCTCTATCAATTGGGATTCAGTTATATTCGAACCCATCTTTAGAGACCTTCAGTTCTTACCTGTCCGCTCTGAAGTCCCCGTACGGGCCGCCACCTGTTGCCGCCTGAAGCGCTTGGAGCAACGGAGCCGCGGGAAAAACTTCAGAGGCGAACTGGAGACAAACAGCTTTTTATTCTGATAACTTTTCTCTCTGGTTCTAATAACGACTAACACACGCCACACACCACCACCAAAAAATGGCGCTGACCTGATCAGCAATTTCGGCCAAGTCACTCGAGATCCCGCAACAAGTCCCGTGAGACTACGGGAGGCAACAAAGCCCAAATCTCCACGGCTCATAGTCTACCGCAATTCAAGTCAATCCCCAAACAGGGCTCCTGCAATCAGGGTGCCAGCATGGTTAGTTTCTAGTGAGGAATCTCTCCCAGGTTGCACACAGTTGATGTCTCATGTTTTCCCCTATGACAGAAAGTGGATGAGAGAACTTCCTGGGGTCCCTTTTATAAGGGAACTGATACCTACTCATGACAGCACCACCCTTGTGACCTAACCAACTCCCAAAGGCCCAGTTCCTGATATCATCACAATAGGGGAAAAGATTTCAACAAATAAATGGTGGAGGGGCATATCTAATCCATTGCAGACTTCTAAATTTTGCAAAATATCTCAGCTAGTAGAAGAAGTCCTTCCACTCCTGCTTGTAAAGGAAATTTGTCTTTTCCCTAAAGAACCTCTGAGGGTCTCACTTTAGATAGTTGTCTTGCAGAACACAGCTGATCCTCCCCTAGAGCTACTACTACCATATCTTATTACTTTCCCTACTCTACTACTCCCACATACTGGGGATTGCACCCAGGGGTGCTCAATCACTGATCTACATCCCCAGCACTTTTTATTTCTTCTTTTGAGACAAGGTCTCACTAAGTTGCTTAGGGCCTCACTAAATTGCTGAGGCTGGCCTCAAACTTGTGATCCTTCTGCCTCAGCCTCCCTAGTCGCTGGAATTATAGGTGTGCACCACCACACCTGGGTCATTGCTTCTTAACTTATACCTAGACTCAAGTTCCCACAGGCCAAAAAAGTGAGTTACAAAATGAGAGCCACTCAGAAGTATGATATTCATCAAAAGAACAACATCATTTTTCTAATTTTTACATACAGTTGCCTGGGGTAATTGACTAAGAATGGTTCTTAAATGGATAAAGAAACTGTGGTATATATACACAATGGAATTTTTTTTTTTTTTTTTTTTTTTTTTTTTTTTTTTTTTTTGGTACCGGGGATTGAACTCAGCGGCACTAGACCACTGGGCCACATCCCCAGCCCTTTTTTGTATTTTATTTAGAGACAGGGTCTCACTGAGTTGCTAAGTGCCTCGCCATTGCTGAGGCTGGCTTTGAACTCGCGATCCTCCTGCCTCAGCCTCCCAAAGTGCTGGGATTACAGGCGTGCACCACCGCGCCCGGCTACAATGGAATATTATTCAGCAGTAAAAGGGAATAAAATCATGGCATTTGCAGGTAAATGAATGGAGTTGGATAATATAATGCTAAGTGAAGTAAGCCAATCCCAAAAATCCAAAGGCTGAATGTTCTCTCTGATAAGTGGATGCTGATCCATAATGGGGTGAGTATGGGAAAAATGGAGTAACTGTGATTAGACAAACGGATGGGGGCCTGGGGGCAGGAAAGATGGTAAAATGAGATGGACATAATTACCCTAGGTATATGTATGACTGCACACAGGTGCAACACTACATCGTGTACAACCAGAGAAATGAAAAGTGTTGCTGCAATTGTGTACAATAAATCAAAATGCATTCTGCTGTCATATATACCTAATTAGAATAAATAAATTAATTAATAAAAAAGAATGGTTCTTAAGGCAGGGGGATGAAAATGGAAGCAACACAATGTTTGATCTGGCTGCAAAAGTTTGTGTACAAATCTTTGTGTGGACAGATGCTTTCCTTTCTCTTAAGTATATGCCTAGAATTGGGATTGCTGGGTTACATGTTTAATTTTTTAATGAAATGCCAGACTATTTTCTAGAGATGCTGCACCATTTTCCATTCCCACTAACAATATTTGAAGATCCCAATTTTTTTACATCCTCTACAACCCTTGTTAATCCCAGTGTTGTGAAGTGATATCTCATTGTGGTTTTGATTTCTATTTCCGTAATTTCTGATGGTGTTCAAGATCTATTTATGTGCTTAAGGTTGTAAAAATAAGGTCTCCACTTCCTTGATGGATGTTAGCTAGAGGCCACTCTCAACACCTAAGTCCTCCCCATTCCTTCTCACGTGGACCCCTACATCTTTAGAGCATTAAAATCATGCCCAATCTTTCTCCTCCTTTGCATATCTCTGACTTCTTCCTTTGCTCTAACCAGAGATATGAAAAATTATGCTCTATATGTGTACTATGAATTGTAATGCATTCTGCTGTCATATATAACAAATTAGAATAAAAAATATGTCTGTTTGTAAGGACTCATTTGAGTATGTCAAGGAGGGAGAGTTTTCCTTCTGCAAGTGCCCATCTCAGATGTGGCCACTGGAGTGGGTAGAGGCTGCATGACTGTGTTTGGATCTTTGCTGTTATGGGCCCCCTGCAGAAGGATGAGAGCTCAAAGGAGGTGGGGCCACTGAGACCCTAGTAACAAAGTCTGGCTGTGGTGGGGACTCTGGTGGGGCTTCATCCCGAGCCCTGGTGCTGAATGAAGGACAGAGGCTCCTAGCAGCATGGATGCCTCCAGAATTGCAATATCCAGGCTAGGATGTGCCCTAGAGGTGCACAGCAGCTAACATCCTCAGGACCAGGGCCAGCATCTCATGAACCCAGGATGAGGCCTCAAGGGCCTGATCTGCCTCATATGGGCCAAGGTGAAAGCAAGAGGCTTTCTATTCTTTCAGCATTTGATCTCACCCCAATGAGTTTCTGAGCAATGAGATCTGGAAAAGAATGCAGCTTGGCAGATGGGGTGCCTTAACACTGAGAATCCCTGCTCTTTCACCCATTAGAGAGGGCAAGTTGTCCCAATCCAAACATCAGTGCTGCATTTTGTAAAGGAAAGGGTCAAAAACCTCAGGAGTTGGCTAGACTTAGACTTTTGCTAGAGGAGGATCACTACTTAGACCCCAAGTTTTGCCGTGTCTTCAAAAAATGGGGATATTAGAGCAGCAAGAATCCCCTCAGTAAGATGTTCTATCTCTAAGGACTTAAACTGCTAGTTGCAACTTCTACAGCACTGCTAACAAGGTACATATGAAAACTTGGAAATCCACACAGCATAATAAGGGACTGGTCTTAATCTGGGATACAGATCAGAAATTCATTGAATGCACAGACATTTTCTCTACTGCTGTACTGATTATATCTGGGACTGGACTCCAGTATTTGCACCTTGGATACTAAAATTCTGAAAAGTTCTAGTTCCTCAAATTCCCAGGCTCATTTATGCTGGAGGCCGTAATATACACCACGAGAAAATCTATAGGTCATACAACCAGAGTGCTCAAATGGAGTCACTCTTTTTTTTTTTTTTTTTTTACTAGGAACTGAATTCTACCACTGAACCATATCCCCAGCCCTATTTTGTATTTTATCCAGAGACAGGGTCTCACTGAGTTGGTTGGGGCCTCCATAAATTGCTGAGGCTGGCTTTGAACTAAAAATCCTCCAGCCTCAGCCTGCAGAGTCATTGGGATTTTAGGCATGCACTAATGCCCCTTAAATAATAAATAGCATATATTTCCAGAAACTTCTACCAGTGAGAAATTTACTATCATAGCCATTTCCCCCCACAGGAAAACATGGAGAATGAGAGATATTAGGGGTCATGAACCCTGTAAAAGCTATAGAAGACCGCATTGAAGAACCACAATTGCAAAAGTTAACGTTTTCTATTTTTGACATATTGTCCAAACTGAATATATCACTGGATAAAAGAGTTCAGGAACTGGGGTTCTGGTTTAACAAAAAAAGCTTATAAGTATGTCCAAATATAGTAATTCCATTTATATCCAATTAAGATTTAAAACTCGAGTTTCATTTTAGGCATTGTGTCTTAAAGCTCAACACCTACCTGCTAAATGTACTATTATTGTTAATAAGAGAGAGAGGGGCTGGGCTGTGGCTCAAGCGGTAGAGCGCTCGCCTAGCACGTGCGAGGCCCGGGTTCGATCCTCAGCACCACATAAAAATAAATGCATTGTGTACAACTAAAGCAAATAAATATATTTAAAAAAAGAGAGAGAGAAAGGGAAACTTTATTAAAATGCATCTATTAGTTGTTTTGTCTGGAACTATGTACATTTTTCCACTTTCAAAACTTACTTTAAGCCGGACGCAGTGGCGCACGCCTGTAATCCCAGCACCTGGGAGGCTGAGGCAGGAGGATCGCAAGTTCAAAGCCAGCCTCAGCCATGGCGAGGCACTTGGCAACTCAGTGAGACCCTGTCTCTAATAAAATACAAAAAAGGGCTGGGGATGGGGCCCAGTGGTCGAGTGCCCCTGAGTTCAATCCCCAGTACCAAAAAACAAACAAACAAACAAACAAAACAAAAAAAAATAAAAGAACAAAACTTACTTTAAGTATGGCAAAATTTATTTAAAATTGCCACATCATTTAAATATATTAAAATGAAATTGCCAAGTGTTTTCATGGAAAAAGCAGTTTCACTGTTGACACAGTTTCTTGGAAAGTATTGCTTCACTGGTTTTATTACCTAAAAGTTATGTTTGTTAAACATAATGTCAAAAGACAGTATTTTTCAGTATTACATATTCCTGGACTGTTGTGTTATAATTCACCTGTGCTTTGGAATTTTCATAGAACATGCTTTGTTTTGGAATATAATAAGAAAGTTCAAACATTGTCTTTACCTCATATAGAAACACAGTTTTGTTTTTCTTTTAGATTCCAAAATCAAACACTCATTTTGCATCTTAAAAAAAAATCCCACCACAGCAGGATCCATATCACTGTATGACTGAATGTCCAGAAGACTGAAATGATGGAGGGAAATAATTAGCATCCTGCCTACCACCCAAGCCAAAGTGGAAAGCTGCAGCCTACATGTCCAACTGAGCCAGCCCTGAAGGACAGTAGTAAAAGGAAATCCTCTCAGAGGTAAGAACTGTCCACAGTGCACTTGGAGGCATGATGGTCAGAGGTACAATATACATCCATACATAAAGGTATGTCCAATTCATTGACTGAATGTTCAAGGACTTTGAGGATACATAATTGAAAAATTGTGATGAGGAGTTCTGGGAGAAAGGTACACATGTACCGGTTCAGGTGGATTTATTATGCAAAGACATATGGGGTTTTATAATACTTCTCAGCAAAGAATAATCAAGTAGAGCACAATTTTAGTAATTTGATGGATAGGATACCCATTATCTACATATCAACCAGTCTCTGTTCAGCATTTGGCTTATGACCCAGTTGACTCAAGAACAAAATGGCCAAGGTGGCAGGGATGGAGGCTATGCTAAGTAAAAAGAGCTTCCTCTCACCAAGGCCAACCTCATTATTGCCCCTGCTGAGCACTCAGCCTGCCAGAAGAAGAGACCAACACTGAGCCTCTTGATATAGCACCCATCTTTAGAGGGAATGGCCAGCAACTAGGTGCCAAGATTGTGTTTGACCATTTCCGTTATGGAAGGGGCTGAGCTTTGTTCCTACTTGAACAGATATTTGGTCTTGATATGGATTTTCCTTCCCACCTACAGTGCTTATGAGGAAACCAGTATTTGTGAATTTGAAAAATGCCTCATCCACCATCATGGTATTCAAGCAGCATCACTTCTAAACAAAACCTTATCCAACAGGAAACAAGTGTGTCAATGGAGCTATGTTCATGAACTTCAGTGGTCTGATGGGAATGCTCTAAGCATTCGTTTGCCTAGATACAGGATGCTCTTTTGTCCAAAGCCTGGGTTCACCAGTCTTACAATAAAGGTATAGAAATGGGAGTGCCTTCTCACACTGTTACCCCTAGTCATGTATGAGAAAACTGACTCTCATTACCACAATTTTACATTCTTCTGAATAAGAGATCTTAGTTCAGAAGAGAAAAAGTTTTTCACCAGGGGAAACAAAAATGACATTGAATGGGAAATTGAGACTTCCACCTGGCCCATTTTTCTCAACATGCAAAGAAGGACTGCAGTGTATTGGATGCAATGATTGAAAATGATTTTCAAATGCAAATTGAATTCCTACTACAAAAGCGTCTATGGAGGAATATGTCCAATATGTCTAGGGCTCTTCTGAGTACTCCCGTGTTTTGTGATTCAAGTCGGTGGATAATAACAACCCAAATGAAGTAGGATATCCAATGGCAGAGTACTCCAGAATAAAGATTTGTGTCATTCCCTTGGGCAAAGACCAGTGAACAGCTAAGATGCTGGCTGAGGATATGGGTTGTGAAAGAAGTCAGTTATAAATACCAGATATGTGGGGCATGGTGGTAGACATCTGTGATCCCAGAGGCTTGGGAGGCTGAGACAGGAGGATCATGAGTTCAAAGCTAGCCTCAGAAAAAGCAAGGTGCTAAGCAACTCAGTAAAACCCTGTCCCTAAATAAAATACAAAATAGGACTGAGGATGTGTCTCAGTAGTTGAGTGCCCCTGAGTTCAATCCCTGACACCAATACATACATACATACATAGGTACATACCAAATATGACATTGTGACCTGCTGAAGAAACAAGAACTGTCACAGTATTTGATTTGATGAGTTAATAGCATACCTCACCTCAATGGGAAACAAATAAGAAAACAAACTGTATTTTTAAAGGCAATTCTTAGGACAAAAGCCCAGCATTTACTGAGAGAATCAGAATGTTAAAATGCTCTATTGCTTTTCCCTAGCCTCAGAGAGCAATTCCCATGACTTCCACATTTACAAAAATTCACTAATGTCCAGCTTCATTATATAGCACAGAAAAAAAATCTGTTCTTGTTTCTCAAGGATAGTTTTAACACAATAAAATGGTTTTGATGTAATTAACTTTGTTGTGAAGATTGTAGGAAATCACTTTTTTTTTTCTAATAAATTCTCAAAGTCCTGAATTTAGACTCTTCTTTTAAACTTCAAAATAAATAGACATTTCATTAACCAAAAAAATACATAAAACAACTATGATGTGTAAGACATTGTGAGCATACAAAAAGGATGATAAAATAGAATTATAAAATAAATTCTCATGGAAAGTTGAGGATACAAAATCAACACACAAAAATCCATTGAGTTTATACATATTAACAATGAGCTCTCTGAAAAGAAAATTAAGAAAACAACTATAATCGTAATATCACCAAAAAAGAATAAACCAAATCAAGGAGGTAAAAGACTGTGCACTAAAGACTACAAAATATTGTCAAAAGAAATTTTAAAAGACACTCTGTGTTCATTTATTGAAACATATAAATAATATTGTTAAGATATTCTACTGCTCAAAAACATCTACATATTTAATAAAATCCCCACAAAAATCCCATTTTTTTGCAGAAATAGAAAAAAGGACATCCTAAAATTCATATGGAATCTCAAGGGCTCCAATATCAAAGAAATTTTGATAAAGAAGAATGAAATTAGAGAATTCAGAATTCTTGGTTTCAAAATATATTACAAAGCTAAAGCAATTAAAACATTGTGTTACTGGCATGAAGACAGAAAAATAGACCAATGGAATAGAGTAAGAGCCCAGAAATAAACTCTGCCATATGTTGTCAAATGATCTTTGATAATTGTGGCAAGACATCTGAATGGAGAAAGGACATTGTCTTCAACAAATGATGTTGGGAAAACTGGATATCCATATGCAGAAGAAAAAATTTCAACCCTTACCCCACACCACATACAAAAAATTAAACTCAAAATGTATTAAAGACTTAAATGTTATTCCTAAATTATAACACTATTAACAGAAAACAGGGGGAAAGCTTTATGACATTACATTTCTCAATGACTTCTTGAATATGCAACAAAAACAAAAATAAGGGAGACGCCATCCCAGCTCGGGTTGGCAGGGGAACAAGCCCCAGCCTGCAAGAGTTCAAACTAGGCCCTCCACTGTGCTTTCCCAGCTTGCCTGCCCACCTTGGAGACACCATCCCTGCTGAGGATGGTGGGGAACAAGCCCTGGCCAGCGAGTGTTCCCGCTAGGCCCACCTGTAAGTGTTCCAGCTCTGCCTGCCTACAAGCATTCTAGCTCAGCTCACCTGCTTCGGTTCCCAGCTCTGCCCACCCACTCAGGAGCCACCGGTATTCTTTGCCTCTGCCTACAGGTCAGGGAACAGACCCCGGGCCCAGGAACAGGGAATATTACATGGGGATACCTATCTTTTGTTTCTCCTACTAACACCCTAATTCCCATGATTACCCTCTCACTAGTCAAATAATCTAATACCTCTCTCTTCTCACATCCTACCTCACAAACGTCTTAGCCAACCCATAAGTCCCCCTTCTACCATTAGATACTGTGAACCACCCCACAAAAATACTGACTAAATGGTAGAAGATAATTGATCTCATCATTTATGGTTAAAGTGTCAAAATTGTAAATATAAAAATAGAAACTAACTGATATATGGCAATATGATGGGTACTTTGAATGCTGTAATATTGATCTTTCCATTAAAAGTGAGGCATCGGGTAACCTGTAGGGAAGATGTAAGACAATAGGACAGAAACAGTAATACCTTAGACTTACACTGCAAGAGGGGAAAACACATAGATATCATGAAAAAACAAAGGAGGAAAATGCCCCAAACAAACCAAGATACTACAGCAACAGAATCCATAGAAAGCACAGTAGGTGAAATGTCAGAAAAGGAGTTCCAAATATACATAATTAAAATGATTCGGGATTTAAAAAGTGACCTAAGTGAGCAGATACAGGCAAAAATTGATCTCTCCAACAAAGAGATAAGAGATCAAATACAGGCAATCATTGATCACACCAACAAAGAGATAAGAGAACAAACACAAGTAGCAAAAGATTCCTTCAAGAAAGAGAGAGTCTAAGAAAAAAAAAAACAGAAATACTTGAAATGAAAGAAACAATAGTCCATTTAAAAAACTCAATAGATAGTATCAATAATAGATTGGATCACTTGGAAGATAGGACCTCAGACAATGAGGACAAAATATATAATATTGAAAATAAAGTTGACCACACAGTGAAGACAGTAAGAAACCATGAACAAAATATCCAAGAATTATGGGATACCATCAAAAGACTGAATATAAGATTTATTGGAATTGAGGAAGGTGCAGAGAATCAATTCAAAGGAATGCAAAATATCTTTAATGAAATAATATCAGAAAATTCCCCAAACAAGAAGAATGAATTTGAAAAACAAATATAAGAGGCATATAGGACACCAAATGTACAAAATTACAACAGATCTACCCCAAGGCACATTATAATGAAAATGCCTAGCATACAAAATAAGGATAGAATTTTAAAGGCCATAAGAGAGAAAAATCAGATAACCTATAGAGGAAAATCAATTCACATCACAGCAGATTTTTCAACCCAGACCCTCAAAGCAAGGAGAGCATGGAACAACATATACTAGGCTCTAAAAGATAAGGGATGCCAACCAAGAATCTTATGTCCAGCAAAATTAAGCTTTAGATTTGAGGATGAAATAAAAACCTTCCATGATAAACAAAAGCTAAAAGAATTTACAACAAGAAAGCTGGCACTACAGAACATCCTTGGCAAAATATTCCACGAGGAGGAATTGAAAAACAACAATGAAAACCTTCAAAGAGAAGAAGAACAATAAAGGAAAACTAACTATAGGAGAAATCAAGTCAGCTAAATACCGAAATAAAATAGAATTAAATAAAATTAAAAATGATGGTAATACAAATCATATCTCAATAATAACCCTGAATGTTAACAGCCTAAACTCACCAATTAAAAGACATAGGCTGATAGATTGGATTTAAAAAAAAAAGACCCAACAATATGCTGCCTTCAAGAGACACATCTCATAGGAAAAGACGCCTACAGACTGAAGGTGAAAGGATGGGATAAAATATACCACTCACACGGACTATGTAAGCAAGCAGGGGTCTCCATCCTCATATCAAACAAAGTAGACTTCAAGCCAAAAGTAATCAAAAGAGATAAGGAAGGGCATTTCATACTACTTAAGGGAATCATACATCAACAAGAAATAACTGTCATAAATATATATGCCACAAATAACGGCATCCATGTTCATCAAACAAACCCTTCTCAAGTTCAAGAACCAAATAGACCACAACACAATAATTCTAGGTGACTTTAACACACCGCTTTCACCACTGGATAGATATTCCAAACAAAAGCTAAACAAAGAAACTGTTGAACTCAATAATACAATCAATAGCTTAGATTTAACTGATATATATAGAGTATATTCTCCATCAACGTGACAGTACACTTTCTTCTCAGCAGCACATGGATCATTCTCTAAAACAGATCATATATTATGCCATAAAGCAACTCTAAGCAAATATAAAAAAGTAGAGCTACTACCATGCATACTATCAGATCATAATGGAATGAAACTAGAAATCAATGATAAAATAACATACAAAACTTACTCCAACACTTGGAGACTAAATAATATGCTATTGAATGAACAATGGGTTGCAGAAGACATCAAAAAGGAGATTAAAAAATTCTTAGAGGTAAATGAGAACAATGATACAACATATCGAAATCTCTGGGACACTATGAAGGCAGTACTAACAGGAAAATTCATTGCATGGAGTTCATTCCTTCAAAAAAGAAAAGGTCAACAAATAAATGAATTAACAATACACCTCAAAGACCTAGAAAAAGAAGAACAAATTAACTCCCAAAGCAGTAGAAGACGGGAAATAATTAAAATCAGAGCCCAAATCAATGAAATTGAAACAAAAAACGCAATTGAAAAAATCGACAGAAACAAAAGTTGGTTCTTTGAAATAATAAATAAAATTGATAAACCATTAACTATGCTACCTAAGAAAAGGAGAGAAAAAAACTCAAATTACCAATATATGTGATGAAAAAGGAAACATCACGACGGACACTACAGAAATACAGACGATAATTAGAAATTATTTTGAAAATCTATACTCCAACAAAATAGAAAATAATGAAGACATAGACAAATTTCTAGAAATATATGATATGCCAAAGCTAAATCAGGATGACATACACAACTTAAATAGATCAATTTCAAGCAAAGAAATAGAAGATGCCATCAAAAACCTACCAACCAAGAAAAGCCCAGGTCCAGATGGATACACAACCAAGTTCTACAAGACCTTTAAAGAAGAACTAATACCAATACTTCTCAAACTATTCCATGAAATAGAAAAAGAGGGAACCCTTCTGAACTCATATGAGGCCAATATCACCCTGATTCCAAAACCAGGCAGAGACAAATAAAAGAAAGAAAACTTCAGACCAATATCACTAATGAATATAGACGCAAAAATCCTCAATAAAATTCTGGCAAATCGGAGCCGGGCGCGGTGGCGCACGCCTGTAATCCCAGCACTTTGGGAGGCTGAGGCAGGAGGATTGCGAGTTCAAAGCCAGCCTCAGCAATGGTGAGGCACTTAGTAACTCAGTGAGACCCTGTCTCTAAATAAAAAAATACAAAAAAGGGCTGGGGATGTGACCCAGTGGTCGAGTGCCCCCGAGTTCAATCCCCGGTACCACAAAAAAAAAAAAAAAAAAAAAAAAAAAAATTCTGGCAAATCGAATACAAAACACATAAAAAAATAGTACATCATGATCAAGTGGGGTTCATTCCAGGAATGCAAGGTTGGTTCAACATAAGGAAATCAATAAATGTTATTCACCACATCAATAGACTCAAAGATAAAAATCATATGATCATTTCAATTGATGCAGAGAAAGCATTTGACAAGATACAACACCCCTTCATGTTCAAAACGCTAGAAAAAATAGGGATAACAGGAACATACCTCAACATTGTAAAGACCATCTATGCTAAGCCCCAGGCAAACATCATGCTAAATGGAGAAAAGCTGAAAGCATTCCTCTAAAAACTGGAACAAGACAGGGATGTCCTCTTTTCCCACTATTATTTAACATAGTTCTTGAAACCCTAGCCAATGCAATTAGACAGACGAAAGAAGTAAAATGGATACTGATAGGAAAAGAAGAACTCAAACTATCACTATTTGTAGATGAGATGATTCTATATATAGAAGACCCAAAAAACTCCACCAGAAATCTTCTAGATCTAATAAATGAATTCAGCAAAGTGGCTGGATATAAAATCAATACCCATAAATCTAAGGCATTTCTGTACATCAGCAACAAATCCTCAGAAAGAGAAACAAGGAAATCCACCCCATTTACTATAACATCAAAAATATAAAATACTTGGGAATCAACCTAACAAAAGAAGTGAAAGACCTGTACAATGAAAACTACAGCATACTAAAGAAAGAAATTAAAGAAGATCTTAGAAGATGGAAAGATTTACCTTGTTAATGGATAGGTAGAACTAATTCTGTCAAAATGACTATTCTACCAAAAAGCACTATACAATTGCAATGCAATCCCAATCAATATCTCATAGAAATAGAAAAAGAAATCATGAAATTCATCTGGAAAAATAAGAGACCCAGAATAGCCAAAGCAATTCTTAGCAAGAAGAATGAAGCTGGTGGCATTACTATTCCAGACCTTAAATTGTATGACAAAGCAACAGTAACTAAAACAGCATGGTATTGGCACCAAAATAGACCAGTTGACCAATGGGACAGAATAGAAGACACAGAGACTAATCCACACATCTATAGTTATCTTATATTAGACAAAGGTGCCAAAAACATACATTGGAGAAAAGACAGCCTCTTCAACAAATGGTGTTGGGAAAACTGGAAATCCGTATGTAATAAAATGAAATTAAACCCCTCTCTCTCTCTCTCCATGCACAAAAATCAACTCAAAGTGGATTAAGGACCTAGGAATTAAACCAGAGACCTTGCACCTAATAGAGGAAAAAGTAGGCCCAAATCTCCAACATGTTGGATTAGGCACCAACTTCCTCAATAAGACCCCTATAGCACAAGAACTAAAACCAAACATTAATAAATGGGATGGATTCAAACTAAAAAGCTTCTTCTCAGCAAAAGAAACAATCAGTGAGGTGAACAGAGAACCTACAGAATGGGAGCAAATCTTTACTACGTGTACATCAGATGGAACATTAACTTCAAGGATACATAAAGCTCTCGAAAACCTTTACACCAAAAAAACAAACAACAAACAACCCAATCAATAAATGGGCTAAGGAACTGAATGGACACTTCTCAGAATAAGATATACAATCAATCAACAAATATATGAAAAAATGTTCAACATCTCTAGCGATTAGAGAAATGCAAATCAAAACAACTCTAAGATTTCATCTTACTCCAGTCAGAATGGCAGCTATCAAAAGCACAAGCAACAATAAATGCTGGCAAGGGTGTGGGGTAAAGGGCACACTCTTACATTGCTGGTGGGGCTGCAAATTGGTGCAGCCAATTTGGAAAGCAGTATGGAGATTCCTAGG